>CM070090.1:15069667-15247167 GCA_036178185.1 Liparis tanakae | reverse complement strand
ATTTGCTTATTTCCACCAAACCCTAACTTCAGTGCTCAGCACCTCCCGCTCCTGAATCGGTCTGTTGTAAATATTCACTTTCTGCCTTCTGTAGGCGGTCCTCGCGTACCTGCTTCCTTTCTTCACATTCCGAGTTGTTTGGAAAGTCGTGCGCCTAATCGGCCTTTGTTGGTTCAGATGAATTTCTGCCCTCGCTGCAGTAAATGTAAACATTCATCTCAACTTCAAATGACTAGCAGACCATTTTCTTGGTGTATGGGATCTGCACTGCACACATACACACACTTTGCATTTTGCACACTATCTAGATGTATATATATTTTATTTTACAGTGCTGTTTTACATATATGTTGTGTATATATACATATATATTTTATTTTATTTGTATTTTATATTTCACTCTGCACAGTCTCTTTCTTTCTTATACTTATATTTTATTGTGTTTTAGTTTTATCGGTTGTCAACAAATTTCCCCTTGGGGATTAATAAAGTATATTTCTATTCTATTCTTCGATTCTATTCTAAATCTCTTTTTGTGTGCTTTAATTCTGTCCCCTGAAATTCCCTGACACGACTTAAAATGTAGCTAAACTGTGTTTGTCACCACTTGTCGCCTCCAGACAGAAATGGGCCAAACTGCATTTTTTTTTTTTTTTTTTATCAAAGGAGAGCAACTCATCTACACCCAGTGCTCACGTAACACATTCACACTATACGTTGAAACATTACAGCATCTTATTGCGTCAGACGGATGGAAAACAGACAACTTCCTCATCTCAGTAGCTCCTTCAGCCTATTGCGTAACAAAGGTGTGAAGACGTCGTGGGCCTCCTGTCTAGTCGTGTTTTTTTTTTTTTAATAATTGTTGCTTTCCCCCCCCCCCCGTGATGATGAATTCATATTCTTTTGGTTTCGGGGGTTATGATGTGCATTTTTCTCTACTTTGGGACATTTAACAAAATCAGTCTATAAAATAATCTGAAGTTAGAGCTTGTAACTACTTTGTTCAATGAAACCTGATAACTTGGCATTCCACCTGAAATGACAAGTACTTTAAAAAAATCTGTTTGTTTGACACTCGTTTGTTATTCCCTGCAGGCTTCTGTCTGCTGGACTTGACGGAGCAGTTTTCCCTCCCAGAGACCAGTCCACCCATGCTGGCCAGACTGCTGGAAGCTATTGAGAGCAAAGGTGAGCTCGACCGAGGAAATTTCTCGGCGCGACTTGCACCGAACCGAAGGGTCCTGTACCAGGGTTCGTGCGCTCATAGAAAACCTGGAAAAGTCATGGAATTTTAAAATGGTCATTTCCAGGCCTGGAAAACTCCTGGGAAAAACTTAAATCATAAAAGTTTGGGAAAAGTCCTGGAAATGCGTTATAATCGCATGTTCATTTACGCCGAGTTTGAAATAATGAATGTGATTTTTAAAGAAAGACGCTCAAAATATAAGCCGGCGTAGGCACTCAATACGCAACATTTTCTAAATTGTTCATGTTTATACCGAAATTTCAGTTTGGTCATGGACATTTGGTGAAAAGTCCTGGAAATCCATCGGTGAACATGTGTAAGATCCCTGCTGTACTGACTGACTGACTTTCTTTGCAGGTCTGGAAAATCCCACGTTGTATCGGACTTTTACTGCTGGTGGTGGACTTGAAATCAGACAGTATTTTGATTGTGGTGAGTAGTTATCTTCTGTATCGCTCTGTGTGAGGGCATCATGAGTGGGAGGGAGACACGTGCTAAAAAGAGGAAGTCTCGCATGGAAAAATAATAACCGCCGAAAGTGTTGTGGACGAACCGAGATAAAGGAGAGCGGGATAGAAGAGCGTGCATATAGACAGTCTGTCATAAAGGACTCATGAAGGCTCTATTGCGATCATGCATGATAGAGTTTCTGCAGAGTTTAAGTCTGTAGTTTTAGTTTTCTAACGTATCTTGCTCTGTCCTCCAGACCCTCCCCTACCAGACCTGGATCCGGTGGAACTCCCCATCCTGTGCGACGGTCTGCGCCGTTACCTGCAGGATCTTCCCCAGCCCGTCATCCCCACTGCAATATACGCTCAGATGGTCCACGCTGCCAAAGGTGAGACCAGATGGCCGAGCACAGAGGCACCGATCACTTCCTGACAGGGAAACAGAAGTGCTGACGTATCGCCCCCTCTGCAAATGAACATCCAGTGCTTTGAGCACACGACCGCAAAGACACGTTCAGGACTGTTGAGCTCTCAAAGGAGTCTTTCAAAATGTCACTTTATTTCCTTTTTTTCCTCTTTTTTTTTAAACCACAAAGTGTAAAACCATAAAATAGGTAATTAGTGTATCTCGTCACTCCCTGTGAGCGTTCTGCCACTTATCTCGCTTTGTCTGTTGCAAGCTCAGACCCACTCCTCCGACCGCACGCGCCGTTCTGCCTCGCTGCGTTCTCTCGCCGTCACACGGCCAGAAGCAGGATATCTGCGGTTAATGGCGACTGAAACGAGCCTGAGAGTTTATCTCTCGCATCTCCGAGCAGCCAATCACCTGGCAGTGTACCGCACCACACGACCTCGCTGCAGTTTCATAACCCGACTGCACATAATGTGCTATTTTCCATCCATCGCTCGATTTCTATTTTTTTAGAATGGAAACCGTTGACGCCCACGCTCATCTTTGACTCCCACGCGACCCGTTTTTTTTTTCACGTCTGTCTCGCTGACCTCTCGGCCCTCGTCTGTTTCCACAGAGGCGGTGAACCCTGAGGAATGTGCCCAGCTACTACGCCGCATCGGCAGCACCCCGAGCCTGCCGCCCCAATACTGGCTCACCCTCCACTGTCTGCTGAGGCATTTCTCCAGAGTGTGCCAAAACGGCTCCAAGAACCTGCTCGGCGCCAGAGCCCTGGGCGAGATCTTCAGCCCGGTGCTCTTCAGACAGCCGGCCGCCAGGTGGGTGTCGGCGGCGAAGAGCGGCGCGCGCACACAGTCGCTCAAACGCACATTTTTGAGCGACGCGTGCACACGCAGTCGGAGTCTGTCGGGCTCTCGTGGGTTTGAGCTGCACACGATTTATATAGGCTGCAGCTTTTGTACTTAATTAAAGCAGCTAAGCCTGAATTACCATCAGACTGAAGGCCGCGCAGACTTTCACCTGGGCTGTAGAGCACTCACACTTTATCAGGGTTCTTACGGTCATGGAAAACCTGGAAAAGTCATGGAATTTTAAAATGGGCATTTCCAGGCCTGGAAAAGTCCTGGAAAAAACGTAAATCATAAAAGTTTTGGAAAAGTCATGGAAATGTGTTATGATCACATGTTCATTTACAGAGTTTGACATAATTCATATGTTTTTTAGAGAAAGACGCTCAGATTATAAGCCGGCATACGCTCTAGATACGCAACATTTTCTAAAATGTTTTAATATAAACCGAGATTTCAGTTTGGTCATGGAAATTTGGTTAAAAGTTAAAAGGAAATCCATTGGTCAAAATGTGTAAGAACCCTGCTTTATGTAACTTTTTCCCCTCTTTTTCTCTCGCCCCTCCCCACAGTTGTGAAGCCAGCTCGGACGCTCACATCAAGATCATCGAAGTCCTGGTGACCAGCGAATGGAGCGAAAGTCAGGCGGCTCCAGGTATTCAACGACTTTGATGTCGACTCTTCCGCAAAGTTTGAAACGCCGTCGTCGGGCCGTTGTTTGTGTAATAACGTCATGAGCGTGACTCCGCCGCTGTTTGACATGCGGCGTGTGTTGGTGGGTGTGGAGCTGGGTTGTATGTTCTGCAGGGGCTCAAACACTGCAGAACAAGAACTGAACGCCCTCGGACCTGGACTATTAATAGCTTGAAGAAAGATGTTGAGACTTGCAACTCCTGCAGTGGTAGAGGGCCGTGGAGTACAGGGCGGCGGGCGTTGTCGGGCGAGTCGACTCTACGCTGATCTGGTAGAAGAGACATCACCTGATTATCTTTATCGCAGTGGGACAATGTCCAGAAAAGTTGACCTGCATATCATTTTTTTTTTTTTTTTTTTAGCTTGACCTTTGTTAGAAAATGTTGTTTAGTTTATTTTATTTCGGTTATATACAAAAAGCAAGATTTTTTTTTTTTTTTTTTTTTTTACAACAAAAGAAGAAAGCGGCTAACCAAAAGGGTCAAGGCTGAAACTATCAAGCTTATAAGTGCCCTAACCTATGATTTGAAACTTAATTCAGAGAATCATATACTGTACATATACATATATATACACACACAAACATATATATACACACACATGCACATATATATATATATATATATATATATATATATATATATATATATATATATATATATATATATATATATATATATATATATATATATATATATATATATATATACACACACACACACATAAGTCCACACACATATATATTTACATAAAACAATAATCAAAACAACAAAAAACTTGTCCCCATTAACCGTTACTTATGATGCTTCATTAAATAAATGAAATGAAATAAATATTGCATTGATTTTTTTTTTTTTTTTTTTTTTTTTTTTTAATCACAAAATGGTTTCCATGAGAATTTGTTGGATACAAAGTGCAACTCTTTTGTTTCGTCTCTTTTTTTTGCTGAGCGCGATGAATGTGGTCGCCAGGCGAGTTTCGTTTGAAACGCGAGCGTGTCGGTGGATCAAATCTTCTGAGCAATTCTGGTTCTCTTCTTTCTTCTTTCCCCCATTTGATGTTATTAAGTTGCAGATAAGTCGAACGCGAGAGAGCCGCACAAAGTCCGTCTTCATGGCGGCGCGGCGGCGGTCCTCCGTAGACGGAGCTGGTCTGGCGGCTCGTGCGAGAGCAGAGCGAATGGCGTGGCACGGCCGTGTTTTCACAGCGCTAGTTAAAAGCCGGTCGCTGGCTGGCCCTGGCCTGGCTGTGGCTGTTTAAACATTTTATTACCTGTTAGGTCTATTTATAACGTTCCTGTGCATGGGCCACTCTCAGCTGTCAGTAATTTGCACCTGCGGGAGCACTTTGGCACTCGGGACGGACGGGCGGATTGAAGGGCGGCCAGGCCCGGCGGGCTGGACGCAAACCCCCAAACACTTTTTTTAGTTCTTTTTTACACACAGACGCACACACAGTTCTATAAACACAGGAGCCAGTCAGACGCACAGCGCGCTCCCAGAGCGCCGAGCTGGTTTCAGTCACCTGTCCTCCACAGATACCAACTGGGTCACGAGAAGAGGGAGGAAGAATAGCCTACTTTGTCAATACGCATGTACATTTGGGGTGTGTGTGTGTGTGTGTGTGCCTCCTCCCAGTTACTGCGTGCCTATTTTAAGTAAGCGACAAAAGGCCCACTTAGATTTGGTTGGCTGGAAAGTCGGCCTGCTCCACAGAGCGCTTCTTGTTAAGTGAGGGCTGCTTCTAGTTTCTAGGGCCACTCTGCCCCCCCCCCCCCCGCCCCACACCTCCTACCCCCCACCCTGTCCTCCCTGTGCCTGGATCTCCACATGTCCTCCCTGCCTCAAAGTGCCCAGCTCAGCAAATATTTGAAACTTTGCAAGTTAATCATAAGACTGAACTCCCCCTGCCTCCTCCTTTACAAACAGAGGGAGGGAGGGAGGGGGAGGGAGGGGGAGAGAGAGGGAGAGAGAGGGAGAGGGAGAGGGAGAGAGAGATGCATAACTGGCACGAGTGGCTGCTTTCAGCACATGCAGCACTGACACCAGGGGAGCTACCGCTAATCATTAACTATCCGCCTCCATGTGAGAGAGAGAGAGAGAGAGAGAGAGAGAGACTCAGCCCTTTACCTCACTCGCAGCAGGATCTCACTCAGTCAGCTTGACAAGTCGCACGTTGCACCTGCCTCACGCCGAGCGGATTAACCGGATCTCTTCAAGAAGCCCGTAAAGCTGTTAGCTTTTTTGTTTTTTTTAAAGACTAAAACAAAATTCAAAAAGTCGCCCATCAACTATGAAATGGAGCTTTACTGGAGGATTTGAAAGTAACTCTGTCGGATTAAATTCACCGCTTGGGAATAAAAGAGACGCCGCGAAGAAGAAAGCGTTGATTCCGCAAAACATGTACAGCTTGCAACGTAAGTTTGACGTTCTGCATCTTTTCTTATTTTCGTTTTTTTTAATTGTCTTTACGAAAGCGGAGCGTTGTGTTTTCCACTGCTTCTGTCTCCAGGTTGTTCTTTTATAGCGAATAAGAGAATAAGACACGAATACCGGAGCGTACAGAAAGACCAGAACAAGAATCATTTTTTTGTTTCCCTGGAGCTTCCAGTCCTAGATGCCAGCAAACAGTTTTGCCCTGGGCTGCAGCTAACGCCGTATTTATTTTAGTCTGCACATAAAACGGTGCTTTGCTCTAAGGCAAGTTTTAAGACTTCTATAAAGATTTTTAATTACCGACTTAATATTCCAACAGGAATGTGGCTCAACACGGAGGAGAACTGCGAGTTGGTTTTAAGTCCAAAAGTATTTTTACCTCACGGATACTAATCATTTGTCACATGCTGGAGTTTCGTTGCAGTTCTTAAAGAAAGGAGACTTTGACACGCAACCCTTTTTTGTACACACTCTGATTTGTTGTTAATTTGCTCCGTTTCATCAATTCCTAAATCGAGCACGTGTGTCAACGTCAACTGTTGCCGGGGGGAACCCGGCAGGGCGGCGTCCCACCCGAGTCCTCCCGCCGCACCGACGACCGCCTCTATTTTAATTTCGCTCGGGGGGGGGGAATCAAGCGAGTGATCCGTGTGTCACGCTGTGGGGATTACAGGCGTATTTGGGAGCTCTGGGTGCCGCTGACCGGACCGGGCGCTGTAATGTAGCTGCGTACGTGCTGCTGCAGCAGAGCTGGCTCTGTCTGAGTGCCAGCAGAGGGCCGGACTAAAGCTCCGCACGACACGCGCCGGGAGGAGGGGCTGAGCAGCCTGCAGGGGAGGGAGCGCGGCTCCACAGAGAGGGATGACAGAGGGGAAGCATGGAGACGCGCTGCACGTCCTTCTTTTTTTCTTCCTCCTCTCCTCCGCTGGTGGAGGCGCGCGGCTGGCGATAAGACGGACGCATGCTAGGACGTGACATCGGAGGGAATGTTTTGTTTCCCCCGCTGAGCTGCGGCGTTGTTGAGAATCGCGAGGGGGAGAAAAAAAGGAAAAGGTAATGGACTTTCAGAATGACCTCATCACTCTTAGGAAATGAAAGATGCAGGAGTGGTTGGTGACAAACCCCCCCCTTGTGATTGGCTGTGGGGAGTGATGTAACACGTTACTGAGCAGGCTGCGCCTATGGCTGCCGGGATGGATGCTGACGTGCTTGTGGATGGAACTTTGAGTTTTTGTGCCTCTGCACAGATATTTTGCAGTCGATTTTTAAAACATGCAAGCTGCACGTCTGTGGAGAAGCTCCTGTTGGGATCTGGACGGTCCACACATCTGGGGGTTGAGAGCGAAATCTGAAGAGGAAATGCAACGCGATCGGAAAGCAAAGGTGCTGAGAAGTGCAGCGGAAACGCGGCGGCGCTGCGGTTTGCGACGGCTCGGCTGCGTTTTGCACGGGTTGCCGAGCGTCTCGCGCGTTTTCCTGCCACGTAGCGCCCGGCCGGCGGCCGCCTGACGGCGAGCGCGCGCTGCCTGCAGCCTCAATGAGCCGAGTCCTGCGAGGTCCATTGTGGCAGAAAGGCCGGCTATGCAGAGGGGAGCGAACAAAGGCGGTGCAGATCGGCGGGTTATAAATAGCCCCCGCTACAGCTAGCGTCACCGTGGAGACGGCGGCTTGTGATCGGACGCTGCGGATTCAAGACGGCTGTTTTTTCGATCGCCGTCGTAAAATATTCCATCGCATGGAAACTCGTAAAGATACAATGCATCTGACCTTTGGTGCCTCCTTAAAGCTGCATGGGGGGGGGGGCTCTAAGAGTCTGGTTTAGTCGAGGTGATGTTTATTATCTCACAGAATCTGGTTATTTAGGTCTAAAGCTGGATATTTGCTTTAGGTTTCATGCATTGCTACAACATTTGTTTTTGTTATAAACCATCTTGTTGCAATCTGTAATAATGCCGACTCATCTAATTCTGCAGGAAAATCTATATATTCCGCCACAGAGAAATCTCCTTTCCCTGAATGAAATTCATTCTCCCTGACTCATGCCTCATCTCCCCTCCCACCGCCTCGCTGTTGCCGCCTCTCTGCCGGAGAGGGGCGGCAATTCTTCATCCCTATTTAATCAATGGGGAGAAGGGGAAAAAAAGGAGAGAGAGAGAGAGGGAGAGAGAGCGCCACAGAGCGCGTGCGCGGTTCACAGCATCTGCAGAATGCCGCTTCTGAAGCGAACGCCGTGGATCTCAGATTTGCCCGTCGGTTGTTTTTGTTTTTTCCGCCACTGTAAAGCAAATGAATGTGTCCGCTGCAGGTCAAGAGCCCCATTAACGGCGCCGCCAGCAAATCAATCGTGCCATTGAAGCCGAGAAGCCGTTTGATGCGAACGTCGGCACCAGCGGGGCTCCGTTTCTTTAAATTTACATTCTGTATTCGCTCCCCTTCACAGCGCTACCTCCAAAGCCACCCAAGCCCACCACGCCTGTGACTAACAACGGTATGAACAACAACATGGCGCTGCAGGACGCCGAATGGTACTGGGGAGACATCTCCAGGGAGGAGGTCAACGAGAAACTGAGGGACACTGCGGACGGTACTTTCTTGGTGCGGGACGCCTCCACGAAGATGCACGGAGACTACACTCTGACTCTGAGGTGAGTGATAAAAATCCCGCTTATCGACCGTCTATTTTCTTTCCATTCATGGAAGAAAGCTTAACCGGTGTTGCTTCTTCTCTTTTTTTTACGTCCACAGGAAAGGAGGAAACAACAAGCTCATTAAGATATTCCATCGGGATGGGAAGTACGGCTTCTCAGACCCGCTGACCTTCAGCTCGGTCGTCGAGCTCATCAACCACTATCGCAACGAGTCGCTGGCTCAGTACAACCCCAAGCTCGACGTGAAGCTGCTGTACCCCGTCTCCAAACACCAGCAGGTGAGACCGCCGCCTGCAGCCGCCGCCAGCGAGGCGAGCGCCGCTCGAGTCCGAGCAGAGTCACCGCAACTTGTTGTCCTTTGTTGTTCCTCTTCTTAGGACCAGGTGGTGAAGGAAGACAACATCGAGGCTGTGGGGCGGAAGCTGTGCGAGTACCACCAGCAGTACCAGGAGAAGAACAAGGAGTACGACCGCCTGTACGAGGAATACACCAGAACTTCACAAGTGAGTACCGTCGGCAGAATACCCAGGGTACTCGCATACCCTGTCAGGGTTCGTACGGTCTGGAAAAGTCATGGAATTCTAAAATGGTCATTTCAAGGCATGAAAAAGTCATGGAAAAAACTTGAATCATAAAAGTTTGGGAAAAGTCACGGAAATGTCGTATATTCACATGTTCATTTACGCCGAGTTTGAAATAATTCATGTTTTTTTTAAAGAAAGACGCTCAAAATATCAGCCGGCGTACGCTCTCAATACGCAACATTTTCAAAAAATGTTCATGTTTATACCGAGATTTCAGTTTGGTCATGGAAATATGGTTTAAAGTCCTGGAAATCCATGGGTCAACATGTGTAAGAACCCTGCCTGTGTCCTTCTGCTTCCAGGAAATCCAAATGAAGAGGACGGCCATCGAGGCGTTTAATGAAACCATAAAGATATTCGAGGAGCAATGCCAGACACAAGAGCGCTACAGCAAGGAGTACATCGAGAAGTTCAGGAGAGAAGGCAACGACAAGGAGATCCAGAGGTAGGAGCACGCCACACGTTGACATATTTGCCACCTTGGCAGATAATAATAATAATAATAATAATAATAATAATAAGGAATACATTGAATTGTGTTTAACAGGCTTCGTACGGTCATGGAAAACCTGTAAAAGTCATGGAATTTTAAAATGGACATTTCCAGGCCTGTAAAAGTCATGAAAAAAACTTAAATCATAAAAAGTTTTGGAAAAGTCATGGAAATGTGTTGTCACATGTTCATTTACGCCGAGTTTGAAATAATTAATAGTTTTTTTTAAAGAAAGACGCTCAAAATATAAGCCGGCGTACGGCAATACGCAACATTTTCAAAAATGTTCATGTTTATATCGAGTTTGGTCATGGAAATTTGGTTTAAAGTCATGGAAAAGTCGTGGAAATCCATCGGTCAAAATGTGTAAGAACCCTGGTTTAAAGAAAACGTTGTTCATTTCAGGATTATGGGCAATTACGAGAAGTTGAAGTCCCGGATTAGTGAAATCGTGGACAGCAAACGGCGACTGGAGGAAGATCTGAAGAAGCAGGCGGCCGACTACCGAGAGATCGACAAGAGGATGAACAGCATCAAGCCCGACCTCATCCAGGTCCGCAAGACCAGAGACCAGTACCTCATGTGAGTCTCCTGCACACGTCCAGTGGAGGTCCAGTCGGCTGCGGCCCGGTTGTCTAACGTCTCCTCTCCTGCAGGTGGTTGACCCAGAAGGGAGTCCGACAGAAGAAGCTCAACGAGTGGCTGGGAATCAAGAACGAGAACACGGAAGAGTGAGCGCCCGCTTTTACGATTTGACCCGATGAGGGGAAAAATAAGAAAAGATAAGAAAACTCACACGCGTTTCCTTTTGTTTCCTCCAGTCAATATTCGATGGTGGACGACGACGAAGACCTCCCTCACCACGACGAGCGGGCCTGGAAGCTGGGCAACATCAACCGGCTACAGGCGGAGGCTCTCCTCCAGGGCAAGAGAGACGGAACATTCCTGGTGCGGGACAGCAGCAAGGCGGGATGCTACGCCTGCAGCGTTGTGTACGTATCCCATCCAGAGAATCGAACCCCAGCTAATTAAAACCTCCAGAAACCTATTAGAATTAATATTGTTTCCCAAGTTTAAGTGTCAGGTACTTTATGTTTGTTTGTTGACGACCTAAATAGCCCTTTAAATATATAAAAAATAGGATATTTCTTATATGTTTGACAGTGAAAAACAGCCTGGGGTCAAATGGACCCTAAAGGTCATAGGAGGGTTAAGATGAAGGTCGGGGTCGTCCTCCATAGTTAGTCTTTTTAGGTCAAGTTTCTTTAGGGGGATTTTTTTTTATTTAAGATTGAAGTCTTCCTCTGGTTCCAATTTGGTCTTCAAAATATCCTTTATACATAAAAGAGGGACATCCTCCAAAGTTAGTCTTTTTAGGTCAAAATGTTTCTTTTGTTTATGTTTTTTTTTATGTTTGTGGAAATGCAAATACATTTAATACTAAATCCACTTGTAGATATTATATCAACAAGTCTAAGCCTCCGATTACCTTCGGATTACAAAACAACGGCTATCACACTGAGTGATGTCTTGAAGGCATGTTGTAATGTACAGCCGGGCTCTGGACACTTGTTCTCAGACAGATGGTTGTTAGTACTTTATAAACGGCGCGTGGTTTCCTATGAAGAAGCCGGCGGTCGTGACGAGGGCCCGGCTGACCGCTCTCTCCTCTCGTTGCAGCGTGGACGGTGAGGTGAAGCACTGCGTCATCAACAAGACCCCCTCAGGTTTCGGCTTCGCCGAGCCGTACAACCTGTACAGCTCCTTGAAAGAACTCGTCCTCCACTACCAGCACACGTCTCTGGTCCAGCACAATGACTCTCTGAATGTGACGCTAGCGTACCCCGTGTACACCCAGCAGCGGCGGTGAGGCCCCCCGGCTGTTTTCCACACGGACGCGAAAAGAAGAAGAAGAAGAAGAAGAAGAAGAAGGCCTCGCGACGAGTTGGAGTTACGTTGTCCTCGGACCCTACGATTCATAACGCAGACACACACAGACACACACGAGGAGGAGGAGGAGGGCGGCGTCGGCCCGACTCCAGACTTGAGCTGGGAGGAGAAGGACGCAGAAAAAGCCTGAAGCGTTTTCAGAGACTTTGCCCGAGCCCGCGGCGAGTCTGAATGTAGATGTATTTCTTCTCTCTCGCTTTTCTATTTGTCGGCGCAGAGAATCCTGGCGGGAAAAAAAGTGCTGAACTCTGCCGCCGCCGCCGCCGCCGCGGAGGAGGAGGAGGAGGAGGAGGAGGAGGAGGACGTTCGAGGCCTTTCCCCCCCCCCCCCCCCCCCCCAACGGTGCTTGACCTTTTTTCAAAGCTTTACGAGCCGGGAGCGTCGAAGCGCAACAGATATAAACTCTTTGAATGGATCTGTTCTCACCGGCCACACCGCTGTTCCCCCCCCCCCGCTCCCCCCCCTCTTTTTGTTTCTTTCCCCTCATCTTTGTGCGTCTGTGTTTCTGCACAAGTGTTTGTGTGCGTGCGTGTTTGTGAGTGTGTGTGTGTATGAGTGTGTGTGTGTGTGTGTGTGTGTGTGTGTGTGTGTGTGTGTGTGTGTGTGTGTGATTGTCCATGTGACCAAAACCCATAGAATCAGGTAAATGTGTGATGTCGGGGCAGGCTGTGTAACACTTTTGCTTGTGTTGACTGTTCAGTAGCAGACCATGGATCAGCTGATAAATGTAGCAAAATGGCACTTTTTAAAACAAAGTTGTAATTTTTTTCTTTTTTTTTCTTTTGGAAAAAGACTCGTATGGACTTTTATGCGAAGAGCAGAGGGGACGAGACCTCCGCATCCTGCCTTCATACTGTTGAGCATTATAGTGCAGACGTGAACTTGGTCTCTACTGTGGGCGGGTGAAACTATGAATGGACTTAACTATTTCATGGTCATATGTGAAAATGTGCAAAGTCATGAATCAAAGTGCACCATACCAAAAAGGATCCGTTCCTCTTTAGTTATATTCTGATCTGCTATGCAATTCTTTCTCTTATTATTTCTTCAGAATTGTGTTTCATTGTTTCAGTTGCAAAACCCACGATATAAGCTTGTTTTATTGCTTGAAAAGTATCTTTTCCTGTGCAAATATCCAAATGGATATTTTGAGTCAAAATGCCAAGATACAGTAAAAAAAAAAAAGAAGAAAAAAAAGATGAAAATAATAATGAAAAAAACTGCTTATTATTTTTTTTTTAAGATGATAATAATAGCAACATACACTTTATTATAAATTACTTTAACAACTGGTGTAACGATGGAAAAGATGAGTTTTTTTTGGGCTTCAGACTAAAGTTCCTCTCAGGCAGAGCCTTCTGAGTACGCGCTCGCTCACTCAGAGAGACGATGGGATTGTACAACCCACGCGTAGCCATCACCACGACAACCACAGGTAGAGATTTATTTTGTTATAAAATATATATGTTCCCACACGAGAATATATCAAAAGCAAGACCGGATATTGTTATTAAAAGGATCGGCATACATTGTCCACTTAGTATTTTTCTGTATCAGAAAATCACTGTGTTTACATAAGTGGATCGGCTCATTTCAGATGGTCTTTAATTTCATATTTTTTTTCAACGAGGACAAAAATGTCATCGCAGCTCAACTTCATTTTCTCCCCCACCCCCCCCATCGTTTATTCTTTTTTTTGTTTTTTTTAAGTTACGGTACGCATGTAATAATGAATCGAACGTTTCTTCTTTTTTTTTTTTTTTTTATGAAGCCACCAGAACTACCAACGTATCACTCTTGTTAAGTCTAACCCTTGTGAACACTCAAAATCACTCGAATGACGGCGTCTGCCATTAATAATAATAATAATAATAATATATATATTTTGCGATCATAGATCAGCCTGTCGAAACATTACTTAGATATATTTTTACTCCCGCCGTAAAAAAAAAAAAATTGAATCGTGCTCGGCGCAGCCGTCGAGCGAAACTGTTGAAGATATCTTTGTGTAACAAATTAGTTGTAAAACAATTAGACTTTTAATTCTCTCCATCTTTTTTGGGTAAAAGCAAACGTACCGACAGCGAAGCTCACAAAGAGACGGGCGTGAGGAGATTCGTCGGCGTAGAAACATTTGATCATTTTTAGCTTAGTTCATATTATTCCTCTCACTCAGAAATGTGGTACAGCTTGAACGAGTGTTTTATTTGTCATGTATGTGAGCGGATTACTCATCCAGGACCGGTTCTCCCAAAGCCGCCGCCGAGGATGCTCGATCTGGCATATATATACGATTTATTTTATTATCTACCGCCCCAACAACTCTTTATTATTGTCCGAAATTGCACCATTATTTTCTTTGCCCCATGTCTGGGTTGTATGGTTATTTTAGGTGTTTTATTTTATTATTTTAAGTTTTTTTTTTTATTCTTTGAAGCTCATCTTTTTGTGGGTGTCCCAGACATAATGATTAGATTGAGATTTACCAGTGTTTCCCAAGTTATGCTTCAAATCTGTATTGGGCTTTGTTAAAAAGGAAATAAAAACACTTCTTTTTAAGAAACTTGTGTTCTTTAAACTCAACATGCTATACTATAACTCATGACACAATACTGTGTTTTCTTCTTTATAACGTATACTGTGACTTCTAAGTCAACGTATTATACTTTGACCTTTTGGAAACTTTGGAAAAGTATATATATGTGTGTGTGTGTGTATGTATATATATATATATATATATATATATATACTTTAACATGCTAGACTGACTACTGCTTTTTACTAGTTTAAAAGAAATGACCTAACTGCATACTATACTATGACTTTATGACTTACCATACTATGACTTTTCATGTTATTTTTATAAATGTTTACAACATACTGTGACTTATTTCAACATGTTATATAAAATAATAAATAAATCTAAAATAAAAAAAGGAAAGTGTACACTTTTTATACACTCTATACACTTTGAATTTTTATTTTATAAAAAAACATTTTCATTTCCATTATGAATTAAATTCTTAAATGTAAGAGCCTAATATATATATATATATATATATATACATATATATATATATATTATTGTATTGTATAAATTGTATTGTATATATTGTAAACATGCTTCATGTTTCAACAAAGACATTTCCTCCTGGGGATGAATAAAGTATACCTTATCTTATCTTAACTATACTACGACTTTACGACATACCATACTGTGACTTGTTTCGACATTATATATATATATATATATATATATATATATATATATATATATATATATATATATATTTATATATATATACACAAACTAACAAACACTCCTGTGCTTCCTCACCGAAGCCCAAAAAAGTGAATCCGACTGTACTGAAGTCTTCGAGGACAAAGAGGTAAACGTTTAGTTTCACGTCTCCTTCAACACGTCTTGATATTCATCTCGTAAACCAGTCCTCGACCTTGTGGTCGATGGGACCCCTTTACACCCTGCATTAAATGTGTTTTGGGTTATGTAATTGCCATCCCGTCGTGCTCGCCCACATAGAAGTACAGGGGGGGGGGGTTGCATGCAGACCGCTCCCAGCCCCCCTCCCGGCCCCCGTACACGGCAGGTCACATGAAAGTCTCCCTCAAGGTCAAGTGCGTGGGCCCCTCTGCGCCTCCGCGGCAGCACCAGGAGGCAGATGTTTCCCTTCAGATCCCAAAAAGACTTCACCATGGACACCGGAGTCGCCTATTAAAGGATATCTATACGTGATTCATATAGACGTAGATGTAATCTGGAAACGGGACTCATTTCAATGCATGGTGAAAAGAAAGTAGGTATTAGTCTTGTTTTTGCATTTCAAACGACTTCCTTCTCTTCCATTACATCACAGTGCGTCGGGGTTTCTAACTGTCGTACGGAACCAGTTTTTGTGAATGACAGCTGGAAGCCGTGACGTGGTGAACTCTGTGAACATGGCCGCCATTCCAGATCAGAAAACACGCAGAACACGATGTGGCAGATGCTTCCCGCGCCAGGTTTTACACACTTTATTTGGTGGAAAGTTTATATTTGCCGGCTATGAATAGCTTTAATTTGACCCTCATTTTTTATTAATCTAATAATAGTCGTATAAATCAGTTAACATTAACTCCAGCTAACGCAATTATGCATCAGTAAAAAGTCATGCAATAAAGAATAGTCTATAAATACGTGTATTTGTCCACTGTGGTGTTGCTACTTTTACTGCTCCAGATGCACTGTGGCCACTTATTTGGGGCAAATAAAGAAAATCTAAGTATTAAATGAGGTTAAGGAAAACAAACTTTCAGATCTTCTGTATGTTTGCACAAATGGAAGAAATGACAATAAAGATAACTTTTGACTTTTAATCAGACAATGCAATTATCAGAAATAAATGTATTGACCTTCTACTTTTTCTGTTCTAAAATACACCAAATCAAATATATTTCAATCCCATTTCAAGGTAATTATCTAAAATACAACAAGCAGATACTATATTGGAATGTAAGTTTTACGTAAACGAGCAATTACTGTAAGTTTTACTGCTCGAAAGTACCGATCTGAGACGTGTGTTAATACGAGGAGCCTGTTTTATAAGCACCGGGCTTGTGATTTAATGCAAAATATTAATACGTAAAGAACGTCGCCTGTGTTTAAACCAACAAACACAGCAACAATACAGTCTGTGGTTTTGCTTGAAAGCGACTAATAGCATTTCCACTGGGTTAATGGAGCAATGAAAGTTGTGCAAGGGTAAAATAAATAACCACATCAGCTCTGGACTTGTTCCTGTGAAAGTTGATTCTCAGCGTGGATCAATAAATAACACGTAGCATTACCGCCGCCATCAATATTTCCAAAAAGCAGAGCATTATCATGCGAGTGCAAGTGGCACTTTAATCCACGCGCTGTCATCACGGGATACTTTACTGTGAAGAGTATAGGTGGTGATTCCACGGCTCCTATAACTTTGATTAATGGTCATAATCTGCAGGGAGTATTTAATAACAGGGGTTTTGTAATAGCTTAGAGTTTAAATAAGGACAGAGCCAACGAGTCGAGATATTTAATGAGAATCATACATGGAGCTGAGAGGTTTGCGTTGTCTTAAACTACCGTTCAAAGATTTGGGGTCACCCACCCAGACAATGGTGTTTTCTATGAAAACTCACACATTTACTTATCAAATGAAATGCAAAATAAATATACAATATATTCAAGACATTGACAAGGTTAGACATAATTGTTTTAATTTGAAATATAAATGTTGTTCTTCAAACTTGTGGCTCAACGGAAGGCCAGTTTTATATCTTCTCTCACCAGCATAACTGTTTTCAGCTGCGCTAACATAAAAATGGTTTTCAAGGGTTTTCTACCCCTCCGTTAGTCTTCTAAGACGATAACACAATGTACCATTAGAACACTGGAGAAGGGCCTCTATACACCTCTGGAGGGACTTCATTAAAAAACAGATGTTTCTACCTAGAATAGTCACTTACCACATTAACTATGTATAGAGTGTATTTCTCATTAATTGAATCTTATCTTCATTAAAAAAAAGTGTTTTTCTTTTAAAAATATGGACATTTCTAAGTGACCCCAAACTTTTGAACGGTAGTGTATATAAGCCAGCTTGTTTTTAATCATTTACAGTGAAATACCGTTATTTCTTCTGCCAGCCAAAAAGTCAGATATCGTACTGAAAACTCACATTATGGTGAATCTACTTTTGACCTTTGACCTAAAAGCAGACGTCTTTCCTCTTTTCGCTCAGATCCAATGAGCGTAATGCAGTCGGACCTGTTAGAGAGCTGTAAAGGATGAGGTATGGAGATAAGGCAGCGGGTTGAGACGGCTTATCTTTAGAAAATAAGAGAAAAGCCCTGATAGATGCAGCGAGGCTCTGGCAATGTACAGCACCCGGTTAATGTTTGACAGATATATCTGAAGTATTGATGAGCATCTCTCAGAAAGAGATCTCAGGGATATAATTGGGGAACAAAGTCCGTCAATCGTTGCCCGACAAGGTATTGATATGGTCGGTTAGTCATTTTGTACCTGAGGTATTTTAGCTATAGGCAGAATGAAACGCCGGGAGCTATCTAAGTCTCTTTGCGACGGCCGTGACGATACGTCTCAAAAAGCTGGAACAATGGAGAACAATCACTCTTTTATTGCGGAGCGCGTCGGCCTCAACGCGGACGTTTTTTTATTCACATACCAGCACATTGAGACGTGCAGCTCCGTTGTCGATCGCTTTTCAGATAAGATGCAATCAATCAAAACCTGTTTTATTTTCGATATTTTTTAAGCTGACATGTTCCAGGAAGCAGGTTCACCGAGAGTTACAGATAACTCTGATGAGTGACGAATCGGGGCCCGCCCTAAAAATATGGGATGTACAAAGAGACACGTTCTGGAAACCTGCTTCCCAGAATAGGACCAAGTAACCTTTAAGAGGAGACCCCGAGGGGAATACCGAGAAAACTATCTGGGAGCGTTCCAAAAGTTCACATAGGGTAGACGCGGAGGATATGCCGCTTCCTGTTGAGCGATGTGCAGCATGTGATCATGCCGAGGACCTCCAGATGTGAGATCTGAACCCTGAGAGTAGAAAAAAACAACAACGCCCTCAACATCCAGGACGCCTCAGATTAACCCTCCTGTTACTTTTAGGGTCAATCTGACGCTATTCAATGTTTAACGTCTCTAAAAAAATGATTATTTTTGCTTCATATTTGATGAATTCTCCTAATTTATTGAGGACAACTGGGAAAATATCAAATTCACATGATATGTTTTCAATGTCCTGAACACAACTTGAACGTATCGGTGTTCTTTGGGGTCAATTTGACCCCAGGCTGTGTCAAACATATAAGAAATATCAACTTTTTTATTTATTTAAATTGCTATTTAGGTAGTCAACAAACAAATATAAAGTACCTGACACTTAAACTTGGGAAACAATATTACTTCAAATTTTTCTGGAGGTTAGGGTAAAAGATGTTGGTACATTTGAAGGTAACAGGAGGGTTAAGCGAGGCGACTTTAGCACCTCTGGTCACCTGCTGGCCCGCGCCAGCGAGCGCACTGTAAACACTCAAGATTGTTAATCAATAATCCGAGTCGTTATCCTGACTCGGCGACTCTCGCCGGGGCGACGTGTGGCGTCTGCGATCGAGATAGACGGGATGGTATCGGCCAATCGTTGAAGCCGGTCGTCGGGGTGACTGCGGGTTGTTGAACCTGCGCAGACGGGTTGAAACCTTTAGTTTGGGTAACTTGAATAAATGAGTCCATCTCAAGAAGTGGAGAAGTTACTCTTGTGTAGTTGGTTTTAGCTCATTAAGGAATGAGGACATCGAAGGGTTGAACCCTGAACACACGACTGACGCAAATTGCGTCAAAACTCTTGAGTCACGACTCAAATCTGAACCCGTAAATACAAATATAACAAGAATTTGGGTTGACTTCTAGTTTTTTTCCATATGTTAACTCATATCAATCTTAAATTAACGTCTATAAATCCCAAAAAAATGTATTTAGTAATTTATTTAGAATTTTTTTGGGACTCCAGTAACAGCTTAATCAGCATATATTCAAAATACAACACAAATAGAAGTGGCTCAAGTGGTATCCATGTCTCCTACGTTATGTCCTGTTCACATCCCCCAATGGCCTTATGACTGTGGGGACTGTAGTTCCAATAATTAAAGTATGATTAACACCAAAGATAAAGAAGTAAGACTAAAAATGACTTTGGGAGGGACAAAGTCAATCATTAACTTCTTCCATGCGGCCCACATTTAAATCATAAATCATAATCTGATGGCAGTTGGTGGGCTGTTTGGTTAAAGTCAATACAATCCGTTCACAGTCACCATTAATAGAAAAAGAAAGAGTTTTTTATTGTCATATACATATTTTTACAAAGATAGATGAAATGTTCTTTGCTTTTGACCCATCCTTACTCATTAAGGAGCAGTGGGCTGCTGTGAAGCGCCCGAAGAGCAACTAATAGATGAGTTGTCGAGAATTAAACGCTTATATTTCCCTTTGTTTGCCTCTTTAATCATAATAGTCCATGTTATATCATAATACTTTTTAAAAAAGCAACATTTTCTGGGGATTCAAAGTGATTTCCCGACCCAGAGGAAGGTAAATCTTCTGACCGTGTCCAAAGATCATGTTTGGGGGCGATAATCTAATTGCTCATGTTATACGGGCCTCTCAATAATTGAAGAGGCCGGGTGCAGCCGGCCCGCGATGACATCAGCCCTGATTAGCGCGAGTGTGTGGATGCAAGTCAAAGTGCTGACAGAAGGTAGAGCGCCGTAAAGCGTGATGCCATTACCGCGCGGCTTAATTTATAACTCCGTCAGGCCTCAACACAAACAGCAGGAACAACAGAGTCCCCGCTGCCCGCCAACTATAAAACAAAAACTTTATTTATTTACTAGCTTTATTATCCCGTAGCGCTCGCTCCCGCCTCAAAGCTGCGCCCAGAGCTGAAGAATGAATTACTTTTAATCCTCCCTGATCTACACAGGTGTATATGAATCGGAGGTTTATTAATTCAGATATGAGATAAATGCACAGGAAATATGATCTCAATAACATATGAACGTTAGCTCCATATTACATGTGTAACAAGGAAGAATTGAGAAGGCGATAAACATAAATTCACGCAAATCCTGGTAAAAGTCATGCATTCGAAATGTATTATTAAAACACAAAGCACTCATTATGTAGAAAGGCCCATTCCCAAGTGATATGATATATTATTGATGCATTAATGAGCTCATCACGTTAATGTTGCCCTGGGCTTCTTCGTTTACTGCTACGATTTCCCAAAGGGATCAATAAAGTCTTCTCTTTTATCCATAACCGTAAATCCTCCTCACGTGTTCATTTTTATTTTCTACTATTAACATTTCCAAACGGCGTCCGAGCCCTCGGCGTCGTCTCGTTGTCTCTTTGTGTCGTAACTTAACCGTCGCTGTGAAGAAGCTGCGGTCGGCGTAGTTTCAAAGAGGAAACCGGCGAACGCGGAGGATGGCACTCACTCTTTCCCTCCGCTCGCCTCCTCTTCTTTCTTTGTCTGCTTTTTACTGCTTCGGGTTCCTCGCCGTTAAAAAGAATCACGCGAGGATTTACTGGCGCCTTCGTTCTTCTCCTTTTCTTTTTGGTCTTTTTTTTTGTGTGCACTTTGTGAAATCCTCATCACGCTCTTTACATCCTGCATTCCCTTTTAAAATGTTCCCCCGCTGAACTTTGACCTCTGTAATTCTCAACAAAGTCAGGCCTCACTGAAAGCCGTTTTTTTAATCAAAGATTGGAGGAGGAGCAATTTGCGTCTTAGCAGATATGAAGGCTTTTAGTCTATTTGGAGCTAATCCATTTTAACTATTGATAGAGGGAGTACTGCAGGCCATTGAACCCGAGTAGGCAGGTTAATTAAGGTTTCTGCAACAGGAACATGCTTTATTTATTCTTTCTAAGTTGAAATAACTTAAATATTTTGTATTCTGAAAACTCCCACTTTTATGTATTAAATGAATACAAGATTAATACAAAATGTAGTCAAGACATTGACGAGCTTAGAAATAATGATTTTCATTTTAAATATTAATGTAGTTCTTCAAACTTGTCGCTCAAAGGAAGGCCGGTTTTAGAGCTTCTCTCACCAACATAACTGTTTTCAGCTGTGCTCACATATAAAGGGTTTCAATGTCAAGGAATAATCTGTTTGTGGAAAATGCTAAATAAAAAATATTATTAAGTTATAAAAAAATATTAAGTTATAAAAAATAAAAAAAGGGTTTCAAAGGGGTTCTAACCCTCTGCTCGTCTTCTAAGGCAATAACAGAAAACTGGAGATGGGCCTCTACACACCTCTAGAGATTTCATTAAAAACAGAGAATAGTCATTTAACACATTAACTATGTATAGAGAGTATTTCTGATTAATTTAATGTCATTTTCATTGGAAAAAACAGAAAAAAAACACTAGCTCTATCCACAGTTGCTCGGTAAACCCCAAGCTCGCCCTTCATCCGATATATAAAAGGAGAGGGATTGAAATCTCGTTCGGGGTTTTTATGTTTCCATCAGCCGAGGATGATAACTCAATTTAAAATCATTCCGAGAGCTTTGTCCAGGTCCAATTCAATTCAATTCAATTCAGTTTATTTGTATAGCCCAGTTTCACAAATTACAAATTTGTCTCAGAGTGCTTTACAGTCTGTACACATAGACATCCCTGCCCCAAAACCTCACATCGGACCAGGAAAAACTCCCAAATAACCCTTCAGGAGGAAAAAAGGGAAGAAACCTTCAGGAGAGCAACAGAGGAGGATCCCTCTCCAGGATGGACAGATGCAATAGATGTAATGTGTACAGAAGGACATATTTAGAGTTGAAATACATTCAATGAATCTGACAGAGTTTATCAATAGTTCATATTAAGGCATATTCCACGATGGAGAGTTTGGAGACCTCCCAAGTGGAGGAGTGGGCGGAGTTCCAGCAGGGCAGTGGCACAGCTGGCGACAGGAACTCACGATCCAACCATCGATGGTCCATCAGCAGATGGGATCTATGCCGTCTCATAGGGTCCGATTACCCCATGAGACGTGAAGTCAGAAGGACTCCGGGGAGAAAGCAGAGTTAGTCATGTGTGATGGAGAGATGAAGATTCATCCATAGGAGAAAGAAAAGAGGAGAGAGGTGCTCAGTGCATCCTAAACGTCCCCAGCAGCTATAAGCCTATACCAGCATATCCAGGGGCTGGACCAGGGCAAACCTGATTCAGCCCTGACTATAAGCTCTGTCAAAGAGGAAAGTCTTCAGTCTACTCTTGAATGTGGTGACTGTGTCTGCCTCCCGGACTGAAGGTGGAAGCTGGTTCCATAAAAGAGGAGCTTGATAACTAAAGGCTCTGGCTCCCATTTTACATTTTAAGACTCTCGGAACTACAAGTAGCCCCGCATTTAGTGAGCGCAGCTCTCTGGTGGGGCGATACGGTACTACAAGCTCTTTAAGATATGATGGTGCATCACCAATTAAGGCTTTGTAAGTTAAGAGAAGACACACTGTCCAACACACTGGTTACACACCACAGATAGCATCTTCTTTATTCTCTACATCACTGGTTCTCAACCTTTTTTCAGCGATGTATCTCCTGTAAAATATTTGTATTTATCCGAGTATTATATATATATTTATTGTGACATTGTGTATATTTACTATATTAAATCAGACATTGTGTCTGATTTAATATAGTAAATATACAACTCAATTTATGAACTTTATTTAATATTTAAAGATTTTTTTTTAATGGATGCTCAATTTTAAATATATATGTGTTTTAATTCCCGGAGCCCCCGGAGTGCCTTCCCGTTCCCCCATTAGAGAACCGCTGCTCCGCATCACCTGTTGCTATGCAAAGAATGAAACGACCTTCAGGAACCAAAGAAAAACCCGAGAATGCGGTCGCAGCGCACGCGAAGATGAAACCTGTCATTGTGCAGAACCGCTCCGGCACTTATCACAAGCGACACCTCGCTGGAACGACAGCTGATCGGATCTATGTTTAGCTATCGCTCCACAGATGGGGATTTATGGACGTTTTCAAATGTCAAAGGCCGCGCAGGAGCTGACCTCCGGGCTCCAATGCCAGGGGATTCATTGTGATGCTAATCCCGTTTCATCCAGTCGGACCCTAAAATAAACCCGGTGCTCGGAAGAATGAGCCGTAATCCCCGTCAGCGAGCCCCCCGTGTGCTCCTGTCCTGAGCCGCGGTGTTATGTCACAGCGGCCCTGAAGGGGGGGGGGGGGGGGGGGGGGGGCAGGTACAACGGTATCATGGAGGGATTTTCTCACGTCATTTGAAATGTTTTATGCAACATGCAATACAGCTGTGTACACACACACACACACACACACTCACACATTCACTTTCTCACAGAGACAACACAATGCTAGCTTGCGTTTGTAGCTTAGCATAAAGACATGGAGACGCGGGGACACGGCTCGCCGTTGTCGACACGTCTCGTCTATTTTTTCTTAATCTGTGCAAAAACATTGTGCCAGTTTGTGATCGGGTCGGACGGCCCAGACACATCTTTTGAAAGAATGAGGCTAACAGTTTATCTCCATTCCCAGTCGCCATGCTATGCTATGCTAACTAGCGTCTTTTTTTTTTTACTTACATTTTTTATTTGTTTAGTGATATAAACAAGTACACAAATGTCAGACATAAACATAAATACATATATACACACACACACACACACACACACATACACATATACATACACCTACACCCATACACACACCCATACATACATACATGTATATATACATATACACACATACATATACACGCGCATACATGCACACCCATATATACAAATATACACACATACCCTCACCCCCTCCAAAACAAACAAAAAAAACAACAACAATAAAAAAACAACAACAACAAAAACTACCCCGGCACACCCTTACTTATCTTTTACTTGTAAGTGTGTATACACCACCCTGCATCTGTATTTGCAATCCCCTCAAAACCCAAATCCAGCCCCTGAATATTTGACCCCTCCTCTAATTTGTAATAAAAGCCATCAGACTTTTCCATGCTTGGTCAGTTTGGCTTGAACTGTTCTTCACCCTGGCAATCATAGCTAGCTTCTCATTTAAGATATACAGACATTACATCTTTAAATCACCTCTGTGATAAATAATTGTTCCAAACTACTCCTGATAAAAAAAATGAAACAATAAAATAAATGCAAAAGAAAAGACATTTGGGACTTTTGTCTATTTAGAAAAAGCAATAAATCGGCGTACAACGCGTCTTTTCGTTGCAAGCTCTTTAATCAGGATTACCGCTCGCAAATCTATGCAAATAGAAGACTTTCCTCTATACATTCTCAAATGTAGAGGCCGGTGGAATTTGTGAGCGTTTTCCCGCATAAGGAGCTTTGGACCCAAAAGGCCCAGAAAGCCCAGATGGCAACTTGATGGGTAAAGACATTGGGGTTGTGATCTCTGTGGTGTATCGGGCCGCAATGAAGCAGTTTGAGCCGGTCATATGCGAAGCTCGTCATGCTATAAACACAGAGGCAATCCTCTTAGGCTCAGGTCCAACTCGACGTACATCCGCGGCGATGTAATGAAATGTATTTTGCCTTAATGCTCTCAATGCAGAGCTATAAGAGGAATGAATGGACATGTGCCGCCATGCCAGGGATTACGGAATCACTTAATTTGGGCTGAAAAGGAAGCGAAGCTACCCTTTAGAGAACAAAGGAGATGAAAACTAGCTCCCATGTTGAAAATCAGTCACTCTAATATAGCCGTCGGCTCTGCTTTCTTGGTTTTTAATCGGAGGGCATACATCTGGCCTCGGGGATTTTCATGTAATTGCTCTGCTTTTCTAAAGTGGACAATAGCATCAAATCTATACATTTTGATCCAATCCTCGGTGATTAACTAAATGAGCTCTTTATGAAATGGGGATCCATTAGAGGAGATTACTCGCCATGTTGATAGGTCATAAACCCCCTCCATGCATGTCCTATGCATATACATGGGGAGGTCACTGACCCACTCTCATTTTTCACGCTTTCAATTTTGATGACCCGCCGCTTGGCTGCACCCATTGTTAAAGCCCACAGATGTCACAACGATTAATGACCGTATAATGGGATATAATTGGGTGAATGTATGCGACTCCACAGGATTAATGCGAGAAAAAAAAGAGCCGTGCATCATGTCACGGGGGAAAAGAAGACATTGCATCATATTCAACTTCTGGATTAATTAATTAATCGATTTTACACGTTGCTGTTGAAAGTCATTGGTTTTCTACAATTTTTCCGAGCGTTGGCAGCTTTGCTCCAGACCGAAACCTCTCAACTTCTATTAGATTGTCGAGGATTTTCCTGCAGACATTCCTGATGTCCAGTTAAGTGGAAGATAAAATGGCGGTGGATAAATGCTTTGGTCACATTCACAACTGGATTTTCTTTTTACTCAAGGATAGATTTTGAGGTATTTCTACTTTACTTGAGAATTTACATTTTTGTGCTACTTTATACCTTATCTCCACTACATTTTGAAAGCCAGATGTTACCTTTTTAGTAGTATTTACCTATAATAGGTTATTTTTGTATGACACTTGGAAACGATTCCTCCATACACATACAGTCCTTAGCGACTTGTTTCTAATAAAAAAAACAAAGTAAAAATTTCCAAATATTTACATTAATCAACTCCTCAATAACATGTTTTTGCTGTTTATTTTGTACTTTTTGGGAAGACGTGTTAGGCCTTTTCCCCCTACACAGACATCAAACACAGGCAGTAATAAACAAACGTGTACAAAATACTCAAATATTTGACATAAGCAAAAATACCAGAGCGTAAAAAAAATACTCTGATAAAAGTAAAAATCCTGCATTCAAAGTTTCAGAATTAAACTATACTTTAAAGTACAAAAAAGTAGAGTTTACTCTGCAGAACGGTCTGTTTCAGTAGCTAATACATACAGCATATTATTATAATAATTATCGATGTACTATTTCACATTAGACAAGGTGGAGCTATTCTAAATATATTTCAATTACTTATTGCGCTGCTGGGTAGTTTAACCAATAATACGTCAAACTTTATTAGTTGATTTTTTATTTAGTATTAATTCATCATCTAATTCTATAAAGTCACTAGAACCATTAAACCCAACGTGATGGACATAAAAAAAATTACGTGGGATTTCTATTACAAAAACGTGCTGTATCAGTTATTACACAGTAATTACACTGTATTAATTTGCATAACATCACTGCTGTTGAATGCAGCTCATTATAGTACATGCAGAATGAAGGTCATACACCCTGTGTACGTTGATGTGTTTTGCTTTAGTTTATCAAATCTTAAAATCCTGTGAAAATTCTCGGCTTCTTCTATATGACTTTAGGGGTGACAATAAAAAATGACCACAACCTAGAATTTAACCCTTTAAAAACAATCAAAAATATGATTTACATTATTCACATCATGTCCTCGGGCATGTTCTTTATGCCATGGTCACCTTCCATCTCCAGCACATGCATGAGGAACCCGCTCGGCACAGAGAATAACCACGTCGGGCGTGGCGTTACCCTCGTATCACACATGCGTAGCGGCAGGAGTGGAAAGTAGTGTTCGGAGAGCAGATGATTTAGATACATGTTCACACAGTGCCAGGGACTCTGCACCTGAGAGCAGAGCCAATTCAAATATAGCACCGGCTCTTGGGAAAAGGTTTCCTTGAAAAGGATGATTAATGGCAGCCCGGCGTGTTTCTGCGAGGCGGCATTGCATGACTAATGCAAACAGGTTTTCTTTTTCTTTTTTTAGGTAACAAACTAACCTTTGCTCAACAGTTGATTATTTTGGCTCCTTTCATTTTTTTACGTTTATGAAACTCAACCACAAAATGTATTTTACACCCATATACCGCCTTTTTCTGCTTTGTTGACAAACAAAACAACAACAATACACAAATTATGTAACACAATGAAACGTACTTCAAGCAGACTGTGTGAAGTCGGAGCTGTCGCTCGGTCGTTGCATCAGCAGGAGAGAGTTGGCCGTGCGGCGCTTTGAGCAAACAATGATATAACACTGTGCAAACAGGGAGCGTATCACAATGTGGAGCAACACCGTGACAGTTCTGAGAACTGTTGGCTAATTGTGGTTCTCATGTATTAAGGCAGGTCGCTGTTGAGCTGCAGCCGTATACCTGGGACGTATACATACCCTATAGGACGCAGCTGTGCAGCAGGTTTTAGGGTTGGAAACACCTTCCAGTGGAGATGCATTTAAATGTGTTTAGACACCTTTAAAAGACTTTGAGCTAAACGCAAACACCATTAAAACAATATACTCATATCATGCAGTGCACACTACATTGTTTCCGTGTATGGGTTTATAGCATATCTTGTTTTATGTTATTAAGTCAGTATGTGTAAATATCCTCTGCATCCTCTAGGGCTACAATTTGCATTTCTTGTTAAAAAATAAAGGAATCGTGAATTTTTTGTAAATTTAATGCAAAATGGCCACTTAAAAAATACAAGTTTTTTCCTCAGTGTCGCTTCAATTGAAGTTGAAGTGGTGAAATCCTTATTTCACTTTGGTAAACGCTCGGTGTCATTCGTGTATCAATGAATGCAGTCGTGCTAGTGGCATCAGAATGCTAACATGTTGATCTTTAGCGTGTATAAAAGGTCCATCTTCTTAGATTTAGCGTGTTAGAACGCTTTAATTTGCAGGTTTTTTATCATGAAGAATAAATTAAACCTAAAATAGTTTCCACCTAACCACAAAAAGGTGTTACAATTCACCCTCTAGGGGGCACGAATGTCGCATCAGATTTCCCAGTAATCCATCCTACAGTTGGCTCATTTCACTCAGAAACAACAACTGTGGACCTTATGGTGCAAAAAAGAAATCCAGATCTTCAGCAACATTCTCGGGAATCGTCGTCTGGGCAACATGAACGACAATAACGTTATTGCGGTCCATCGTCTGGATGTTGAGATATTTTGTTCTGGGCCAAATGACCTTAGGCTGACATCGCCATCCACAGAGCCGACGCCACGAGAAACAATAGCAATCTAAAAGCTATTTTCTTGGGTTAGCTTTTGAGAAAATCTGCAGGATTTTTCGGATTATTTCACCAAAGACAAAACCCCAGGAAACACACATCGTCTCTGAACAGGAGCCCTTATCTGCTCTTATCAGTCCCCCTGGCGACAGGAAGTAATCGGGGTCATGGGAAATATGCTGCTGCTGATTTTGACAAACACAAGCGGCCAGACAATCGTATATCCTAATCTCCACCTCAACATTGAGGGAGTAAGATTATACGGTTACTCTTTGGAGCTTTATTACAAGGGCACTCGAGTCGTGACCTCCGAGTTCCCATTTAGAAACATATGGTTATGAAATTCGAGCTCAGCAATTTGCATACGTAGAAATCCGGGTCAACGGTTATTTCTAAATCCTCAACTTCATGTGGAAAAGTCCCAGCTCTGTGCCAGACGACATCTAGTATCTCCTCAATCCTCACAGTCAAATTCTCACTCAATGTTCCAAACACACCCTTCGACAGCTGAGCGGCGGCACGGATATACTCGGAAACCTCCCGCCGCGATCTCCACCGGGCTACGAACATTCGCTCTGGGTCTGGATTACCTTGCGGGGAATCGGATGCGGGGAGAGTTCAACGTGTCCCCATTAAAGTGGGCTTCGAAAAACAAAACGCATGACGGACGCCGGGCGGGCGGCCGAGCAGCACGGACGATCGATGGGGCGGATCGCTAGACGGCCCGCGGGATGTCGAAAGAATGGGAAGAACCAATACTGCGAGCGGCGGGAGAGAAGTACAGGGTGTGCAGATCGGTCGCATATAATTCAATCAGCTCTTACTTAAACCACTCGTTAGTTCCAAGAAGTTGGAGAGGGGGAGGGGATGGGGGGGGGGGTCCCTGTTATCAGGGAGGTCTTCAGCTCGGGGGGGGTCCCTGTTATCAGGGAGGTCTTCAGCTCTGGAAGCTAAACTATGGATTTGATAACTAGTGCAGAGCAAAGATATTGATTTTCTTTGTAAACCTTGTGCTGCTTTGCGCACACAAAAAAGGCTCCAAAGGGCCAAAGAAAGATAACGCTGATTTCAACCGAAACTTTGGAACCACGGAGTGGATCCCAAACATCAATATGGCGGCCGCCGTCTTATAGGGTCATCCAACCAAGGCGTTGTTTTTTATGCACGTTCATCAATATCAAGAGTTTTTAAAGTTGCTTGTTTCGAGAGTAATGAACCCAACTCCGGCGAAAAGATTCACTGAAATCAAATTTTTATTTGAACTGTAGAAGCTTTTCTGATATCAAACAACGAATGAAAGGGTTTCTGCAGAGTTAAACAAACTCAAATGAAGACTTTTTAACGCCATATACCACATTTTCACTGTCACACAAAATGACAAAATAAAACAGAGCCAATAAGGCCAATAAGCACATGAATGAATTGACATGTTTGCCACATTTGTTGTGTTTTATATGACATGACCTGGACCCACAAGCAGCAACAACACATACGGATGGATTCACCTATTAAAGAATAATAACATGTGTTTTGTTTTGCTCATTAATTTGAGGTCTTCTCAAAAACAAGTACTGAATGAAATTATTTTCAAGACCATAAATTATTCATATATGTGATAGCTCTGTAAAATATCCTCCTAAGTAGCGCAACAAAGTACATCTTAGTTTTGCATAGAGAGTAAACACTGCCCCCTAGTGGCACGGAGGTGGAACTCATTCAAACGTCTACTTGTTTGGTTTTTTAAAAGCTCACACACATCTTTATCAAACTAATATTTTTATTTGTATTGAACGTTACAGAGCATCTTTCTATCAATATAAGTAAATACACATTTTTTATATTAATTCAAATTATCTGTTGGCTGTACATTGAATCAACTTTTCGTTATTTTAGGGGGGGTGACGCCTTCTGACTATGTGCCTTTGACATGTTACTGACTGAGTGGATCCATTTACACAATTTCACAATGAATTCCTCACACGATAACAGATGTTTGGTCCCAATAACGCACGTTATACTGTATGCGTCCACATTGCCCCTCATCAAACTCAACGGTGCCAAATTGGAACGGCGACCCCCAAAAGAACGTCTTGATTCTTAGGCGTGAACATCACCGTATCCATTCCACATGTTCCTTAATTACATTCAGCGTGATTGTCTTTTGTTTTGTGTGTATTTTACAGAATGATGTGATGATGAGGGAACATGGAGAGAGAGAGAGAGAGAGAGAGAGAGGGGTGGAGATGAGGTGGAGACGAGGATGGGGGAGCTCTCGGGTCTACGATCGCTTTTTTCTGCTCTCAAAACTTCTGAAGTTGGCCGGCCTAATCTTCATCTCTGCGAATTCAATTGAGTGTTCGTGGCCCTTCCAGTGGAACCAGTTGATCCCCTGCAGAGAAAAAAGAAAATGCAGAGTATAATTCGTTTCTTTTTTACACCAAAGGTGAGACGTAAACAGTTCAATGATCGTCTGAAACGTTGGATTGAAAATACCGAAGCTAAAAGGAAAGGATGTCACAGTGAACGTACGCACCTTACTGTGACTGCCGTCACCGTATTTCCCCATGAGGTTGACGCGATGACAGTTTTTATACCAGAAGGCGCCTTTGTACGACAAGGCGCAGTTGGTGACGGCGATGTCGTTATCGTTATCGAAGGTGGAGAAGGGCCGACCCTGGTGGTACGTCATGGAGTCGCCTGGTGAAGAGATGAAGAGAGCTCAGAAAACATGACTCACACAACCGGTGAGCTCCTTCAATAGAAGAAAGGCCTTTTTTAGGATAATTAGTTTTTTTTATATCATTAGAAAGTGTCTTAGCGGCTTTTCTCAAAGTGCAATTAGTATATATACAATTTTACATTCTGTTTATTAATATACCTATGTTATTTTTAGCCATTTTCTCATGTATTTATCATACTGTATTGTACAGTGGGTACGGAACGTATTCAGACCCCTTTAAATGTTTCACTCTTTGTTTCATTGTAGCCATTTGCTAAAATAAAACATTTCTACATTTCTGTTTTCTTCTGTCTGAATACTTTCCGTACCCCTTGTATCTGTGCTTTTGGTGTGACGTGTGTGGACTGTGCTACGCCCTCTTGGCCAGGTCATCATTGTAAATGAGAATTGGTTTCTAATTGATTTTACCTGGTTAAATAAAGGTCATATTTAGATAATTAGCTTAGCTTAGCATACACATCTATCCTGTCTGTGTATAAAAGTAACAAAACTCAAGCTGAACAACACACATCCTGCAGCCTCATCGCTTCCTTCCTTTCAAAGCTATAGGAAGCTGAGGAATAGGAATCTGTATCTACCATTCCAGATGGAATAAAGATTGGGTTTTCGTCAAATCAACCGGGACCAAAATATTTGAAACTAGAACCGGCCCACGGTAGAGAGCATACCTTTGCATATCACAAGATTGGGCATTGAATTATGAACATTTTGGCATTAGTTGCCAATTGAATATAAATTGTAAAAAGAAAAAGAAGATTTTGACCTTTTCATGACCTTGACCTTGACCTGTGACCCGATCATTCCCAAAATTTAAACAAAGGGTTCTCGGATAATAACCGACCATCCCACCAAATTGCATGCGATTCGGTTTAATACTTTTTGACTTATGCGAATAACACGGCCGCACGAAGATAACAAACAAACAAAGGGCCCGAAAAGTTGAACCGGAGCGTTAAAGTGAGACCGACCTGCTGTCCCGCTGTACGCCCCGACGTAGATCTTATAGCGCGTCTTGGGCTCTGCGATGGTGAGCTTGTCGTACTGGGCGTAGGCCGACTCCCCGCCGTCCCTCAAGTCCACTCGCAGCTCGTAGTGGCCAGAGTTTGTGATTTTATGGAGGTTGGAGAGACCTGTAACGGTTTAATGTGTGTGAGTTGGCGGCGGGCCTGAGGTCAGAAGGAGACACAGAGGGGGGATAAGAAAAGCTCTCACCCAGCCAGAACTCATCCTTCATGTTTCCGAAGCCACCGGTGTAGTTCCTCCAATTCCTGAAGAATTCCAACTTTCCGTTCTGGCGTCTGAGGAAAACCTGAAGCGGGTCAGAGGTCGCCGTGGCGGTCGTACGCCTGTTATTACACGTGGTTTCGAGGTTTCCCTTCATGAATCAGATTCCAGGCGGTGGGAGTCGCTCACCATCCATCCCCCGCCGTCCGTGGTCATGTCGCAGTACACCTGGATGGGCGGCCTCTCCTCGCCGTTCACGTACACGGCGTACAGGCCGGAGCTCGCCTCGCCGTTCAGGAAGATCTGAGCGCAGTCCCGAGGGCGTCGGTACAGCTGCCCGACTGGAAAGAGCGGATTAAAAAGACATCGTCTCAGAGGCCTCAGCGGAGTGAAGAGAGGAGGAAAAGAGACGGCGGGAGGATGAATGAGCGCAGGGTGAGCGTCACGTCAAAAGGAAAGGACGTGCGTGACGGATATGTCTATATGATAAAAGAGTAAAGTCGTTTTTCCTCCTTACTGGTCGTGAAGACGGTGGTCACGGGACGACTCCTCTGGGTCCTGGCGTTGGCCTGAAGCGTCACGTTGTACTCTGTGGAGCCCGTCAGAGCAGCCATGCTGTAGGAGGACGCCGTCGGGCTGAGCACCACTTCCTGAATAAGCGCACACACACACGCACACACACACGCACACATAACCGGACGACATTTACAAAAAGGAAAAGCACATGAAAAAATTACTTTTTATACCGAGTGGTTCAAATCAATTTCACTTTCGGAAGAAAACTACAACAAAAACTATTTTTTGACACATCAGAGTACTAATATAGTGCTTTTGTTTATATATATTTGTTAAAAGTAATAATAGTGATAATAAAAACAGCGGTACAGAAGTACATTTACTTAAGTTCTCTACTCAAGTACAGATGTACTTTAGGATACTTTATTCAGTGAAGCAAACATATTTACATATTTACAATACAATAAAATAAAATAGCAGGGCAGGATATATTACATTCAAGAATTAATCTTTTTTGAATAACAATAGAATAAAAAAGTTAAAATTAAATTAAATAAAAATGAAAGTGCATACAGTGTATCTAAAGTAAAAAGGTTTATTGATGGACATTTGAGTAGGATCTGGCCAGAGGGGAGTTAATATAAAGTTGTATGCAGTTAACTTTAAAATACTGTATATTTCTCTTTCACTACAACTCAGAAGGTAAATAATGTACTTTTTACTCCACTGAGCTTCATTTAGCGGACAGATGTTTTTCTTCCCCTTCCTGTCCAGGTAAAACCTTGAATCTCCAGATGTTTGAGATACACTGAAGGACTAAGTGCTCCTTCAGGTGTTGAAGAAATCATCCAACTTCTCCAGCTACTTTTTATTTGATAGTGATTCCTTGATGGTGTGAACCAACAACAATGGCTGCCAAGAAGTTAGGAAACAAATCCCAAACTGGAAGGCATACTTTCCAAAATGATCGTCAGTAACGTTGAATTGACGCAGTCTGTGGTATTTCTGTTTGAACAGGAAAGAAACTATTGCATTAATTGATTGATTGATTGCATGTACGTACCCTGATAGCACCGTCAGCTGAGAAGGTGAGTGTGTAGCCAGTCACAGCCGCATGCGGAGGTTTCCACGTGAGCGTCGCACTGTCAGTTTGAATGTTTACGGCCATCAGATCACGAGGAGGATCCACATCTAAAAGATACAACAAGCTGTAGAATTATCATCCAATAATTTACACCAGAATCAAATACTGTATATTTATTTACATATATATATATTAACTTAATATATATGTATATATGTAATAAATTAAATAAATATAAAATAAATTAAATAAATATAAAATATAATAAAAGATAAATAAATAAATATATTATTTAAAAAAGGTTTGTTTATATATATAATAAATACAATATATAAAATAATATATACATATATATATATATATATTTGTTTATATTACTATATATTTTTTTAATATCTATACTATATATAAAACATACACATACATATATATATATATATATATATATATATATATATATATATATATATATATATATATATATATATATATATGTATACATACATATATGTATACATACATACATACACACACACTCTGTGTGTATATATATAAGCCTACCGGTGGTGAATTCAATAACAGCAGAGTCACTCTTCTGAGCTTCCTTCAGAGAGTGTACTCCAACTGTGTAGTGAGCTCCTGGAACCAAGGAGTCCATCTCAAACTCCACCGTGTTCCCAGAAACACGCTCCACCACATGGGACACTGTCAGGCGGACACACACACACACACACACACACACACACACACAGACACAGACACAGACACAAACACACACACACACACACACACATCAAGTCACCACATGTTCACATTGTCAAAGCAAAATGTGCCAATCACACACACTTTGTAAGAAAAACATGAAGACCAATAGAAGATAAAAGAGACTACTACTTGGACTATACAGTACATTACATTTAGCTTTAAGCCAAAGCGACTTAAAACCATACACCGTAGACACAGCTGCAGGGAGCGATTCAGGGTTAAGAGTCTTGCTCAAGGATTAGGGCGGGGATTGAACCCCTAACCCCCTGATTGAAAGACAGACCTGCTCACCACTGACCCACATCTTGTGTGAACAGAAAATAAGCAGGTTGAAGCAACGCTATCTATGTATGTACAGTAAGCAGTACCACTTTAAGGAATAGAAGAAAGAAGGGAGCGGAGACACACCTGAATCCGCGCTGTAGGTGATGACGTAGCCGTCCACAGAGGCCACAGACGGCTGCCACACCAACAGGGCCGAGGTGTCCGTGACATTCGCTGCAGTCAGACCCTGAGGTCTGTCCAAAGCTGCCGGACACAGGAACAAACGCATTGTTCTAGTCGCTGACGCCACGTAAAAGAAGAGGAAGAGGAAGATTTAAAATGGAGAGAACCAACCTGTGATTACAGTGTCGGTGCTGGGGTCACTTTCCTCAAGACCCTTCACACCACTCACAGACACTTGGTACACTTTGCCCGGGATCATGTCGGGCAGCACGGTCTCGAACACGTCGCCGCCCACCGTCACCACCAGGGGGCTTCCTGTGGAGCACAGAGTCAAATGTGGGTCCTGCACACAATAAACTACATTAAACGTAATGGAGTTGATGATGCATCTGAAAGTGCATTCTATAACAATGCTCTATTGTAGCTCTTTGGTACTTTATATTGTTTGGCAGGCACGTGCACAGACATTTTGGGGGGCAGGTGCTCAAACCCCAAAAAAGGGCACCTGCCAAAAAAAGATTCTAACAGAGTTAAAGCATAAGTAGCAATATGACCTGCGTTTCCTCTGGGCAGCATCAGGCAGCTATCTTACACTTCCTTTATGAATAAAGACAAATTATTATATAGCAACAACAGTAAAGTGTTCTGATTGGCTAATGGGTCGTCGCGCTAGCCACATATTGCCCTGGTGGCTTGAGCACCACTAGGGCTCTATCTGTGCACGTGCCTGTTGTTTGGTACCTATATATTTAACCGTTTGGTGACGATGCAAATTAAATGATTATATTTATTACTGCAATTAATTGGAGGTTGATATGCATGCTTGTACTAAATTATACAGCAAGAAAAACTGAAATTCTTCCTCATTGTGGCGCTAGAGCAGTGGTTCTCAAACGGTGCGGCGCACCCCTCTAGTGGGAGGCAGTGGTAGTGCAGGTGGGGCGTAGGAGGAAATGTAGGAATACCGATATATATATATAATATTGAGAACGTCACATATTACAAGTTCAAAGTACAGCGAAATACAACTGTCATTAATAAATACATGTTGAAATGCCTGTACCTTTGTGTATATGTTTAGAAAAAGAGTCAATAGGGTTCATCCTTTGAGGATCACAAACATCAACGCTAAATGTCATTGAAGTCCATCCTAGTTATTGCGACATTTCTGTTTGATTAAACTAAACCATATTTATCAAATCCAATTCAAGCTGAACTATGTAACCAAATAAAAAAAATTTGGAAATAAACTTTAAACCACCAATTGGTTGACCGCCCACCTCCTTCAAAGGGAACGTAGGCGATGCGGTAGTTATCCACCGGAGAGCGCGGCATGGACCAGTGAACCACCGCCGACGAGTCCGTCACCTCAGAGAAGCTGAGTCCTCTTGGAGTGCTCAGGCCTGGTGAAGTATACGTGAATATGCACAAGAGAAGAAGAAAAAAGGTGAATTAAGGTGAAGAAAACACCAGAGCGACCAATAAAGAGGATTAGTGGGACTCCCACACGCACACGTTCACATATATACTACATCAGAATCAGAATCGGTTTTATTGGCCAAGTAGGTTTGTACAAACAAGGAATATTACTTGGTAAAGTGACTCAGTGTGTTACATAGATTGTACTTTACAACACAAAACAAAACAAGACACAACACACAACAACACAACAACAAGAACAGTGCAGTACAAAACAAACAGTGCAAAACAGTGCAACGGTTTAAGAGGTATTTTTCTTTTTCTTTAAGTGACTTACAGTATATACAATGTGGAGTGGCTATGTACAGTAGCTGTGAAGCAGGAGTGCAGGAAGTGCAGTGATAGAAAATATAAATATATATGTATATATGTATATATGCTACAGGGAGTTATTGTTTAGTAGTGAGACGGCGAGGGGGAAGAAACTGTTTTTGTGCCTGGAGGTTTTGGCGAACAGTGACCGTACATAGATAGTACATAGATACCTGTCTGAGCAACCCCAGTAATGGGTTGGGAGCGTTGGTCCAACGTGACGCCGTAAAGCTCGATTTCGTACTCGGTGCCGCTCATGAGGCCGGTCAACACCTTGGTTCGCTCGGCGCCGCTCGCGCTGTACTCTCGAGGGTGAGCGAACTTCTTGCCGTCTCTTATCTTGATCACGTATCGGTCGAACAGGTCGTCGTCGGCCGCCCACGACAGACGGAAACCGTCGGCCGTGACGTCCGAGACGAAGAGATGCTCCACCTCCGGCTCGGCCTCTGGTTGGGACAAAGGAAAGACACAACGTGGCTGTTGTTTTTTTTTGTTGCCGGTCAATATTCACGAACGTCTGGAGAAGTACGGAAGAAGTTCGGCAATCGGGCGAGAAAGGTTCGGGGGGTTACGTTCCAGACCACCTCCGCCATGCTCAGGCGTTCGTTAGTGCAAATCTGTTAAAGACCCAAACAATTCGCCAGTTAACGGGGGTCACATTCCTTAAAAAGACTCTACGGGATCAGCTGGGACGGATTTCGTGAAACGCCGGTTGAGACGAGGTCCCCATGCGTCTTCAAGGCCTCGAGGCGTTCGGTGCATTCAAAGACAAGGAAACAAACGTCATTAGAAGTGAAATCAACTGACATTTCATGCTCAGAACGCCCCGTTGATTATTCAGTGTTTTCCTGCATCTGATGGTTTTTGATTGATCCACCAGCACGGAGAAGAAGATACAGAGAAGGTTGTGGCGCCAATCAGAAATCAGAAGGAAAACACTTTTTTTTTAATATGAAAACAAACAAAAGTGCTTGCTCATATTTTGGAGAGGTAAAGAAGAAACGAGGCGGGAGCTTCACATCTCGTCCTCCCGCCGACGAAGCAAAAACGCTTATAGAAAGGAGGAAAAAAATGAGATTGTTCTGGAAGAGAGTCGTGTTATAAACCTTAGTTAGGGTTAGGCATCGGAGCCGAGCTGCAGCCTCACCATCCCAACATGGCGCGGTGGACACCTTCTCTTATTTTCAATAACAAATTGAAAGCTTGCATCATAGACCAGCCAGGTTGTGATGGTGAAACGTCAGCTTATCGGTCACAGCAGTAGTTGACACGTTTGTTATTTTAGTAAGAGGAGGGGCCTGGCGGTGCTCTGTGAGTGGTACCTGTCACAGCCACTGTCGTCAGAGGCCGAGAGAGAAGCCCCGACTCTGACACCCCGGTCAGCCTGACCTCATAGCCTATGCCGGTGATGAGGCCCCAGATGTCCAGGTGACTTTGGTTTCCTGGCACAGTGAACTCCTGAGGCTCCAGCAGCCAGCCAGAGTCAGTCACCACTATGTGAAAATGCGTGAAGCCGCCACTAGAGGGGGCTAACTCCTCCTCCTTCTCCTCCTCCTCCTCCTGCTGCTGATGCTGCTGCTGCTTCACCTCCCACGACACACGGAAGCCGTAGGGGGTGAGGTTGGAAATGGTCAAGTTTTCCACTTTAGGCAAAGGAGCTGGAGAGGAGTGAAGGAGTTTGTGCGTGCGTGCGTGCGTGTGTGTGTGTGTGTGTGTGTGTGTGTGTGTGTGTGTGTGTGTGTGTGTGTGTGTGTGTGTGTGTGTGTGTGTGTGTGTGTGTGTGGGTGGGAGGGGGAACAAGATTCCGTCAGGAGGATAATGTGTGCAAAGATTGCAAAAGCATGTAAAATAATCTGTTCTTCTCGTACAAAGGTGCATTTTAAATTCAGGATGAATAATATATTGCTACATTTACTTAAAGTAAATTAAATGAGTTATTCTTCCATCCTCTATATGTTATTAACAGCAAATATTCCCGAAATAAAAAATATACAGTATATGAAAATGAAGATTCTCTGCCATAATTTAGAATAAAAGAATGTAAGCTCCCTAATAAGCGCTCATCATTTGTCCTTATAGTGACTTAAAAGTATGTTTGTTATTCGCGGGTCTAAAGCTTGAAATGCATTAAGAAAGTTATATGGCAGGAAACACATAAGTGTTGATCCAAAGCCTTTTTTTTAAGAGATGAGAGTTTAAGACATGAGTAGTACCTGTGACGGCGTGGGCCAACACAGAGGGAGTGTGGCGCCCGTGAGAAATACCGTACAGTTCAATATCGTAGCCTGTGGCATCCATCAGGTTAGAGACGGTAAAGTTACGCACTTCACCGGGCAGTCTGAACTCCAGCGTGTCAGACAGCTGCTCGGGGTCACTGACCCGGACAACAAAGCCATCAAAGTGGCCCGACACGGCGCTCCAGGACAAGCTGAGGTTATGTGGGCTCAGAGATGAAGCCGCTATGGGCCCCAACTGGGGAACGTCCTCTGAACAGAAAAAAGAACACGGCGACTTCAGTTATGTCGTGCTGGTTAATAAATCACAAGTTTGGTTGTAGTGCCCAAAGTAAATAGAATACACTAGCGTTCAAAGTTTGGGGTCTCCCAGACAATTTCCCAAGAAAACTAACACTTTTTTTATCACAAGAAATTGCTAAATGAATAGAAAATATAGTAAAGGCATTGACAAGATTATAAATAAATGATTTTTATTGGAAATATTTATATTGTTCCTCAAAGTTGTCGCTCAAAGGAAGGCCAGTTTTACAGCTTCTCTCACCGGCATAACTGTTTTCAGCTGCGCTAACATAAAAAGGGTATTTCAAGCTTTTATAACCCTCCGTTAGTCTTCTAAGGCGATTAGCAAACACAATGTACCACTAGAACACTGGAGATGGGCCTCTACACACGGCACTTGCCACATTAACAATCTATAAAGTGTTTTTCTGATTAATCTAATGTTATCTTAATTGAAAAAAACAGCGTCTAAAAAAAAACTAAAGGAAAATTCAAAATGACCCCAAACGTTTTGAACGGTCGTGTTAACTATAGAAACAATGCGTGTAATGCGATACCTGTTGTAGCTACGTCAAACAGGGGCTGTGTGTTGTGGCCCCCGGCGCTGGCGTACAGCTTTATGTCGTAGCTTGTGCGCGCTTTGAGCCCGGCCATGACCGTGGAGCGCACGTCTCCCGCCAGAGCGCGCCCCATCGCCTGCGAGGGCAAAGCAGACTCTCTGACTTCGACTATAAAGTTATCAAAGGCCTTCTCGCCTGTCCGCCACGACAGATACAATCTGTCCGAGGTAACGTTAGAAACAACTAGCCTGGACAAATCAGGCTCTTCGGCTACAAAGGGGGGAGAGAGAAATATAAAATACGTTCATTTATTGACATTAAACAAGAAGCATGTATTTGGCCCGTGTAATAGTTGACCCTATTCTTTGTAATACATAAAAATCTAAATACCTGTTGATGCAACAATACTGATAGCGCTTGTTCGGGATCCCTTGAACGTCCCATAGAGGTAGGCTATATAGTCAGTGCTGGGCCTGAGCCCCGTTACGTCGTGGGACGCAACACCGCCGGATACGTTATATTCCTTTGGCTCCGTCAGCCAATCGGAATCAATTATCTCCAGGATAAAACCATCAAATTCTCCTTCAGTGCCGTTCCAGGAGATTGAAAACCTCTCTGACGTTAAGTTTGAGATATATAGTTTGCCAACCACTGGTTGATTCACTAAAGAGAGAAATCATTATTAGATTTTCATTAAAGAAAAACATTTTCTTTGCAGAACACATAGTGACAGAGCTAAGTTACTGGCGGCTCGTTGGTTTTATGTATCCCATTAAAATGTGTGGCGGGACACTCACCACCACCCACTCGCAATTCCTGAGAGCCTGAGTAGCTTAAAAGATTAAATACATGCATAAAGTTTGATTTTCAAACAAATTATGCACATTGCTATAAAAAAGAAGATAAAAGCTGAAAATAGCTGTAGGATTCTGGCCAGCAAGTGTTTCCTCTAACGTGAAAATGTGGCGAAGGAAGACATATAATCGTATTAAAGTATCTCTGATCTGCTCATGCAGTTGATCTGAGATAAATCCTATTGCACCAGAGCAATTCAAAGCAGAACAGGTTAAAAGAAACCTCGTAAAAACATATCCTCTCCATGCGATGACAACGTCAGCTTGCAAACATGCTGCAGATAAATGAGGCGCCACTCGGATGTAAATTAAGGACTGTAACCTCAGATTATATTATTAAAACAAGGAGGCGTTACTCTAACCTCAGATTATATGATCAGCTTTTTAACTCGACAACGACAAGAAGATTTAATCATTTGCCACCTTGCAGTTAAAAAGGGAAACAAGGATATTTTTACTGATCTCACACAAAACAGCAGAGCTCAAGTGTCACAGTAAAAAAAAAAAAGTCAACCGTGTGTGGGCATGCGCCCATGAGCAAACGAGCCCTTCGAGGTTAATCGATTAAACACTGAATGAGTGTTGATGGGATGAAATGTGGGTGAGGGTTATTGTTTGTTTTTTTTGCTTTTGCAATCATTGCAGCACATGAAACCTCAACCACGATGCAAGGGGGGGGGGGGGAGGGGTCATGCACTTTGGTAACCGGGATGGAGGGAGCCGTTCGGGGGGTAAGGGGGAACATTTGAGGGGCTTTTGTTCAGTGATGTGGCGCGAGTCCCCATCACCCCGCCCTCTCTCAGCTGGACAGAAACAGTGGCTGGAGGGTAAAGAATGGATCATGGCGGTTAAGTCGGAGAGTGACGACAAAAACACAGAAATTAAGGTTATTACGTCGTTCTCGTGGTCATGCAGCGAAGTGTGGAAGAGCCACTGTGAGTATGAAGAGGTGAGGAGACACACACACACACACACACACACACACAGGTTCTAGTGTCTGCTTCACAGACACCGACTGAAATGGAAAGTTAACAATCAAAAAAAGGGGGGAAGGAAAGTTAAAGAGTTAAGAGGCCGAAAAAAAGAATCAAACAAACGCCGCAACCGCCGCGAGCCGCAGGTACCTGTGGTGGCTTCGGTGTACACGGGCTCCAGGAAGGAGCCCCGGTACATCCCAAACAGGCCAACCATGTAGCTGGTGTTGGGGTTCAGCCCGGAGATGCCCAGGCTGAACGCGTCTCCGGACAGACTGAGGTTCTGGCTCTCCTCCAAATTCTCCAAGTTTGTGACCTCAATGACAAAGCTGTCAAAGTCCCCACTGGTGGGGCTCCAGGACGCGGTGAAGCCGTCCCATGTAATGTCAGAGGCGGTGAGGTGCACCATGGGCTTCGGCTCTACTGGGAGGTAGACAGATCAGAGTGGGGGTCAAATGAATGGCAAGATGGACTGTAAAAAACAAAAGGACTCTCGGATAGTTTTTTCACAATATTCATGTCACAATGACTACGACTGAGACGTTGGGCCACAATGAGAGACAACGATGATCTCATAATTCAACTTTAAATAAATATTCTGAAAGAAAGTCCCAGAAAAATGTGATAATGTTGAAGAAAAAAAGGTTGTAATATTTCAGGAATTTATTTGTAATTTTAAAAGAAAGTCATAATATTTTGAAGGGGGAAATAAGATGACTTTAAATACTTCTTTCAAAATAAATCATGATTTAAGACTAAAATTGTTAAAATCTTGACATTTGCTTTTCTCAAAATTATGACTTTAATCTTGAAATTTAACTATTTTTTTTCAAGAAATACTAATTCAGTCTTGTAATATTCCAACTTAAATCTAAAATGTTATGACTTTTAAAATGTTTTTAGTGATTTTAATCGTGAAATTCTGCATCCTTAAACTTGAAGAAACTTACAAATATTTTAACTTAAATTATGAAACATTGCAACTTTTTTCTCAAAACAATGTCTTCGAGAAACGAATCATAGAAACATCTCGCGCACATCAACAACCATGCCATATTTAGAGCTTTTCAAAGTAAAAGCATGTGACGATGACCGCTTGTGTGACGAATGCCTACAACAAAAAGAAAACATTTGCTCCATGTACCTGTCGTAGCAACAACCTTGAGAGGTAAAGATCGCTCCCCTTCCAACAGCCCTTGCAATGTGATATCATATAGTGAGGAGGGGGACACGCCCTCTATTTCAGTGTTTCTCACACTTCCTGGTATTGTGGGCACATGAGCGCCGAGCTCCACCAGAAAGCTGGTGGAGGTGACGTGGACCTCGAGGTCCCCCGGTACGCCCGGGCTCGAGCCCTCGGGCTCGGCCCCGGAGCTCATGGTACCGTCATCAGGTGTGCTCAGAGGACGGAGGGGACCTGGGCTCTGAGCCGCCGCTGTCCCCACAGCAGGGGTCGGGGCATCGCTGATGCTCAGCATGAGCACACCTGGAGAGGTAGGCTGGGGCGCTACGGTGAATAAAAGCAGGTTAATGAATGAATCTGTCACCAGATCTGTTGACGACTGAAAAAATAAACCTGTGAGGAAGAACCGGGTTAAAAGAAGAACATACTGTACAGTTAAATGAAAATAAAGCCGTGTGTGATAACTTCATTCACGTATTTTCTTTCTCTCTTCCTCATCATCAAGCGGCAGCGGAGGGCATTAATGACGAGGCGGCGCCATTAATTCATTGAAGCCTTTTGAGTAGTCCACCACAGTGGAAGTACACAGTCGCCTTCAAATAGGACGGGGAAGCCATGCACAGCCATCTAACGGGCGGTTCTGAGCCACTTCTCCTGCCATGCGAGTGATGTACACGTTGTAATTTGAGAATCATTTCGATCGTGTGAACGGAGACGATGAACGATGCAGACGGGAATCAGTTTTCAGAGAGCAAAGAAATGGCAAATCCAGGAGGAAATCGATTTGATTTTGGAAAGCAACATTGAGATGATTTCTGTCTGTTAGCTTCGCCTTCATTCTCTCATGCCGACAGGTGTGATCTCAATGAGTGAAGAACCAGCATGCAAATGCTACCGCTAAACAGCCATGTCTCTTCTATGCAACACCAAAAAAAACACACAATAAAAACAGGACAACGTGTCCCTATTAAACTAGAAGAGGAGCTTATACCTGTGACTGCGACCGCGTCGAGGAGCGCAGATCTCTGGCTACCGGTAATTCCATAAAGTTCTATTTGATATTCTGTCGATGCGTTCAGGCCCCGGATTCGAGAGCCAGTGGCATCTCCAGGAAGTCGGGCCTCTCCGGCGTCCCATAATCGCCGAGCGTCTTTGTATTCTACTGTCAGACTATCGTAGGCGCCGTGAGCCTTTAGTTTCCACGCGAGGTCAAATCCGTGGGGCGTGACGCCCGAGACCGTCAGCTCCTCATCCTCATCCTCATCCTCCGTTCCCACTGAGGACGGGAAGTCGGAGGGCTCTAAATACGCAAAGCTAATGACATTGTCCTCCGAGCCCGTAGGAGTCGTTAGCTCACGGTCGTCTGTGTCAGCTAAATAAAATGTGAAAGAGGCTACAAGGAGAAGAAAAAAGGCACAAATCAAGAAAGCATTGAGGTGAAAGTACATCTCATTTTCTCGGTGTTGGTTGGCAGCAGAGTCTTCACATCTCTGACTCACACTTTGGAATATACTTTTCTTTTTTCATTCGTCCGATGCTCTGAGGAAACATAAAGCATACTTTGCACTGCAGTGGTTCCCCACCCACCTGTGGATGCAGACACGGCGACGGGCGTGCTACTCTTGAGGCCCCTCTCTGCCGCCAGAGTGACGGTGTAGCTCGTCCCGGGGGTCAGGTTGGACACGACGTAGCTCGTCGCCGCGGGCGGGATCTCCGCCTCCCCGATCTGGCCGTCCCCGGAGACGTATACCAGCCTGTAGGCGCCGACCTTGGCGCGGGGTTTCCGCCACCTCAAGGTGAGAGTGTTCTCTGTGGAATGCGTTTGCTCCAGATCTCTGGGAGGATCGATATCTGACAAAAAGGGGAACGTGTTTTAGGTTGTCAAACGTCACAGTGTGCGACTAAAGATGCTGCACGTCATGTGAGCGTCCTATGGGACGTATGTGGACGCCGTATATATGCGGGTTCATATAAACAGAAACTTTTTGGAAAACAACCTTGTGTGTACGACATTATTTTTTTAAACGAAGGAGCAGAAATATTTGTTTCTGTAAATACCCGGGTATGTGTAAATGTGGCCTAATTATCATGTCGTTCCAGATCCTGCTTCCCATCTCTCAGTCCAACTGTCCTCACCTGCCTCTGATCACCTCGTTAGTCCCTCATTAGCTTCACCTGGTCCTCATACCCGTCTCACCTGTTGCCCATTCCCTCGTTAGTCCCTGTCTACTTAGACCCCGTTTATACGTTGGGAAAACACATATATTTTCATGTGTTTTAGCCTTTCATTTACACAAAAACTGAGGTTTTATCACGGAAAACTATCATTTCTAAAAACTCCGGCCAAAGTGGAGATTTCTGAAAACTCAGTTTTTGTGTTTGTGTGTGAACGAGGTTGTCAAACGTCACAGTGTGCGACTAAAGATGCTTCACGTCATGTGAGCGTCCTATGGGACGTATGCGGACGGCGTATTTATGCGGGTTCATATAAACAGAAACTTTTTTGAAGACGACCTTGTGTGTACAACGTTATTTTTGAAAACGGAGGAGCAAAAATATTCGTTTCTGTAAATACTGTAAATATGTGTAAATGTGGCCTTAGTGTCGACCAGACGTGTTCGCCTGGGTGCTCGGGCGGCGTCTCTCACCAGTCGCGGCGTTCGTAGTAGCGGGGTTGCTCTCTCTCTCCTTCTTCACGGCGGTCACACCAATCCCGTACTCCGTCCCCGGTTTCAGTCCTGCGCCCCCCGGAGGGTCAGAAGGAGAATGACCACGTGGTACGACACGCCGCGTGTGCTCCTCCTTCGTGTATACGCCTGAACGCCTTACCAGTGATGGTAGCTTTGGTGGTGTCTCCAGGTCCTCGTGGGACCAGCTCTTCACCGTGAGTCGACCCAGAGAGGGGACTGTATTTCACCAGATATTCGCCGACGTCAGCCTGAGTGTTGGTCCACTCCAGAGTGATGCTGTCGTCAGTCTGGGTCACAGCCTGCAGGTCCACGGGGGCGTCCAGGGCTAACGATGGCAAAGATTCACAGACATGTCATCGATTAGTCGGCCTGTTATTGGAAACAGGGTCAAACTTTAGTTGTGCGCCACCATTCATACATGTGGGTGCAGTTCAAAGGGCTTCACGGATGTCAGGAAAGACAGAAATAATACAAGAAAACAACTAAAAATCTCATAAAAGTACAGAAAATATTCATAATAATTTGAGATGTATAAAAGTATCTAAAAATCCGAAAAAATATGAATACACTGCAAAAATTAAAATCTAAGTAAAATGAAATATCTAAAATTAAGGCAATCTATGCTTGTTTTTTAACTGACAAGATATTTCTTCTTACAAGGCAGTTTTAATGTTGGAGCATTTCACTTGGAAATCTTGGCAAGTCAAATTTTCCTGTTCTGTTGGCAGATAATTTGGCTTATTTCAAGTAATATTCCCTAATTCTATAACTTTTTTTCCTTGTTATTTGAGGCTGAATTCTTGCAGTTTACTGCAAAATATATCCACTATCCACACTAGTAGTATATTCTGCAATACATCATGGTTTCCCAACTAATGTAGTAAATCTCAGATAATAATTTTAGATAAAAAGATCAGTGGTTTACTTAAAAAGCTGATCAGAGTAGTTTTTTAATCAAATGTCAAAGGTCATTCAAAAGAGATGAAATAGTGCATTTGTTAGGGACTAGTTTCTGCGGCGGATTAATCCACATTTGGAGCACTAGTGAGTTAAATGTGTGATTGAGTCAAAATGAAATACAATGTGTGTATTCATGATGAAGGAACACGTCAACCAAGGTTTCAATAGATCTTTTGACAATAATGTAGCTATTATACACAGAGGGAGAAGATTTATCAGGCTTTGAGACACATTGTTGTCGGTTGGATAAAATTATAGCTTTGGTCTTTTCGCAGGATTTGTTGACAATGAGAAAAACGTCAAATATCATCATAACTTCAGTATTCACCGCGACTTTTTGACCTCATGCAAACCATCCATATAATTGAAAATATAAATAACCTGTAGTGAATGTGGTGTTGGAAGGGTGACTGTCGAGCTTCCCTCTCCTGGAGACGAGCGACACCTCGTACTCGGTGTCGGGCCTCAGGCCGTCGATGCTGTGCTGCTTGTCCTGGGGGGATATCTCTACCCGGGTTTCCTCCGAGGGGTCCGAGGTGGACCAGTACACCATGGTGAGTCTGTCCGTGGGAGCCACCGGCTGAGACCAGCCCACCAGGGCGGAGGAGTCCGTCACGTCCTTCACCTCCACTTGCCGGGGGCCTTCGATCTCTGGGGTGGGAGCGAAAGGAGAGGCAGAGTTGAGCGGGACATGGGGGGAGAGACAAATTACAAATAGATGGAAATGTAAGGACCTAGAGACAGAAGAGCTGAAATATATATATATATATAATAAAAATGACTTATAATTGAGACTGTAATTGACTCTCGTCTTTACAGGCTAACAAAGATCCATTTTTAAAGTGATATCCATTAAGGTGGTGATGTATAGATGAAGAAAAAGCTTGCGAGTCATTAGGGTCATAACTCATTTCTATTGTCAATGGGATTTGCTTTGGATAAAAGCGTCTGCTAAATGACATGTAATGTAATGTAATTTGGCACAGGCCGAACTTTGATAATCCGCTGATTTCTTCTCCAACATAATCTTCAGGTCCACATTTCATCTAATACTTTAGTTGATGGAATACCAACAGAACGAATGACGTTTCCCATCAGCATCAGTTGTCCTGCGCTTTTTTTCTTCTTCAGCTCTTTAGCAAATGCCCGCATGCTAACATGCTAAACCAAGACGGGGACCACGATAAACATTAGACCAGGTAGCTGGAGACTGTCAGTCTTGATAAATGATCTTTCATTTTCATGTGCAGTAAATAAGAAATACATTTAACATATTAAATTGTATTGTTAAAAGATGCTGGTGGACTTACAACGTATCAGTTTCCCCCTGCTTCCAGTAAATGCTAAGCTAAGCTAAGCTAATGCCAGCTTCATATTTAGCATACAGACTTAACCCTCCTGTTACCTTTAGGGTCAATTTGACCCCATTCAATATTTAACGTTGATGTTCTTTGGGGTCAATTTGACCTCAGGCTGTTTTTCACTGTGTCAAACATATAAGAAATATCAACTATATTTAAAGGGCTATTTAGGTAGTCAACAAACAAACATAAAGTACCTGACCAACAATATTAATTCTAATAATTTTCTGAAGGTTTTAATTGCTGGGGTCAAATTGACCCAGAGGTTAAAATATGTTAGTAAATGTGAAGGTAACAGGAGGGTTAAGAGCAGTATCAAGTCAATTCTCAGGAAGCAACTATATGTATTTCCCAAAACGTCACACTATTACTTCACGGTTCTTCAGAAGAGAAATGTCTAGATAGAAAACGATTTATCATCTTCTGTCTGTGAAGGAAATATTGAACTTATAATAGTGACATTCACAAATTAAATCAAAACTACGTCTCTGGTGCGGGACCAGACTTTAACACTCCCGTCATGTTTAAAAAAAACATTTATCCATAAAACAGCTCTCATAAGACTCCACTTGGCTCTCTCATGATGCAAAGCAATAACTTGGATCAACAAGGGAAAAGACTACCATGGAATATAACGTGGTTCCCTTTCACTCGACTATACTTGACAAACGTCCTGTGTTTACACGTGGAGGAGAATGTCTTTTCTCCGTGTTACCATGACCCCACCACCACCATTTCAGCAGCGTAATGTATGGAGTGGCGCTGCAGTAAAAGCTTCAGCAAGCGAGAGAGCACGATTTAGTGAAAGTGAGAAAGAAATACGCAAGTGGTCATGCTGGGTTGAGATTCAATGTGTCTGAGCCATTACTCTTCAGTTTAAATCTGTTAGATGGCGCTATGGAGAGCCAGCTGCATGGGTTTTCCTGTTATCACTCTTATTTTCATTTTGGAATTTCACTCTTTGACATTAATGGTTTCTTTCTCACTAATATTTGCCAGACAGAGCAGAGAGGAACATTACATAATCATAGCATCTGAACTTCGGCGGTAGAAACTGAATCGTTTTAGACATCTGTTATCTCACCAGCTCAGTCTAAAATGATCCAAGATAAAATGTTTGTTTACAACCATGAGACTCACTGGTAGTGACTTTTTTGGATGTTTGGGGACCTCTGGTGTTGTTCCTGATGATGTTCATAGAGACCTCGTACTCCTGTCCCGGTCCCAGGCCTGACTGGTGGAAATGGGTTTGAGTAGGTGGGAGGGTGGTCACCACTTTCCCGTTTTCTTCTTTCTGCGAGGACACATAAACAGATGTAAAACATCCCGTTCACACAAGACCAGAATGTTTCACTCCTCATGTGAGAAATGTCTTTATTTGTGTTGAGAACATTAACAAGACTCATAAAATGTTTGTTTCAATTTGAGTTTTTATAACATTATTCAGCATTTTCCATTGAAATTTGTGGACAATCAGGTTTCTCCAGCAGACATGTACTCTCTTAAACTGTTAGCAACCAGTTTTCACTTCTGATAGGGTAAAAGTGTACCCAGAAAAATAAAGACACGTCTCTGGTTATTAAATGGTTCTTTAAAAGCCTTCGTGGTTCTACAAAGAACCATTTTCTACTGAAGAACCATTTTTAATTTTGAGGCACCATCATAGTTTCTTTGAAGAACTCTAAGGAAATGGTTCTTTAAAGAACCCTGGTTTGAAAGGTTCTTTGTGGAACCAGAAATGGTTCTTCTATGGCATCACTCTGAAGAACCATTTTTGTTTCCAGATGGCACCTACATTTCTCTGTCTGTGTTTACTTCATGACTCAGATTACCGAAAAAAGAATCCGACGTGCGATAAATTGCGCTCTGCCGAGACGTTTATGGGCGCATAACGCAGCAGCTGTCGGTTCACGGAGAATATAGGGATGTAAACTAAATTGCACGGTCCGTTATCATAATTAACACAAAGGTCGGGAAAGGACATACATATTTAAAAATGGATTAAAAGTCTGCAGCATAATTTCAAAACGCCTCCGATTTATCAGCGGGCACAGTAATATATTTCCAAAGCATTACTGCCTCAGATTTACCCGCAGTGACATCCAGACATCACACTAACTGAGAGGTTTTTTTCCACATGTCAAAGCAATTTAAAATGGTTAGCACTGAAATAAAGCCATGTTTGGCTGAGACTTCCAATAAGCTGGCAGAGCTTTATCACCGCTCCACTTTTTTCCCCAGTCGCTTAATAAACTCCCGAGGCGAGTCATCAAAAGAGATAGGCAGACTTACCGTGTTACGGAAATAGATCTCCCAGCCATCGAAGGAGATGTCCAGCTGGTCCCACATCACCTCCACTGAGGTCTCTTTCACCGATTTGAATATTACACCATCTGGTTTTGGAAGCTCTGCAGGGTTGGAAACAAAGAAATAGTCACCGTTAGCTAACATTATAGTTAATAACATGAAACTAGCAGGAGGACGACTGGGGCGTACCCGTGGCCACCCTCGCGCTGATGGGAATGCTCTTCTTGTTGCTCAGGACGGCGTAGACGTTGATCAGGTACTCGATGCCGGGTTCGAGCTCTTTGACGGTGGCCGCAGCTTTGTCTCCCGCCACAGTGAACTCCATCTGAAGACCGCCGGGTCTGGTGGGCACGTAGGTCACGAGGTACTCGGTCACCAGCATCTCGTTGTCCCAGGACAGGTCCACCGTGTGAGAGGTGACCTCGCCAACAGACAGGTCCTTTGGAGGAGACACTGGGAGGAGGTGGAGAGACAAGAAAGCCAATGGGGTGCTGTCTCGGATGGTTCCTCATGCCCTCAATCATCACAGCTAATGCAAACTCCAGAGCCACATCTGGCAGTACTGTGAATAACTGCCAAGGAAGTGCCAACAACAGCAATACAACCGAAACACCTCTTCTATATTCACAGAAATAGTTTCCCTCAATGCGAGTGCATTTTGAAGAATAGAGGGGAAATTACATCACCCTGGGTTTAATTCTTTCCAGGTTCTCTTTGTGTGTGTGTGTGTTTCTGTGGGGTAAATTTAAAACAGAGCTTCCTACCTTCCGAGCAGTCTTCTCCGATGTATCCCTCGTCACAGACGCACAGACCGTCCAGGCAGCGTCCGTTGTCCCGGCAGTTGTTGAGGCAGCTCAGCTCCGTGCAGCCCTCTCCTGCGTAACCGCTCTCACACGTGCACCGTCCGCCGACGCAGCGCCCCCTGCCGTTGCAGTTACCCGGACAGGCTTGTACCGAGCAGTCGCGTCCCGAGTAGCCTTCCCTGCAGACGCACTTGCCGTCCACGCAATCGCCTCGGGTCAGGCAGTCGTTGGGACAAGCTTTCTGACCGCAGTCCTCTCCGGAGAAGCCCTCGTCGCAGACGCACTGCCCGTCCGTGCATTGGCCACGATTTCGACAGTTTCTGGGGCAGCTCACCTCACCGCAGTCCTCGCCGGTGAATCCCGCTTGACACACACAACGACCCTTAATGCACTTGCCGCGTCCGTAGCAGTTTGAGGGGCAGGTCCTGACGCTGCAGTCCTCTCCGGCGAAGCCCTCCTCGCACACGCACTGGCCGTTGACACAGCGCCCCCTTTGGCGGCAGTTGTTCGGGCAGGAAAGCTCGGCGCAGTCGTCTCCCTGGAAGCCGACATCGCAGGCGCACTGCCCGTTCACGCACTGGCCTCTGCTGTTGCAGTTGTTCAGGCACGCCAGCTGGCTGCAGTCTGCGCCTTGGTAGCCGACGTCGCAGATGCACATCCCGTTGAAGCAGCTACCTCTGCCGTTACAGTCGTTCAGGCAGGTGACCCGAGAGCAGTCGTCTCCGCTGAAGCCGGCGGCGCAGTCGCACTGGCCGTTTACGCAGAAGCCGTGACCGTGGCAGTTGTTGGCGCAGGTGCGTTCGCCGCAGTCCTTCCCGGCGTATCCCTCGTGGCAGTAGCAGGTGCCGTTCTGGCAGCGCCCGCGGTCGTAGCAGTCTTTGGGGCAGACGAGCTCAGAGCAGTCGGAGCCGGTCCAGGGTTCGTCACACACGCAGACTCCGTCTTCGCAGCGGCCACGGCAGTTGTCGGGACACTTGGTTCGCGAGCAGTCGTCGCCAAGGAAACCATCCGAGCAGATGCAAACACCTCCGACACACCGGCCGTGTGCGCCGCAGTCCACAGGGCAGATCTCGAGTGAGCAGTCCGCTCCTGCGAAGCCCTTGAAGCACTCGCACGTTCCGTCGACGCACCGGCCTCGGTTCTGGCAGTTACCGGGACACTCGGGTTCAGTGCAGTTGGGTCCCTTCCAGCCCGGCTCACATACGCAGCCACAGCTTTCAGCGCTGTAGTTGCCATGGCCGTGGCAGTAAGGTTTAGTTCCCACCACACCTTTGATAAGAAAGTAAAGGCAATTAAAGTACAACATTGTGTTGAATATCATCTTCTGTGGTATTGGATTGTCAATCTCAGTTTTTATTCTATATTTAGTCAACTTGCAAGCTTATTTGATTTTGTGAGAGCTTGATGAGAAGATCGATACCACACTTGTGTCTTAAAAGGACATGTGTGTAGGAATAAGTGCCGTCTAGAGGTGAGGATGCAGATTGCAGCCAACTGAAATCCCTGCTGCTCACCTTTCCCTTTTTAAGTGTTTTGGGGAACTACGCTTGCTTTCAAGTCATAGTTATTTTTTGCCAACAAATCCACATAATAAAGTCCTTTATTCCAAAGCCACAGCCAGCAGTTCATTAGCCTAGCCTAGCAGGAAGACTGGAAATAGCTAGACTGTCTTGTTGCAAAGATAAAGCTCACTAATTAACATGTTTTAAACAATTTGTTCAACTCGTAAAGAAACAACTGTTTTTCATCCCCCATAATATACAGTCTTAGTTTTTTATGAGTTGAACAAACACGATATAACATGCAGGACTATTGTTTTTTTCTTCTTTTTCTGGGGATTATGCTAAGCTAAGCAGCATCTGGCTTTATATATCAACGGTATCGATCTCCTCCTCTAACTCTCAGCAAGAAAGCAAATATCTCCCGAATGTTAATCTCTTCCTTTACCAAGAGCATCACTCAGAAAACGATCCAAAGCTTGTTTCAGCAGCTATATGAGAAAACAGCTATGAGAAAAGCAGACCTTTTACGTTCATTGTTATGCAGCGACTGTATCTCATCTGAACCCAATAAAGGCCCTTTTCAAACTGGAGAGGTACTGGGAGTATGACACCCCCACACTGGTTTCCTGAACTCCTGAACAGATGGATGGAACAGATGTGCTATGTGCTATTCTTCGCACTTTCCAATGCCGTTTTTTAGAGAAACAAAGGATTGATTTACTTACTGTAAGCTACATACCAGACAAAGCATGCAGACAATTGAAACCTACCCGTGACCTGTGCCCCGCAGCAGGCCCTGTCCCCGGTGCACTGATCCCTCAGTAGGGAAACCTCTCCCTCCAGCATTTCAAGTCGACTCATGAGTTCTTTCAGGGCCGTCAGGTCTTTCAGGCCCGTCAGGTCTTCGGCGCAACCACAGGCCTGCCGAGGTACGTTGATGCGGTGGGTGAAAACAATTTGGTTCTCCCCGTCCACCGTGTGCTCGGTGAAGTGCTCGCCCGAAGAGGCCGTGGCCTCCGTAGGCCCGAGCTTCGTGCTCTCCGGAGCGTCCAGCTCCACGGAGCACAGGGAACTGGCGGGAACGTTGATGTTGTAGACGTGGTTGAAAACCACCGGACGCTGCGCACTCGGCAGCGTGATGTTCAGTCCTTCAGGGCGTTCCAGAGTCTGTCGGCGATGCCGGAGGATTTTCTTCACGAGCCCGGCGTGAGATAAGCTGAGCAGAGCGGTTAGGAGGAGGCAGCCTAGAACGCCTCGTGTACCCATGCTGGATGTGGGCCGTGGGTTTGGTGGAATAAATATACGTTTGAACCTCTGACTTAAGGCCGGTCCTTATTAAAGATGAGGGTTCTGGAAAACAGAATGAAAATATCACACAAACGTCAACTAATCGATTAATAATTGGGTAAACAAACAACTAAGCAATTCCTTGAAGAAAGAAAGAAGTAAGTAAGATGGAAAGTAGAGAGGTTCCGATACCATTTTTTCTTAAACCCAATAATGATGCTAACACCTGATCTGATGTCAAGGTGCTAAAAAAACACGATATTTATTAGAAAACAGGAATGTCTGAAAAAATAAACAAGGATTTTCATACAGAGGAACAATACTTCACTACCTGATCATCCTGGCTGATTTTCTGTAACGCAATCACTTTTTCCAGAGCTGACGAACAAAGCAAACAAGTGAGCCAATAATCGAATAGTTGATAATAAATACAGCTTCGTTTTTATGGACCACAAGCTTAAAAAAAACACTGTTTAAGTCATGTTGGTGTATTCCAGCTCCAGTTATGAACTCACTGGTTTAGTGAAGAGCCATGGCAGAATAAATTCATTTATATTTAAAGTATTTTAGTGTGAGAAGAAACGCACAAAAACATGCAACAAGTATTTGAATTATTCACCACCGATTGCTAAACAATAAGCGATGATGTTTTCTTTTATAATTCACTTTTTCTGAGATATTACTGCAGTTTTCTAATTCCCACTGCAATGTGGCAACAAATTGCATTTAAATGCGTTCATTGTACCGAGAGCAGAGGTCATTCAGAGGAACCATCAGTCCGTCACACCAACTCCAGACCTCAGTGCGGCCCACCCACAGTCAGTCAGTCAGTCAGTCTGATTATTATTTACAGTGTGTGCTACATTTCTAACTGACAACAGAATACCACAAGCCACCATGGGTGCAAGAGTTCGCTGTTAAAAGCAAAGAATCCACAGCTGCGCTGGCATGTCGAGTTATTTCACGGTGCATATATATATATATGATGAAGTCTCAGCTGTTTTGCATGAAGCAGTCTATAGAAAGCATTAAACTGAGTACATCCCATTCACAGGACTCCTTGTCGCCCACGATGACTTCATCAACTTGATACTTTTTGGGGAGCCAATCGAGGACTAATGACAAGCTTCTTCCTTAGCGTGGGAAAGCCTGCCTGGATTACTCAAATCTATAGAAACAACCGCCTGGCAGCATCGGACAGAAGCTCGCACACTCAAACAAATGAGAAATGACTTCCAGAAGTGAATTGTTCATGCGGTGGAAGGACATGTGGGCCTTTGGAAGGTTCTCCTGAGGACGTCTGGAAACTATTTGTCGACACAAAGCAGGTACTCAGCTATCAGGTGACAAGTAGATATTCAGTAGAGGTTCAGCAGATGGTCACATATCAGTGTAATGACTGCATTCACCTTTTTTCCTTTCCACATGTTGGGCAACCGGCAAGTTAATCAAAATCTCCATTCTGATCCACACTAATCAAAATGCACAACAACAAAAAGACACAGAAGGAAGCACAGATTTGACAGAAAGAAGCCTTAAAATAAGAGTTCCATAAGAAAGTAGAATGAATGACGTGTGAAAAAACATGGAGGAGAGAAATATACTCAAGTGGTCACATGAAGAGAAAACAACTATTTATCCTGGAACTAAATGGTCTGAATCATTCAGCGCCCCATCCATCATTTTCACAATTTTTTTATTGGAAAAAGTCCCAAATATGAAGGAAAACTGGACAAATCCTTAAAGATATACACACATTATCCCTCCATCTAGCTTTTCAATAGTAAACCCATCTCTTGTCTACCTTTGACCCAACATCAGAGGGTTAATGCAGCGTTGATGATATAGAGGTATCGTAATTGCAAGTTTCTGAGCTTGTTACAACGTCCGACAGACAACATGGGAATCTCTACCATCCATCCCATCCATCCCAAAGGCTGCAGAACACAAGCCACACCTCTTAGTTTCTGATATTCTAGAATATATTCAGACTTTGAAATAAAGAACTAAAAGAGGAAGCAAGACGCCGGAATCAACCGACCACAATGTGAGTTGTGTGCTCTTGGACAATTGCCTTTGAATGCAGCATTTTGTGGTTTTATGTAAATCAGAGTAGTTCACGGTTGACCTTCTATTATTCGAATTGGTCATATTTGGCTGCATGACTTATTCCCTCAATCAAATGAGAAAGACTTTCCATTACTGTCACCACAGTGGCTCTAAAACCACTTTCATCGATCCTATTTGCTCTCTGTTCTCGCCCTGACCTTTGAGCCGACCTTTCTTTCTCCTAACCCTGAGCTTGAGTTTCACAAGTCCTCGCACATCTGGCAAGTGGAAGGATAAAAGGTAGGTTGAGGCTGGTGTTGTAAATCATTAAACCAAGTCTGTCAATATGTTTCTGATCTCCTTCTTGGAAACTTTACAAGAAACAGAGAGTGATAATTTGCCTGGTCTCGGAGGTAAAGAATGAATCCTATAAAAAGATCCTTCGCACACGTTTCAGTTGAAGGTGATAAATACCTCAAAAAGGATTTTATATACATAGTTTCATCATGTAGCCATAATGCTTAAAGTAAATTTAGAAAAAAAACACGTTAACGTCTTTTAAAGTAGGCTAGGGGTTGACTGAGGACGTCTCAAGTGACTACGGGACACGGGAATACAATTTGGAGCGAAAAATTTAAATAAATATAACCTGTTGACTAAGCTATCCTCCAGAATGGCTGCAGCTTTAGTGCTCTTTCCCCCATGCTGGCAGCGGGAAGGGAACTTTCCCGCGTGGAAAAGAGAACCTGGGAATGTTGGCTCTGGACTGAGGACATCTGCTTTGTTCAGTCAAAGAAACAAAGAAAAAGAAAAGGAAAAAAAAAGAAGTTTTTTGTTTGTTTGGTGTTCAGACAAAAGAACATAAGTCTGACGGGCGCATGCGTCGTCGTCTCTGATCATCTCCGTGAAGCTTCTCCTCGGACGATGTCGTCTTCGCTTCTCTTCGAGGGGAGGAACAGAAATCACGACACCTCATTAGCATAATGCATATTTACCCCGATGCTAAACAGCTGACCTGAAGGTTTCCTATAAGAACAATAAACCCTGAGCGTTATGGGTTCCCCTGTGAGCTAAAACAGGATGCAGAAGACTTCACTTTCAATTTCCAATCCTGGGGTCTCTCCTCAATCGAGGAAAAAGAAGCTTAAAGATTTGTGAAATGTCTTTCTGTGGAGTAGAAACTATGAACGGATCAGGGGAAAAATCAAAACAGTTCAGTCAAAAATCTAATTCCAGCTTCACACTTGTGATGATTTGCTTCTATTCTTTGGTTTTGGTCAAATCAAACTATTTTTATACGTCACCTTGACCGTTTTCGCACATTTTATTTTTCAAAACGATTGATCTTTTTCTCCCTCGTTACATGTCGATCGGTGGAATAGTGCGACACCATTGGTGGGACTGTGCATCGTGCTACGAGATAAACACAACGAGGATCCCCTGTAGGTCTTAAACTACACAGGGAACTTTTAATATGCTGAGAAAATAATCTGTAGACACTAAACGATTCTGATACTTAGATCGAGTCCACAGCTGTAACGCGCATTTTATAGAAAGTAGTTGGAATAGTAAACTAAAGTATTGGATACACATGAGTGTTTAATGTAGTAAAAGACAGCATAATAAATCAAAATGTTATTGAGATCGCAGCATAGTCTACTGACATTTAAAAAGCTGCAGGAGGCACAATATCAGTTAGAGATTGTTATTTTTATTTAGTTATATCGTCATGTTGCAGAGATGGACTGGGCTACACGTCTTGTACAGAGCCATGAAAGAAATGTACTTCATGTTTTTCAATGAATAAAAGACTAAATAAGATGTGTCACATAATTTACATGTATGCGTATCGTAAAGTATAAAATAAGAAAACTACGTTAATAATCATTCCGTCTAATTATTATCATTATTATATATATATATATATATATATATATATATATATATATATATATATTTCTATATACAGTATATATAATATCAGTTGCAATGTGCAGTCATAATATTCGCAATCTGATATTTAGATTTTCAAAATCATTCAGCCTTATCAGATGAATATCAGAAGATACTCTCATGCTGTTTAATGATCAAAAAAATAAGAGCTTATTTTAATTAGCCAGAAATGTAACACCTTGCACAACAGTCTATAACTCTACATGCACAGTCAGCCTCGCAATCAACACACAGACACAGAACCGCTACAGCATCCTCAAATGTACAGGTTTAAGTATTCTGGCCCCTAAAATAACATATCATCTAAATTCTGATTGAGGACAAGCCGACATGGATAATTGGACCCGTCACAACATCCTCGCGAGCTCTTAACTCCCCTCTGGCCACAGCGGCTCGGCCAACTGCATCGCGGAGCGGCTGTGAAGCATCCCACTGAAAGGTTACAGCTGGGACGAGATGTGGTTTACGAGTCGGGGGGCTTAAAAAATAAAAAGGAACTAAATGGTTATGAATCCTTCTCTGCTGAAACATTTAGAAGCTGAAATCACCGTGAGCCAGACTTGGATTTCAATTAGGCAGAGCTAATGGACAACATGGATGAAGTATACTTTCTATTTTTCGCCTCCTTGCTCACACTAGCTGACGCTGCCCTCCACTTTTCCCTTTAATTTAATCTCCGTGATGGAAAAATGGCACACAAAGAAAACAGAATTGCATTGGAGAAGGTAATGCGATGAATCACCGGGCTGCAAAGCTGCACCAGAGAAAGCAGATACTTGCACACGTTGTGTTGCCTTCACGCCTTCATACACTCTCTCTCACACACACACACACACACACACACACACACACACGTTTGGAGAGTTTATTTTCATTTTGGGAATATTAATCTAAAACCTCAGAGAGAATCTTTTTGGCTCAAAGTGTGCTGGCTGATGATCAAACCTTAGACATGTTCTACTCCCTCAGCAGGCAGTCATCTCTCATCCTGCATTGGCTGCTGCATGTGTGTCTATGTCTATGTGTGTGTGTGTGTGTGTGTGTGTGTGTGTGTGTGTGTGTGTGTGTGTCTGTCTGAGGAAGAAGTTGCAGTATACACCAAAAATGTACTTCCAATAAACTCTAATCATATAATCAACGCCTTCGTAGCAACCTGCACTCGACTGCTAGAGAAAGGTATGTAACCACCGTCTCATGCATATCCACTATTGAAACAATTAAAGAAAAATGCACAGGAAGTCACCAAAATTGACTTTTTGTCACCTGAAATCCAAGGAAACGTCTCTAAGTACTGCATGCATACATCTTCCTACCCGTCACAAGCTGTTGCAGGTTGGATGAGGCGCTCCTCCGAGTCTTCACACCTTCATTGAAGCCAAGAGAAATGTATGCTGTGCTCCGTTGTGACAGCTGCAGCCTCTCCAGCAAGGTGGCAGCTCTGTCAGTCAGTCCTCCTCAGCCAGCTTCCTTATCCCTCCTTCACAGCTCACACTGGAGTTCAGCTCTTTTACTGACAGAGAGAGAGTGAACACATCCCAGAGAGAGAGAGAGAGAGAGTGTGAGTAAACGTCTTTTAAAGTGTGAGGAGTAGTTTAGGTCAGACCCCCATTGCCTAAACTCCAACCCTTAAATAGCCATCATTTTACCCTCCCTCCACTGCTCTTCTTCCCTCCCCTCTGCTGTAACTAATCGGGGCTGCTGCCTTTAAATGAGATGCCAGTGTGACTGGGAGTCATGACGGAGCGAGAGAGCGGGCGCTTGTGGTCTAGCGGGGAAATTAGAGGGAGAAGCCGGGGGAATGGGAGGAAAGTTAAGTCCGAATGTAGACAGCAGACGGACAGTTTCCCTCAGATTGCTTCGCACTAACGATTTATGATCGTCTGCTGCACAAAGAAAGAAGAATCAAAGTCCATTATGTTTTACTTGACGAAATCCCGAGAACCAGCTACTCCTTTTTTCCCCATCAAATCCCTCACAACCTTCCTCCAGCTCCGTCCCTGTGATGGATATCCACGGCAGCTGAAAACCCAAGTTCTGTTATTATTATTAGTATGCATTGAAGCACTCGTCATGGAATAAATCCGCAGCACATTCCCCGACTGAAGAGTTCCAGTGATTATCCAGTTGGTGACGCATTAATGAAAAGTGGTAGAAGTGGAGGTTTTAGGAGGGAAGCCAGACGCCTCGACACCTGGAGGAAGTGTTTCCTTTGCCTGGACACATGTTACGCTCTCATACATTTAACAGATGGGGAGCAGACAGACGTCTCATCGAGACTTCTTGGATGAAAATTAAAGGAATCTTTAAGGGAGGATGAGATATTAGTTACTCCCAAACCGGCAAGAAAACGTGGAGCACAGTTGGGGAGACGGGCAATATGAGAACGTAGTTTACACTCCACATGATTGGATGAGGATTACATCGAGTGTGAGACTAAAATACTTTGAGCAAAACAGATTTGGCAAACCAACTCGATTTTCATTATCGATTAATGCGCTGATGTTCTTGTCTTATCGATAATTCATTTGGGGGTTTTTTAAAGAGGGAAACTTGTAAATTAATATATCAGTATCAGGTGTTTTTAAATTGCTTGTTTTGACCGACCAAGATAATAATTAGTTATCACATAACATGAGAATAAGGATGTCGAAGGTTTTGGCTCAAATCAAACTTTTGTAGCATCAGTTCTTATCTGCGAAGCTTTAAATGAGTCTTTCCAACTTCATGCATTTTATAAGATTCTCAAGGACCGAAAATGATGTCATCGAGTACAACCAAACCTCATATTTAGGTTGTTTCATATGATTACAAGACTGGAGGGACTTCCCTCAGCATGGTGTGGAGAACAAACATGTTCAGTAAACAGAAAGTATCATGGAGCAACAAACTGGAGCCCAAAAGCACAATTCTGAGACTGGGGTAACAAAGATGAATGTCTTAACTTGACAACAGGCAGGGTAAAACATATGGAGATCAGTCCATTACCATACATTACATGACATGTCATTTAGCAGACACTTTTATCCAAAGCGACTTACAATAAGTGCATTTCAACCTAGAGTACAAACTAAGAACAACAATACAGAATACAGAAAGTAAAATTTCATAGTCAAACTACAAAAGTACCACAATAAGAGATATTCAAGTGCCAAAAAGGAAACAAGCAAACAAGTCCAAAAAGGGGCGGGCATAGAATCAGAGGTCAGGGCAGAGAATCAGAGGTCAAGGCAGAGAATCAGAGGTCAGGGCAGGCAGGTCAGGAATATACACTGGAGAACTTGGCATGAAAACACAAGACATTCTGGCAGAGGACAAGTGAGGGGACCTAAATACTGACACACTGACGAAGGGATGGGCTGCAGGTGAGATGAGGACCAGGTGAAGAGAATGAAGGAGGATCAGGTGTGAATGGCCGGGTCTGAAATGACATGAGAGTGAAAACAACTACTATGGCGGGGAACACGTGACAGAAAGAAACAGAAAGAAAATAAGGGTTAAAATGAGCCAATGACCGATACGCACCGCATTAAATAAGTGCTGCAATTTAAATATCAAAACTGTGAAAAATAATAGAGCAAAAAGCATTTAAAGCCAAGATGACATTTTAAACTGCTTCTCTTCCCACGACCAAGACTCCAAATCTTCATTTAAATATCACTTCAGATGAACAAGCAGCACATTCTCACTAAGTTTGGTATTTTTTACTTACTCGACTCGACTGGTACTCTCAGCACTTTTGAAAGTAATTATTTGATATTATATAACCACTGATTTGCTTCGCCATTTCTTTTTTACCTTATACACACATATGTAATCTAATTAGATTAGATTAGATATTCCTTTATTAGTCCCACAGTGGGGAAATGTCAGGCTCACAGCAGCGGGTGCACATCAGAGCATTAAAATAACATTTTAATAAAAAACAACAGAATAACAATACTAAATACTAAAATACTAAATATAGAGAGGTATTTACTAATTTAGCTAATTACAGCTCTAAAGAGATAATACGAACAGATTTTTACCCCTAAAATATATTCCAAGCATAAGACCCCGTTGAAGGTTCACCCTCTTAGCGCGTTAGCATGCTAACAATAATAAATAGCTCGAAACACAAAGTGCAGCTGCGGTTGATTTCTTTAGTTTTGGAAGTCTTTATCATAAAGTCTTGGTCAAAGGGGCCACTTCAAGACCCCGTTTACATGATGGGAAAACGCATATATTTTCATGTGTTTTGGCCTTTCATTTACACAAAAACGGAGGTTTTATCACGGAAAACAATTATTTCTAAAAACTCCAGAATGTGGCATTAATTAGCTAAACTGCAAAGAATCTTGTGGGGAACGTGAATATCTGCACCACATTCCATGATGATCCATCCCATAGTTGTTGTAAGGCCCTCCTCTGTGTCTCCTCTGTCTCCTTGATTGTTTCATTCCCTTCACCTGCCCTCTGGTGTCTTACACCTGTTCTCATGTCTTACACCTGTGCTCCCCCCTATATATTGTGTTAGTCGTTCCCTTTCCTTTGTCTCTTGCTGGGGTCTTGTCTTTTATCCGTAGTCCTGTCGGTCATGTTGCTAGCGTGTATTCTGCCTGTTCTGACCCTGCCTGCCCCTTTTTAGACCTTGTTTTTTTAACCTTTTTGGCCTCAGTAAAGAGCGTTTTTTGTTATCCACATCCTGTCAATGCTCCTGCCCCTCGCTGCCTGTGACGCCAGCCATGACAGTTGTCAAGATATTTTACTGAAACAAAAATACCTTAAGGTAAATGAAAAGGGAGGTGATCATGAGTCGCTACGATTCATCCTCTGAGGACAATGAATATTGGAACCAAATTCATGGCAAGACATTCAGTTGATATTCTTATTGTTTGAACCAACGCGTCAACTGGCTTGAGGAACTAGAGAAAAGGTCTTTAAAGGCACTACACATTAGAAACGTTGCTATCCTGAAGGTTTCGTCCCTTTTTTATTAGTTTTTCCTGATCCGTTGTGAGGTCCTTAGACAGGGATGTGTACAGATTGTGATTTTGGGCTATACTAAATAAACTGAATTATTTAAATTCAATATTCTAACCATATTCTGAAAAAGACAATATTCCTACTAAGCTAATAATCCTCTGGGGAACACGTTGCCTTCAACATTTCTACCATTCAAAAAGCCCAAATATGATTATTTAGAGCCACACCACTAACGAAGCTAAACATGTATACATCGAGCATCCAGCAAAGACTAGCACTTCTGAATCAAACTCGGCGACCCCCCCCCCCCCCCCCCCCGCAACGTATCTGCCAACCAGATGTCTCTGTGGGGAGACGCAGAGCAAATCCATCCTCCGACATAGAGCACCTGTGTTGTTTTAACAGAGGAGGCGTCACAGATACAATTTATCTTCAACTTTTAAAAAAAGGTCCAGTTCCTTTTATCGAGCTGTAATTCATAGCGGAAATATAACTCCGGTGAAATAATAGTGTGCACTCAACACGGTTTTAGCTTCGACATCAAAGAGAGAAGTGCGATCTGGCTTAGCACGTCTTATAAGATGGCAAACTGATTTTATTCAGACTTGGGAGTGGGGTTTTTCACAGTGTGTGATCTATTTTTTTAAAGAAAAAAGTCAAATAATTCCTCCTTTCAAACTCCTAAGACTTACTTTTGTGTCATATTATTTAACAATAAATTAATTGCCTTTGTTTTTGACAAAACAAGAAACATGAAGATGGTATTTGGGGAATTTGTCAGTATTTTCTGATGTTTTTATTGACCAATTAATTGCTGAATGCAGAAAATAATCCCCAGATTAAGAGATAATGAAAAATAATTGTCTCTTTCAGTCAATTATGACTTTTCTTCCTCTTTAAGTGCACTAAAATATGTTTTTGTCTCTAAAGACTGAATATGGATTGAAAGTTCAGACATTGGCCTTCTTTCCTAGAACTAATGGCCAATCCATACAGCTGCTGACGTGCTCCTTGGTCCAGTCCTCTGTAATCTCACCGGGATGAAACAGCCACGAGGAACAGCAGAGCGTCTCCAGTCTGGACTCGGTTGTAATCACAAAGTGCAAAGCATCATGGGTAGTCTGTGCTCAACTCTTCACCTAAAACGAACCGTGAGGTCAGTAAATGTTTTATTTTCTTTCAAACATGAATATAAATGACAGAAAATTCATTTATGGGCAAAACATGTGCCAAAGGATAGATATGTATCTATTGTTTACGTGTACAAAACTGTGTTTATATGTAACAACGTGGAAAAAACGGTAAATGAAAGAGTCCTTTTTTGATGTAGACATGGATTACAGTGACATATTTACTTTGTTACTTACAAAATGATGAAGCTCTATAACTAGTGAGAGTTTAGAGGCTTTAACGTAGGAGGTAAATGAACAGTTTAAACTTTTTTCAGTTAAAGAGTACAACACTAACGAGGAAGAATAGTGAAATAAGGTTTTTGTGCTTGATTCATTCTTCTTTAGTTCAGTTCCCTTTCGGAAAGGAGGCCACCCTCACGTTTTGGATGTACTCTTTCATTTCCTTATAATTTCTGTAATTGTACTTGGAGTAATGTCGTGTATGGACTTGTGCTTTTCAATCAGCTTCTTTTAGAGTTGTTTGAAGTGTTCCTTCGTCTTCCTGGCGGAGGTTTGGTCACAACACCGAGTCACCAACATGTGGATCTCCCAGATACGGATCTAAATAAACTAAACTTAACTTTTCATTTAACAATTTACATAACTTATCAAACCAATTGGCTGCAACATAGATGTTTAAGGCTCAATAAAATACAAATTATTTGCATTTTATTGACATTTTGTCGACACTTTTGACATTTGAGTCTTTTAAATAATCAGTATAACAAATCCACATTAATTATACTTCATGTGTTCAATGTTAACTTCCAAGGGCATTGACTACTCAAGGCCACTCAGACCTAATCCGGATGAACAGAATCGTGTCCGTTTCTCTAGACTTTGACACCGGGAGGGTTTTTTCCAGCGCGCGTCACCAGATTTATTACCAACAAACTGTCAGTAGCTCATAAACACAGCAACAAAGCAAGACGCTACTTCTTCAGACAACCTCGTTGCTTTTAAAGGACACTTGTAAAGCCGGGACGCTTGCGAGAAACTCCATCCGCCGAACAACCACTCGGTTTCGGGGATTGCGGCTGCTCGTCAAATGCCGGACGGTCATCTGCGCTCAGCACGGGGAAAAAATTAAGATGAAGATGAAGAGCCGTGTGGCGTCACATCCTCATCCATGTGACTACTGAGTCAGCCGCTGGACCGTGTGCAAAGACACTGAGCAGACCGGGAGGTGTCACAGCTCACACAAACATGAACTAATAAGGCTGTGAAAGCATCTCGGAGCCCGAGAGCGGCTGATTGATCGCAGTTTTTATACCGCGGAGCGGGCTGCGACCCAACGACCCAACGACCCAACGACCCGCGACCGAGCAGCGGCGAGCTCCCTTTGTCGTCTCTCGACTTGTGCGCCTTGCAGATTAGAGGATCTGCCCATCCGGGGCTTTAGTTGAAGGATTATATGGTCACTGGTGAATGATCTGCACTGAATGTGACCCCCCCCCCCCTTTTGTTAACAGCTGTGTGGTTGAGTTTAATCCTGAACGTCGATCGTCACCGCGGTTGACATCACAGTGATGAGGAACGATTGTGTGCTTTCAAAGAGGATGACGCACATAATTCATATCATGAATGTAATATAAAGCGGTTTGCTCCATTTATTGGGGCTCGGCTCTACTGAACGCTAATCTACTGAAATTACATTTGTTCATTGAAGTTTAGTTACACAACTTTATAAAAACTTCTAAATCGTCCAATGGTGTACGATATCGTAGACCATTGGATTGTTACAGTGTGTGATCAATCTGATAATCAATAATGCCTCTATCACAGCTTCTTAACTAGGGGGTATTACCCACTTTTTTTCATTTTAAGACTGAATTTGGACAAAAAAGGCGAGCAGACAATGTTATTTTTGCTATCTTTTACTACTTTCTCGTGTTTTATTCACTGCAAATTCCTGCGTCGAGTAGTGAGCCTTTGTGTGAGTGTGTGCATGTGTCCGTCTATCTGTCCACGGATAGTTCTTGTACCATCAGCCCAATATTTTTTTCTGCTCATCTATGACTGTACGCTCATGAACCTCTCGTGGGCTGCTTTTGATATACTATTTTTTTGTAAAAAAAATAATTCAATCATCCTTTGATACCGCCACTGACTGCCGGCCCATCGCTCCTCTTAATTGGCCTGTAACTGATCGACAACTCCTTTAGGAGCAAAAAAGCCTTTTCCAGCTTAAAAACAAGTTTAAAAACAAGCCGTAACTGGTCTGTCGCCTTTGGCACGGCTCCAAAACGAGAAGAAAAGTGGAAACTGGAGTATCTTCAGATTATTTTCATACCTGATGTGTTACAATCCAATAAAGTTGGGCTCGTTCCGAGATGAATAAATGCCCTTTTTACGTCACCTTAAATGGGATCGAGTGAGATGCAACCCTTCTTTGTTTTTTTGGGGGGGGAGAGCGGTCCGACTCTCCTGAGTGTTTCTTTCTAGTATAAGCAGGAATTTGGTCACAATCCAAAGTATTGGACAACGGGAAAATCGGCGTGTTGATGGAACAAAAGGAAATATTAAGCCCTCGCTGAGGTATTTGCAGCTGGCATGAAACAGGAATGCGAGTATCACATTTTATGGCAATTCATCCAATATTTTTTGAGAAATGATCCTAAAAAAACACATGTCGACGTCAAACTCAGTGGGTTTCATCCTCTGGAGACTTTGGGCGTGAAATGGCAACAGATCCAAAAGTGGTTGAGATATTTAAGTCTAGAGTAAAGTGGCCCAATAAATGAATCCTTTATCTTACTTCATGTTTTATATTGGTAATTCAACATTTAATTGTTGAGATAACCCTGAACACTTGAACCGATTAAAAAAAAAAGGGCGACAAAAGGATCCAATTTGTTGAGTTAATGGTTTTATTGAGTTTTATCATCGTCAATTAAAAACAGACAAAGGAAAATAGAGACACGCGGCGACTGCATCTGGAGTCTTTTGTCGGCGTTTGAGCGCGGTGTGAAATGAAAGAGACCAAATTCAGGAGTAGATCCAATCTGCCAGAGTGAAGCCATTACCTTTGGCTGTATCTGCTATGACTACTTGAAAAAAACTTCATAATATTTTACTTCAGATGATGATAAAGCAGAGACTCCCAGAGCTCAATTATGTGTGAGCGCCACACTGAAGTCACAATAACACTGACGCCTGCCAACTCGAGAAGACACTGGACACATGCACGTTCCCCTTCAACAAATCCTCCGAGGCGTTCGGAAACAAGCGATGCACATTTACCCAGAATACATCAGCGAAGCAGAATGTGTCGACCTCGATATCGCGGGGAACGTTTACGCCGACTTCTCTCTGGTGTTTACAACTCCACGTTAGACCGTAACCCTTTACGGGGTGTTGAGGATATTTAGGCCAACTGCAATCCTGCTGGGTCTCTGTTTGGGATTATTTATTATATATTTAATATCTTTGTTATTCATCATATATTAAATATTTATATTATTTATTATGTATTAAATATCTTGATTATTTATTATATATTAAATATCTTGATTATTTATTGTATAATAAATATTAAATTATGTATTATATTACATATCTATATTATTGATTATGTATTAAATATCTTGATTATTTATTAAATATTAAATATGTTGACTATTTATTATATAATCAATATATTGATTATTTATTATATATTAAATATCTTCGGATATTTATATAGATAATGATTCGGCTTCAAACTTTTGAATAACTGTGTTTTCTGGATACTTTTGCTGTGTGTCTGTTAGTTGTCTGCCAGATTGTTTAATTATATTTACTAAATTTTGTTGACTTTTCTGGCAATATGTCCACCACACAAAGCCCACTGGAATCTAATTCTACAAATAGTACAATACTAATAATATTAATAATATATAATAAAGTGTAGCCAGATCTTTATCTACAACTGTGCAGAAATACCACAATGAATATACAAGACATTTTAGAACAGAAATGTATCTACCAAACCAAAGGTATTAATTAATTAAAAAACAGAGTCTGGATTACATATCTTTTTAGACATAATTAAAAAACGTACAACTTTTATATCAGCCCAAATCCAGTATTTTGGGGGCCTGTAAAACGATGAACACTTTTCTTGTAAAACGAGAACAATTTAAATTGTAGGGTGGGCATCTGTCTGCTGGTCAACAGAAATCCCTCTCTCTAGTTTCTTCATGCATTTTCCATTAGTACTTAATACTGTGGCTCCAAATATGTCATTTTGTGCCTTTTTAAAAGCGACGGCTACGTCCCGGCATCACTGGCAGCGCCTGCTGAGCTGCCAGGCCAGTCTCATTCCATCCAGCTGACACACACACACACACACACACACACACACACACTGTGGGAGATGGCTGGTCTTCACACAGGCGACTCAGTCTGGCCTCAGTTAGCAGCTACTCAGCGCTTTTGTGTACAAAGCTGCGGGAGCTCTGCGGTCTCAACTTGGACGAGCAGACATGGAAACTGCGTGGGAGCTTGAAAGGGATCGTTCTCACTCCCGTGACGTAGTTTGTCATCGAGAAATAGACTAATAAAAACCTCTGGTCAGTCTACGACGAAATGTTAAACGATTGTAAAAGACAGAAAGAGGTCGAAGGGAAGCTTTGCTGTCTCTACACAATAGACCTGGCTCCAGTGGAGTGAAATACGGCTCTTATCTACTAACTGCATCACAATAAGCCGGGAAAAGAGGTACATTATTTCCTCCGCAGATGAGCCGTATAAAGTGTACAACCCGGCGTAAAATAAATACGCCGTGCGGATATATTTCAAACAAGACGTGGGCCCTGTTGAGGCGGCACAGCGACAGGAAGGACACGGGGTGTCTGCAAACCGATCGCTATCTATTTTTTCGAGATCCTTTTATGTCTGATAACAAAAAGGTTTGGCAATGCATGTTTGAGATTTTCCGTGAGTCGAGATGCATTCAATGTCTCCGGGCGGTGTGACGAGCAATGGGAACAGAGCATGTGTACAATGTGGCAAACATTGCATCACTCGTGGAGAGGATATTTTGCAGTCGCCGGGCATCTGCGGGAAAAATATTGACTTTACACACACACACGCACACACATACACAAATGTACTGGACAAATACAGAAACATAAGTCAATGGAGTCCAATTCAACTTTTTGGGAAACAAGTACCAGGAACTCTAACGACTAGGGAAAGTTAAGTTACAGAGATATGTTCCTCATTAATTGCATCACTGCAGGGGGATGATAGGCCGATATATGAAGCACGCTTATCGTAGATTTGCTCTATTTGTTTTAAATATTAAGTCATATTTTTAAGGGTTTATAAATGCATATTGTAAACATGTATAACTTACTTTCAACATTGTGCCATATTACATTTCAATTTCCAGTGCAATCTAATTTCTGACTTCTGACCGAATGTCATGCTTGATATTGCTTTTCTATTTTAGTCTCTAGTGTTAGTATGTCTTATTAGACTTCATATGTTTACACGTATTATCGTTACTTGCATGGCCGGGACGTTAACACACATATATTCTCAGTTCCTGAATAACACTTGAGATGAGTAATCCAGATTAACAAAATTCTACAAATATAATAATAATGCATTAAGCTGAAGCCATCGAAATGTGCATTATTCAAAGTTGCCATGCAGATTACATGACATGACATGTCATTTAGCAGACGCTTTTATCCAAAGCGATTTACAATAAGTGCATCAACCTAGAGTACACACTAAGAACAACAAGAATACAGAAAGTAACATTTCCTTAACATAGTCAAACTACAAAAGTACCATAATAAGAGCCATTCAAGTGCTACTAAAGTGCAAATCTGTGTTTTAATCCAAATATAGTCGGAAAAGGTGCGTTTTCAGTTTCCGGCGGAAGATGTAGAGATGATTTGACAGGCAGCAGGAGTTTATCCAGTCGCGTTGTACATCGATGTTCTACCTTCTTACTTCTGTAGTCAAAGCTCAGCGCTGTACATGCGTGAAAAGCCACAGACATTTTTTGTCCGTGATCCCATTTGTATATTATATGGTAGGAAACATCAACAAAAACTCACAACCAAATATTTACCAGATGAGCTCACGTCATTTCATTCACATCCTCGGAGGGTATTTCCATGACAACCTCCTCATCACGTCAATACGGCTCAGCGACCCAGTAATCTGGTGAGGTCCAAAAAACACCGAATTCATAGACAATTAATTCACCTTTTTTGGTCATTCTAAATCTGTAAACTAGACCAGATGCTCAAATATTCAATTTGTTGTTGATTTATTTTTCCATGTGCAGGAGCATTGTCTCTCGTTTCATGCGCTGACTCACAAATTCCAAACAGACACCTCTAATCATTTCCAGGAGAGCATCATCAGCCAATACATGGAGAAATGTGAGTTAGGATAAAGAAGAGTTTTGGTTGACAAGCCAGCTCAAAACGGAGAGAAATCTAGAAAGTTCCACAGCTGCTTTGTGATTCAAACAACAGAGAGGTGATGTCATGCTTATCAGGCTACTGGGAGACGTTAGCTCGAGTCAAACTACTGGATAAACATGTCCACGATAAGTTAAACAGCAATGTGCCAAGTGTCCATTAAATCGGATTCATTACTGGAAAGCTAAAGGAATGTAATCAAAAAACATTTTTTTAAAACAGCTAATATCAAACCGCTGTCATTTATTTTGATTATGAAGTAAACATACTTTTTTATGTTACTTCACATTTGAGTTATTTGTGTCTCTGATCATTCCTCCTGTCCATAAGAGCTAATCCAGAGTACGAGACGCGGGCGACATCCACAGGAAACAGTGGCCGGGGGGGCAAACAGGGAATTTAGCTGTGAAGGTGACCTCTTCGCTAAGCCCCGCCCCTCGAACGCATTCTCACCAATCATAGAGTGGCATCCAACATCTCTGAATGATGTCCTACAACTGTCATACTCAATTACCACCGGGCTAGTTTTGGTGATTTGGAGATAAACGTTAGAAAGAGACTTACGTTTCTAAATGTTTCTTCTAGAGACTTCCATGATGAACGTACATCATCGGTGAATAAAGACATACTTTTGTTTACAGGAACGGGGGAACTCCTTCATTTCATTAAATCAGTTTGACATCTTGGATGTATCATCACATATTGTGGACACTGTCTGAAATCCCTTTTACAATATTTATTCAGGGGGAGATAACAGCAGGGGGCGGGGCTTAGCAAAGCATCAGTTCTGGTAGAGGGACTACAAAGGCCTTGTAGAGAGACTACAAAGGCCTTGTATCACGTTAGAATAACTTTTGGAAAGTATCTCTTCAAAGCGGTAGTGACAGAAGGGGTGATGTCAACCATACAAGACGATATGTTCAATGTAAATACGGGATTTTGTACAGAAATATCCAGAAAAAAAAGCACCACCAACGTCGACGCTCCAGTTTAAACATTTCTCGGGGGCCAAATCAAACTTTGAGAAGCGGTCGAGTCCAACCCGACTGTGGCGACCACCAAACCACCGAGTCTTCCTGCTGCTCACAAGTGAAGTTCTTCCAAATGTGAGTCATGGATCGAAATCCTGGTGGGGAGATCGAGATTCATGAAGAAATTCTTAATCCACTTTTCATTTTTTTGTTTTTTTAAGCCAGTCGACCAAAACCAAACATTTAAATCAATTTAATCAAATCAGCTGTTCACCAATGTCCACGTATGTCTTCCTGCTTTACTTTTTCCTACATGCAAACTGAATATTTGAGCTTTGGGACTGTTGTTTCATACATGTTAAGACGTCTCATTGGGGCTCTGCAAAGTTGTCAGTGGCATTTTTTATATTCTTAGATCATATTTGGGGGAAAACGAAGGATTAATCAACAGTAGTTGCAGCTGCACACTAAGAAGTCTGTACTTCAAGTTTTCTTCCACCAACTGGTCATGTTAATCCATTAGAGAAGGGACAATAAAAAACTTAATTAAGTGCACTGGTTAGAAGGTGTTTTACAGCACTATTTTATTCATTATTATATGTTTAATATGAACTCTAACAGACACGCTACACACTACTCACTTAAATAAAACGACTCCAATAGAGGAGGATTGCCCAAATGGTGCAACAGCTGTTCCATATGATTGACTTTCCGTGTCCATCAAGTCAGCGTTGGGATTTTTCAGGCCTCACCAACCCCAAAACACTGCAAACAATGTGCTGTTCCCATGACAACCGCACTGCTGCCTTCGCAAGCGGGTGACCGTGGGAGGTGGAACATTTCCGTAGACTAACTCATGCGAGTTCGTCCTCGCGCCGACATCCTGCTTACAAATGGAGCTTCGGGGAGAATTCTGCATTAAAACGCATTGAATTGAATTGCAATCAGCTGCAGCTGCTGCACAGACGGGTTGAGAGGTTTAAGAGGCGATGGGAGGATGTATCGGTATGTTTGCATCCTTAGTAACTGATTACATTGAGTTAAATTCAAATGTAATGCGGCTATCAACGTACATTTAATATTGCAGTGTTTTAGACTTTAGCCGGACAAAAACAAAACAAGATGTCAACTTGAACTCTTGAAAAAAGGTGTGACATTTTACTTGCTAAACACCTAATTGATTAATAAACACGAGACTACAGCAGAGCTTTTTGAGCCAACGTCAGCATGTCAACACGTCAGCATGCGCACAATATTCAACATCTGCTAAACATCAGCAGGTGTTAGGTTTAAACTGTTCATCATCTTTTCTGGTGTAACTTGACCACAGAATGGGGCAGAAGCTGATGGGAATGTCATTATGGTTGCAGGTATCTGGCCAGAAACAAACCGTATTTGACATAATGGTGGTGCTAGAGGAGAAGTCGGGGATCTCCAGTGAGTATAGGCTTCATTCTCTAGTAAACATGAATGTCTGACTTCTGCAAAAATATTTTAAAGATTGATTAATCAGCTTCATTATCCTAAATATGACGATTACTTATTGTTTTGTTGTTGCTGTTTTATTCTATTTTGCACCATGAGCGTCCAATAAAGACACATACAAGATGTGACTTTGGTAATGTTTCACAATCTGCTGACAGTTTATTGACCAATTCAAAAATAATAATCAGCAGACTAATCCTAAATGTAAACTGTTGTTAGTCACAGCCCCAATAACTACTGATCTTTAAAAAGGCCGATCGTTACAAGTTATGTTTGACTCTTGCACCACGTGTGTCCCATGCTAGAAAGGTATACTAGAGGAATATTGTTTCCATAGCTGCTTGAGTACTACAAGGTATCTCCATGTTCCATTCTGCACAAGTGTTCCCATGACGATCTGTTTTTCCAGTGAGGATATTGAGATTTGCTGTTTGACAAACTTCCTGCGTTGCATTTAGCGTTCTGTTTGTCTCCAACCGCCATCCATCTCCAGGAGAACGTGGCTGCTGTTTCTAAAACCATGGAGAGGCAGACACAAACATCTCAAACAGTGAGAGTGATGAGGGGGGAGAGGGAAGTGTGTGTGTGTGTGCGTGTGTGTGTGTGTGTGTGTGTGTGTGGGGGGGGGGGGGGAAGTCGGCCTAAACCAGATGTGCCGACACAGAAGCCAGCTGCTTTTTTCAAAACAATAGTTACGTTACAGCTGTGAGCCTCAGAACCCGCTGTTTCATAATGCTCATGACTAGACAAACTTCAAGTGTTGTAAAATAATAACCCCCCCCCCCAAATAAAATGATTTACTTGATATTGCATAATAATGGTTTTCCTTCCAGTCATGGTCATGACTAACATCGTAGAATATGTATGTCATGATAAACGTTGCAAGTCTGCTTTAAATATATTTATTTTCCAACCATCCCAAGACACATTGTGGTTTCGCATTTAAAACTCAATTACATTAAAATAGAGTCAACAAATACAAGTTGACGGGCTAAAAAAAGAAGCAGATATCCAGCATTCATAACTTCTACTGAAACAAAATACTCTGCTACATGTAAACGTGCTGCATTCAAAACCTTGAGAAAAAGTATACAAGTAATAGCATCAACATATACTTAAAGTGCCAAAAGTAAAAGTATTTTAGAATAATATGTCACTGGATTGTAATTATTGATGCAATAACGTGCACACATCACACATGTTACAGCTGTAGTTGAGTAGAAGTAGAAAGTAGTATAACATGTAAAGGCTCAAGTAAAGTATGTATATATATATATATATATATATGGACTTATGAGGTTGAAATACAAGAAATATATATATATATATATATATATATTTACACATTTACTCATTTGTAAATTCTTTGCACACAATTCCTTTGACGCAGCCGTGACCAAATCTAGTCGCTCAGAACAATGACATTAATGTCTGCTGAAGAGCACCAAATATTGTGGATAAATAAGATCGTTTTGGGTCAATATTAAGAAAAAATACATAAATCTCTCAACACTTACAGTAAAAGACGTTTGTCCACCGTTCCGACTGGAGCAAATGCCATAAGTCCTTAAGAAGAATCCTCCGAAATAAACTGCAGTCACATCCCAGAGCGACAAACACAATCCAGTATCACAGCATGCACCGATTCAGTTATTAAAAAATATATTTATATAGGAGTAAACAGTTGATTATTCTTAAGCGGGAACAAAAGTGTTGCCAACATGAGCTGATATGTGCATGTTGTCATCTGCCTCGCTGCAGGAAGTCTGGAAATTAAAAAGGAGCCCAAATCAATACCGGTAATAAGCTATCAGCAGAACAAAGGTCAGTCGGAGAGGGACTAGAGCTGCCGCGCTCGTCTGGGCACATGTCTACTTTTATTGGATGTCCTGTATAACCTACTGTCTCTGTGAGTTAAATTGCTTTTAAAAAATATATTTATATTCAATTTATGTTTGTTTTCTTTTGCACTTAGTAATGAACATGACCCAGTTTTCATCAGAGCTTTAGTCAATTATTAAATATTCCATTAAATCTAAAATGTCTCGTTTACATTTATATATATATATATATATATATATATATATATATATATATATATATATATATATATATATACAAGTATCCTTCATTTCCTCTTAATGACATTTAAAAAAATATCCATATTGCTACTCATAGCCAGGTTTTCCCATCTTGGACTCCATGATGGCCGCTATCAGGAAGTGTCTTAAAACGTGCATTTCCTCTCCTGACCTCCAGGGGGCGACTCCTCCTGTTTCTAAACAAAGTCTGATTATATAGAAGTCTATGAGAAAAACGTCTCTACTTCTCTCTTGTTTTATTAACTCAGTAAACATTGTGAAGATGAGTTTATGATCCCAATTATAAGTCAACATGAACACACTGCAGGATAAAGATACTGAAGACTAGAGTTATAAAGGTCAGCGTAAAAGAGGGGTTACATTAAAAAATATATTAAAAGGTTTATGGCAAAAACAAAAGGAAAAGCAGATGATAGATAACCTGAGAAAGGAGAGCGGACCTGTGGCTTAACTTACAGCCCATATAACACGTACTCTGGGGTTCCTGTGGAGAAGGCATGGAGTGTCTGAGGTCCTGCGTTAAATACGTTCAAGATATTCTGTGTTTATGCTGTCAGCAGGCGGGAGGTGAAGCCAACACGGATACCCTCTCGGAGCCTTTCATGTGCTTCTCTAGGAGGCCGGGCCCCGATGAAATTCTTGTAAAAATAACTTTTGATTTATCTTTTTTGGTCCCGATAAACAAGAAGTAGCTATCGGGAATCCTCGGCCCGTTGGCCGGAGCTTCAGATTTACGCAAATACCAGGACACCAACAAGAATCCCCCTCTTCTGTCACTGTGGATGTGTTTCCACCTCGGGGGTTATTTGTGAACAGGGAGGTGATGAGTCCATCTTCTTTCACCAGTTCTCCTCTGAGTGTGTTCATTGTTACCACAGAGTATCACCGGTTGACTTCATGTTCCTAGAAAGGAAAGATTGTAAACTTGTTTTCACTGTTTTAGTCATTAGTGTTCAACACCCAACATGATTTCTCTACCGATGCAGCTAATAACCGTCAATTAACCACTTATTGTTGTTTATCCAGACAAACGTGTGCTGGCATAGAACTTCTCTGCTTTGTTTGTTATATTTTATAGGGGCCCATTTTCATTATTTAGTCGACACGTTGGTCGTTTAGTTTGCTTTTATCACGCTAAATTACTTCTTTTAATAAAACAAAAGGTGTGAGCAAATCTCTGGTAAACACGCCATTTAAAGTTGTGGTTGTGCAAGTGTCTTTGTGAAGAAACTACATTTTACAAATGTTAACAAAATATAACAAGAGTTCAGTGACTTTAGACGTAGACCGAAAAAATAAATAAATACGTACAACATTTAAATTCCTTAAGTACAACTAATTGAATACAATTCTTATTGTGATGAGTATACATATTTACACCTCTGCATATTACATATCTTTCCCATTTTTCGACACCATTGGTTAATTGCTTAATTCATAAATTTCCAAATGAGCAAAAACATGAATATCAATAATCAGGACACCATGTTTTGAATCCAGATAAAGGAAGCCATTGGATCAGATCAGTATATGCAGATAACGTTCAAACCCCGAGTTTAGATTTCAGAGAAGAAAGAAAAGATGGATTGGCTCATTCCTACAAGTAAAGACACATACCCGCCGATTGGTTTCATCACTGCAGCAAAGAGCATGTTTTGGGGAAAGAGGAGTTTTTTAAGTTAAATTGCACGCTACAATACGCTATACTGTGCATACTTTGTTTTAAAAATTGGTGAAGTTACATAACACTAGTGGATCAATATGCATGCTGCCTTTCCAGAGTCCAACAAATAAAACATGTTGTCATACGAGGGATCTACTGGGACCTACTCTTGTTTTTCACCATTACATTCTGTGGTACGACTTGTTTGTCATTTTCTTTAAATATTTGGTTTCCAGAGGAACATTTGACAGAGTACAAATGTTCTTTAAAATGTGCTGACAAGAGTTCTCTTGCATTTCTTGGCTAATCTTCAATTTATGTGCATGTTTTGTATGATATTAATACTTGTACCAGATGATGCAGAGCTGTTTGTGATGGTGGCTCAACGCCAGCAGTAGCAGAGTTAATCCCACGCGCACAATTCAACGGTATTGTATTGCAGATGCGTACTTTGGCACTGATATGAACCACTGTAATGTATAATGTTATATACAACACCAGGCGCTTTCTTTCAGAGGCAAAACACTAGAGTAGACAAAGCCAGAAGAGTAAAGCACGTTTTAGAAAAAGGAGTCAACATCGTGAATCTGATGCATCGGCTCGTTGTGAGATGACATCATTGCTACAGGACGACACCAGTAGATCACAGGTGAGACAATTCTGACGCATAATTAAATAGTTACTCTATATTATGATTATAGGTCAGTTATAAGCCATTTATTACGTCTATTCTCCATGGTTTGTATCAACGATCTTTGTCGATGTCACAACGTCTGCCACGATGGCGTTTCTTTTTAATTTAATTCAGGGCGGCTGCAATCGATACAAAATGCAACTAAAATATGATTTACCGTCTTTAACATCTGAGCTGCAAAATAAATCAGCATCTTAAAAAAAGATATGCATCTTTATTTAAACTTTCCATTGATGATGTTGGATCATCGAGTCGCTGTTACGATTCAGATTGATTTATTAGAACAACGGTTTGGGTTGCCAGGTTATGGCTGATATTTATCCTCTCAATTCATCACAATTCCCATTAAAAAGTCATTCTTGGTGGTGGAAGGCCATTAATAAGTCATCAAGTCTACACGTATAAAAGCAAAAATAGTGGTGAATACATTGATTTTGTATATTTAGTAAATGTAAAAAGCTTTTAGAACTGAAATGACAGAATAATGCCCGAGGAGGATAAACATTAGCGAGCCAAAAGAGACAATCTCACATCCTGGCAACCCAAAGGTTGTGCAGCTGATTTACAGCATTAGTAAATCATGTGTTGATGTTCAGCCCACAACTTATAAAAACCTGCCTAAATTTAAAGTCTATTGCGATGCAATTCCTTGATTTAGTGGATTATTCAGGCATCTTTAAAAATGCCTGGTTATTCCATAAGATCCAGCTGTGACTCGTGTGTGTCCCAGCGGATTTAAAAAGGTTAATTTACAGTCTAAAAACAAATGGGTTACCAAAAGTGAAATGTAAGAATTTGTACCGTTAAGATCCAGACAAGACGGGTTTTCTCAACTACTGTAGATATGTATCAGGCTCCCAGTACATCTCTCTTTTTCGGCATATCCTGTGCCAATCTCATTAATTGTGTCATAAAAATAAAAGTTCAAACCATAAACATTCTCCTCTTTTCTCCAGGAGGCTTTCCAAAAAGAACCGGGAGGACTCCGGAGGCCCTCGAAGATCTCAAGACTTTTTCAGTAAGTAGTTCAAAATGAATACTGGATCCAGGAACAATAATAAAACCCAGATATAAATCCCAGAAGCTCAATTATCTAACAGCGACGGCTATTTAGGAGATAACAACGCGGCTGATTGAAAGACGTGGATTACACACAGAGAAGCTTCCTGAGAGCTTTAAAACTATCCCAGCAATGGGAAGTTCATGATTTATTTGCAGGTCATTACTCTAAAAATGAATGACATCATCAGTTGAGGGAGTTTGTTTGTCAACATGGGATCAACTGTGTTTTATGGCACGACAACATCACAGCTGGAGCTTCTGTAGCTTCTTTAGCTTATAGCTGACATCAGACCGTCTGTGAAACACTTCATTATTATTTATTAGGACATTATTAATCCTCCTCACACACCACACGGTGCTTCATTTTGTGCAGAGAGAGCAAGAGAAGCGTGACTGTGTCCTGTGTTTTTTAATTATGTATTGATTAGAGCCCGAGGACTGACCTCATTTCACTGCTACCCAATGTAGGACACGATAATAAGCGAGAACATGATACGATTAAGCATAAGTATACATGCATAAACTTTAATCAGACATGTGGCTTATCAAAGTCAAGCGCTCTTGATTCTGTGATTGTTTTATAAGAGCCCACTCAGAGGAGAAGTGGTGGAAGTACTCAGATGTTTTACTGAAAGAATATGATTCAGAATACTATTATATTATTGTTTTATAAATAGTGATGCATTTTGTGGAAGCATCATGTTAATGTTGCAGCAAGGAGGAACTGGTTTGATAAACTAATTTTATCATTTTTATTTAATATTAATCGGAATCTGCAAAGTAACTTAAAGTGATTACATTCTGGTTGTGGAATAAAAAGTATATTGAGGAGTAAAATAATAACATCCATTCAGTATCTTTGTGCTTATTTTGGGTTGAGTTGATATAAACATTTTTAAATCTGTTTGTTTGTCGTCTTGCGGAGAGAACAAAACACAAGTGCAGACTTTTATACAAATCGAAATCGTTATGTAGTGAATTTTGGATCCCTTTTATCTGTTTATTGAAATTAAATCACAGCAAAACTTGAATTTTTTATACAACACAAGAATATATGAGAGAAAAAGGGACATTATTACATTTAATGGAGCTGGAATCAGTGAATGTTTAGCTTTCTTGTTTGAAAAATGATTGAAATTACTGAATTTAAATAGTTGTCGATATATTTTTTACGTCGATCGACTTATCTTTTCACCTTACATTTCCATAGTATATAATTTGATCAAAAACAACTTACTATCATGTTACATTTATCCACCGTAGAAACAGCTACAGGGAGCAATTCAGGGTTACCAGTGTGTTGCTCAAGAACACATAGACTGTGGCGGGGATTGAACTGCCAACCTCCTGATTGTAAGACAAACCCACTGACCTCTGACCCTGAGTGACACCTATGTCAACGATCAACAAATCGTGAATATCGCTGGTATCTGACGCGTTCACGCATTCGCACAACGGCCCATTGTCCTGAATCCCAGCTCCCTCGGCTGAAGCTGCAGCAGTAAAACACCTTCCAGAACACGGACATGGAAACTGTGGCTCCTGTAAAATCCACATGGTATTGTTCGCAGCTCGGCCTCCCACTGCGAACTCCCAACACATATTACTGTGTCAATTACTTTTGCATTTGTCGACTCAAATACCGGGCTTCTCCAGACGCATTACTGTCCACTTGGGTCTCCAGCAATCTGGCTGTGAGGCGGTTTTCAGGGCTTCCAGGCAACTTTACGGTCTTGAGATTTAAAGATGAGGTCTTTAGAATATGACGTTCAAATATGAAGACTAAATAAACAGAGGAACTGCAGGTGTCGCTCCTAATCCCCTTTGGACGGCAGACCGCCAACAGACATTCGAGACCAGACATGCCATCGCGATTTCCGTCATGAAAATACATCTTTATCTCGGGGGGGGGGGGGGGGGGGGGGGTATACGTCAACCACGACTGTACACGTAAATGTTTGGAGTAGAGCGGATACATAATGGGCTACTGTCGACAGGAGTCTTTTTCAAGAGGTATCACGTGTGTCTACTAGCACTAGACGATGACTCTGCGTCTGCGATGTGCGAATCGGCATGCTAAAATGCTACCAGCGACAGTGCTAACGTGTTGGCGTTTAGCTAGGGTGACCAGATTTGAGTTTGTGAAAAAGAGGACACTTCGGCGTAACTCCTTCATGCTGAGCGATTAAACTTCTCGCTTGTTCTGCCTGTTTTGTGAGATACATGCCTAAAAGGGGATTTGACAACCTGTCAATCACAAGGTAGCCCCGCCCTAAAGCATTGCCTCATGGTCTATTTGACTCTGAATGGACAATAATGTACTAAATAAACATCATGCTGTATTTAAGAAGACTTGAAACTTGAGACTCAGACCATAAAATAATGTTTACAATGTTTACTGAGGGAGTAAATCAAGCGCATTCAGATTATTCCAAGGCTTCCTGAGGGCAACATGAATACCTGAGCCATGGCAGTCCATTAAAAGTTGTTCCACTATACACAACCCCCCCCCCTCTTGATGTCAACTTTCTGCTGACTCTGGAGGTGTGAAGTGTATAAAAATTCCACCTAAGGGGAAAATGAATTTATCGCCATACATAATATAGATATTTAAGTTTGTACAAGGAGGTGGAGTAACACTCCACACTCCACATTCCACATTCCTCACCTAAATAACACAACACTGTTCCTTCCTGCAGAGCGCCTCACTTTAAATAACAGCACCTCATTAACTTTAACAGCACTCTGCAGCCACAATCTTTCAAACAGCCACATTTCTGGGCAGTGAGCAGAGCGCCGGCTTCCCGTCCGGTCAGAGTTACATTACGCAGAGTCTTTAAAACGGTGACATCATCACACTTCAGCTGATGAGGAGAGTCACTCCGGCCTGACCTGAATCTCTAGGAAGACAATGGGCACAAAAAAAGAAAAAGAATAGTCCAGTAAAAAACATGGTGAACCAATTAAACCAAGTGGTTTAGCTTTAAGGGAAACGTTGAAATGCTTCCACATGTAGAGATGAAATCTGGTGACACAACGAAAATGTCATTAAAATCCCACACTGTGTCCACTTATTAGTGTAGTTATTAATAATGACACATCTTGAATAAATGTATTTATTTCAGTTTAACTCCAACTTAATTGTGACATCTGTGTTGAGCATTGTTAAATGTATTAATATTAAAGTACTAAGTGATATTAGATTAAACCATCTTAAGTGCCATCTGGATATGTTTTTTAATTCAATTGTATGATAGAGAAAAATATGATTTTAATGTTTGGGAATTAACCGAATCAGTGATTAACGAGTTCAACGAAAAAAAATATTTGTAGCTAAATAAAATATTTTCAGTTATATTTAGATAATATAGCACAGTTATATAAGCTTTTGGACTGTTGGTCGATCAAAAAGAAAAAAGTGAAAATGTTCCATTGGACACTGGAAAAATTAAAATAATTGTGTTTTGAAGCCCTAAACCAAGTTAATTTGAGATTATTAGAGAGCAATTTAGCATTTATTCACCAAAAAACACCCTTACCTAATAGCGCAGATGTCATAAATCCCCAAATGCCACTTCAAATGTATGAACAGACCTAATTCATGAGTAACAGCTGACCTTTGCCCTCTTCAGTGATAATGGATGCACAATAAACCAAATAAAGGTTGATAGAGTAAAGACCGGTGTGCAGACTCTTGGTCGGGTCGTCCATCACCCCACATGGGGTCACAGTCACAGAACGTTTCCATGGAACCAAACAACACATCCAGTCCTCTGGTTGTTTAGTCTGAGGAGGCCTCTGGCTTCCGAGCTTGATGTCTTAAAGAGAAAGATCCAAGAATGCCGATGCGTTAGAGCCTCCGTCATTCTCAATCGCCTGGCTTATTGCCGCGCTGAGCACGGTGACGTCCGTCTCAACTCTTTAGATATCATGCAAAAAACCTCAAATATGACCCGGGGACATTGTTTTTCTGCGCATAGTTTTGTAAAGCTTTTCATTCTGGGATGGGAATCGAAACATTTCAAGTGGTTTAGTTATGTTCAAACTTAAAAAAGGGACTGTACTTAACTTAAGTAATAATTAGGACATGGGTAAAGACAATGGTTCCTGCCAATGGTTCCACCATCTACTGACAGGCGGTGGTAAACGCAGCAAAACATCAGTAGAAGCCGGAAGAAGATGATCGTTAGCTGGTAAAAATAGATGTGGCATTTTTTATGGACTCATACTAACTAAATTACTTGGTTAGAAACTGTAATTGTTTTTAATAGTAGTTTAGAATGAACCTCTTACTGTGTTCCCTTCTTTTTATTACTTTTTAACTTTTTATTGCTCAATATATTGGTATTACTTTTTAGATTTTTAAAACTTTTGTATATTTACTTTACTTTTATGTAACTTTATTACTTTTTTAAACTTTTTAATATATTTTTTTACTTGTTATAACATTTTTATAACCATTACTTTTTATTACTTGTTATTACTTTTAATAACTGTTTTACTTTTTATAACTTTTGAATTTTTATATTACTTTTTAATAACTTTTTTACCGTTGCATAATAATTTCAGTTTTTTTATCAATTTGACTTTTTAAAACTTTTAAATATTGTTTTCATTACTTTTGTACTATTTATTAATTTTGTAATTTTTCATTACTTTTGTACTTTTAATTACTTTTGTAATGTTTCATTACTTTTGTACTTTTAATTACTTTATTACTTTTTAATTATTTTTTAATTTTGTATTACTTTCAATTACTTTTTTTCTTCTTTTTCATACATTATTAGTTTTTATAACTTTATTAATTTGTATTACTTTACAGTGATGTTGTTAAAGTTACAGCACTCATATTCAAGCCCTTCTTAGAGGTGACACATTTAAATATGGTTTTGATACATTTAATTAAATTAATTAGACAAATAAAGATATTTATAGTTGATGGGTGTAACATAAAACTTTAATTTATTAGATATTTCGGTTTAGGTCAATGCAAAATAAATTCATATGTGCCAGATCTCGCCCTCTCAGTTGTCTTTCAGCGTTTTCTCCTGACTGACCTGACCAAATGCAGCAAGATTATCGCAGACTCATACCAACTAAATTACTTTGTTAGTAAATGTATTTGTTTTTAATAGTAGTTTAGAATGAACCACTTACTTTTCCCCCTTCTTTTTATTACTTTTTAACTTTTTATTGCTCTATAAATTTGTATTACTTTTTTAAACTTTTGTAAACTTTTTAATAATTGTTTTACTTGTTTATAACTTTTTACTTTTTTATACTTTGTATAACTTGTTATAACTTTTTATGACTTTTTTACATTTATACTACTTTTTTAGCTTTTTAAAACTTTTTAATTACTTTTGTACTTTTCTATTATTTTTGTACTTTTTATGACTTTTTATAAATTTAACTTTTTTAAACTTTTTATAACTTTTAAATATTTTTTTATGACCTTTTTTTACTTTTTATGACTTTTTTACTTTTTAATTACTTTAAAACTTTTAATTACTTTTGTACTTTTTATTACTTTTGTACTTTTTTATTACTTTTTACTACTTTTGTACTTTTTTATTACTTTTGTACTTATTATTACTTTTGTAATTTTCATTACTTTTGTACTTTTAGTTACTTTTATACTTTTAATTACTTTTGTACTTTTTATTACTTTTGTACTTTTTATTACTTTTGTACTTTTTATTACTCTTGTACTTTTTATTACTTTTGTACTTTTTTATTACTTTAGTACTTTTTATTACTTTATTTTTTAAATCCTTTTTTACTTTTCATTGCTTTTTTATTGATATTGATATTGTTCCAGTTACAGAACTTAAAAAAAACAATTCAAGCCCTTCTTAGAGGTGACACATTTAAATATGGTTACATTTAATTGAATCAATTACACAACTAAATTTATTTATATTTGATGGGTGTAACATAAAATGTAGGAATACTTTTTACTTTTTAAAACTTTATAACTTGTTATAACTTTTTATGACTTTTTTACTTTGAATTACTTTTGTACTTTTTATTACTTTTATACCACTTACTTTTTCTCCTTCTTTTTATTACTTTTTTATTGCTTTTTACTTTAATTACTTTTGTACTTTTGTACTCATACAAACTAAATTACTTTGTTAGTAACTGTATTTGTTTTTAATAGTAGTTTAGAATGAACCACTTACTTTTTCCCCTTCTTTTTATTACTTTTTAACTTTTTATTGCTTTATAAATTTGTATTACTTTTTAAAAGTTTTCTAAACTTTTTAATAATTGTTTTACTTGTTTATAACTTTTTACTTTTTAATACTTTTTATAACTTGTTATAACTTTTTATTACTTTTTTACTTTTATAGCTTTTTAAAACGTTTTAATTACTTTTGTACTTTTCTATTATTTTTTTACTTTTATGACTTTTTATGAATTTAACTTTTTTAAACATTTTATAACTTTAAATATTTTTTTATCAATTTTTTTACTTTTTATGACTTTTTTACTTTTTAATTACTTTAAAACTTTTAATTACTTTTGTACTTTTTATTACTTTTGTACTTTTAATTACTTTTGTACTTTCAGTTACTTTTATACTTTTAATTACTTTTGTACTTTTTATTACTTTTGTACTTTTTTATTACTTTAGTACTTTTTATTACTTTATTATTTTGTATTGCTTTTTTATTGATATTGATATTGTTCCAGTTACAGAACTTAAAAAAACAATTCAAGCCCTTAGAGGTGACACATTTAAATATGGTTACATTTAATTGAATCAATTATACAACTAAATGTATTCATATTTGATGGGTGTAACATAAAATGTAGGAATACTTTTATTTATTATATTTATTTAGGTTAGCTGGTGTGCATATCAATGCAAAATAAATGCATATGTGCCAGATCAGCGTTTTCTCCTGACTGACCTGATCCAATGCAGCAAGATTAACGTGGACTCATACCAACTACTTGGTAATACTGTATTTGTTTTTAATAGTAGTTTTAATAGACTGTACTACTTCGCCCTTTCTCTTATTATTCTATTACATTGTATTACTTGTTTGCTCTTTATTACTTTGTACTTTTGTACTCATACCAACTAAATTACTTTGTTAGTAACTGTATTTGTTTTTAATAGTAGTTTAGAATGAACCACTTACTTTTTCCCCTTCTTTTTATTAATTTTTTCATTGCTTTTTACTTTAATTACTTTTGTACTTTTGTACTCATACCAACTAAATTACTTTGTTAGTAACTGTATTTGTTTTTAATAGTAGTTTAGAATGAACCACTTACTTTTTCCCCTTCTTTTTATTACTTTTTAACTTTTTATTGCTTTATAAATTTGTATTACTTTTTAAACGTTTTCTAAACTTTTTAATAATTGTTTTACTTGTTTATAACTTTTTACTTTTTAATACTTTTTATAACTTGTTATAACTTTTTATTACTTTTTTTACTTTTATAGCTTTTTAAAACATTTTAATTACTTTTGTACTTTTCTATTATTTTTTTACTTTTATGACTTTTTATGAATTTAACTTTTTTAAACATTTTATAACTTTAAATATTTTTTTATCAATTTTTTTACTTTTATGACTTTTTTACTTTTTAATTACTTTTATACTTTTAATTACTTTTGTACTTTTTATTACTTTTGTACTTTTAATTACTTTTGTACTTTTTATTACTTTTGTACTTTTTTATTACTTTTGTACTTTTTATTACTTTTGTACTTTTTATTACTTTTGTACTTTTTTATTACTTTAGTACTTTTTATTACTTTATTATTTTGTATTGCTTTTTTATTGATATTGATATTGTTCCAGTTACAGAACTTAAAAAAACAATTCAAGCCCTTCTTAGAGGTGACACATTTAAATATGTTACATTTAATTGAATCAATTACACAACTAAATTTATTTATATTTGATGGGTGTAACATAAAATGTAGGAATACTTTCATTTATTATATTTATTTAGGTTAGCTGGTGTGCATATCAATGCAAAATAAATGCATATGTGCCAGATCAGCATTTTCTCCTGACTGACCTGATCCAATGCAGCAAGATTAACGTGGACTCATACCAACTACTTGGTAATACTGTATTTGTTTTTAATAGTAGTTTTAATAGACTGTACTACTTCGCCCTTTCTCTTATTATTCTATTACATTGTATTACTTGTTTGCTCTTTATTACTTTGTACTTTTGTACTCATACCAACTAAATTACTTTGTTAGTAACTGTATTTGTTTTTAATAGTAGTTTAGAATGAACCACTTACTTTTTCCCCTTCTTTTTATTACTTTTTTCATTGCTTTTTACTTTAATTACTTTAGTACTTTTGTACTCATACCAACTAAATTACTTTGTTAGTAACTGTATTTGTTTTTAATAGTAGTTTAGAATGAACCACTTACTTTTTCCCCTTCTTTTTATTACTTTTTAACTTTTTATTGCTTTATAAATTTGTATTACTTTTTAAAAGTTTTCTAAACTTTTTAATAATTGTTTTACTTGTTTATAACTTTTTACTTTTTAATACTTTTTATAACTTGTTATAACTTTTTATTACTTTTTTACTTTTATAGCTTTTTAAAACGTTTTAATTACTTTTGTACTTTTCTATTATTTTTTTACTTTTATGACTTTTTATGAATTTAACTTTTTTAAACATTTTATAACTTTAAATATTTTTTTATCAATTTTTTTACTTTTTATGACTTTTTTACTTTTTAATTACTTTTGTACTTTTTATTACTTTTGTACTTTTAATTACTTTTGTACTTTTTTATTACTTTTGTACTTTTTATTACTTTTGTACTTTTCATTACTTTTGTACTTTTAGTTACTTTTATACTTCTAATTACTTTTGTACTTTTCATTACTTTTGTACTTTTAGTTACTTTTATACTTTTAATTACTTTTGTACTTTTTTATTACTTTTGTACTTTTTTATTACTTTTGTACTTTTTATTACTTTTGTACTTTTTTATTACTTTTGTACTTTTTATTACTTTTGTACTTTTTTATTATTACTTTTGTACTTTTTTATTACTTGAGTACTTTTTATTACTTTATTATTTTGTATTGCTTTTTTATTGATATTGATATTGTTCCAGTTACAGAACTTAAAAAAACAATTCAAGCCCTTCTTAGAGGTGACACATTTAAATATGGTTACATTTAATTGAATCAATTACACAACTAAATTCATTTATATTTGATGGGTGTAACATAAAATGTAGGAATACTTTCATTTATTATATTTATTTAGGTTAGCTGGTGTGCATATCAATGCAAAATAAATGCATATGTGCCAGATCAGCGTTTTCTCCTGACTGACCTGATCCAATGCAGCAAGATTAACGTGGACTCATACCAACTACTTGGTAATACTGTATTTGTTTTTAATAGTAGTTTTAATAGACTGTACTACTTCACCCTTTCTCTTATTATTCTATTACATTGTATTACTTGTTTACTCTTTATTACTTTTTTTATTGCTTTTTACTTTAATTACTTTTGTACTTTTGTACTCATACCAACTAAATTACTTTGTTAGTAACTGTATTTGTTTTAATAGTAGTTTAGAATGAACCACTTACTTTTTTCTTCTTTTTATTACTTTTTTCATTTTTTACTTTAATTACTTTTTGTACTTTTGTATTCATACCAACTAAATTACTTTTTAGTAACTGTATTTGCTTTTAATAGTAGTTTTAGAATGAACCTCTTACTTTTTCCTTTTTATTACTTTTTAACTTTTTATTGCTTTATAAATTTGTATTACTTTTTAAAACTTTTCTAAACTAAACTTTTTAATAATTGTTTTACTTGTTTATAACTTTTTACTTTTTAAAACTTTTTATAACTTGTTATAACTTTTTATTACTTTTTTTTATTATACTACTACACAACTAAATATATTTATATTTGATGGGTGTAACATAACATGTAGGAATACTTTCATTTATTATATTTATTTAGGTTAGTTGGTGTGCATATCAATGCAAAATAAATGCATGCCAGATGTGCCAGATCAGATCAGCGTTTTTTCTCCTGACCTGATCCAATGCAGCAAGATTAACGTGGACTCATACCAACTACTTGGTAATACTGTATTTGTTTTTATAGTAGTTTTAATAGACTGTACTACTTCCCCCTTCCTCTTATTATTCTATTACATGTATTACTTGTTTTACTCTTTATTACTTTTTTTATTGCTTTAATTACTTTTGTACTTTTGTACTCATACCAACTAAATTACTTTGTTAGTAACTGTATTTGTTTTTAATAGTAGTTTGGAATGAACCACTTACTTTTTCCTTTTTTTATTACTTTTTTTTTGCTTACTTTAATTAATTACTTTTGTACTTTTGTACAACTACAAACTAAATTACTTTTGTTAGTAACTGTATTTGTTTTTAATAGTAGTTTAGAATGAACCACTTTTTTTTCTTCTTTTTATTACTTTTTAACTTTTTATTGCTTTATAAATTTGTATTACTTTTTAAAAGTTTCTAAACTTTTAATAATTGTTTTACTGTGTTTATAACTTTTTACTTTTTACTTTTTATAACTTGTTATAACTTTTTATTACTTTTTTTACTTTTATAGCTTTTTAAAACATTTTTATTACTTTTGTACTTTATATTTTTACTTTTATGACTTTTTATGAATTTAACTTTTAATTTTATAACTTTAAATTTTTTTTATCAATTTTTTACTTTTTATGACTTTTTACTTTTTATTACTTTTTCTTTTTATTACTTTTGTACTTTAATTACTTTTTGTACTTTTTTATTTTTTATTACTTTTATTACTTTTCATTACTTTTAGTTACTTTTATACTTTTAATTACTTTTTTTTTTATTACTTTTGTACTTTTTTACTTTTTTACTTTTAATTACTTTTTTCTTTTTTTACTTTTGTACTTTTATTACTTTTGTACTTTTTTATTACTTTTGTACTTTTATTACTTTTTGCTTTTTTTATTATTACTTTTACTTTTTTATTTTGAGTACTTTTTATACTTTAATTTTGTTACTTTTTTTATTGATATTGATATTTTCTTACAGAACTTAAAAACAATTCAAGCCCTCTTTTAGGTGACATTTAAATATGGTTATTTTTTGAATCAATTACTTTTTAAATTCATTTATATTTATGGGTGTAACATAAAATGTAAATACTTTTTTTATTTTTTAGGTTAGCTGGTTTGCATATCAATGCAAAATTATGCATTTGTGCCATCAGCGTTTTTTTATTACTTTTATCCAATTTAGCAAGATTACTTTTAACTTTTACTACTTTTACTGTATTTTTTATTTTTTGTAGTTTTAATAGACTTTTACTTTACTTTTTCTTATTATTCTATTACATTGTATTACTTACTACTTTATTACTTTTTTTACTTTTTACTTTTTTTTTGTACTTTTATACTCATACTAAATTCTTTTAACTGTATTTGTTTTAATAGTAGTTTAGAATGAACCACTTTTTTTTTCTTCTTTTTATTACTTTTTATTACTTTTTACTTTTTATTACTTTTTGTTTCATACCAACTAAATTACTTTTTAACTGTATTTTTTATAGTAGTTTAATGAACTTTTACTTTTTATTACTTTTTATTACTTTTAACTTTTATTTTTTTAATTTTTACTTTTTAAACTTTTACTTTTTTTAATAATTGTTTTACTTTTTATAACTTTTTACTTTTTAACTTTTTATAACTTTTATACTTTTTATTACTTTTTTATTGATTAATTACACAACTAAATTCATTTATATTTGATGGGTGTAACATAAAATGTAGGAATACTTTCATTTATTATATTTATTTAGGTTAGCTGGTGTGCATATCAATGCAAAATAAATGCATATGCTGCCAGATGCCAGATCAGCAGTTTTCTCCTGACTGACCTGATCCAATGCAGCAAGATTAACGTGGACTCATACCAACTACTTGGTAATACTGTATTTGTTTTTAATAGTAGTTTTAATAGACTGTACTACTTCGCCCTTTCTATTATTATTCTATTACATTGTATTACTTGTTTACTCTTTATTTTTTTTTGCTTTTACTTTAATTACTTTTTGTACTTTTGCACTACTCATACACCAACTAAATTACTTTGTTAGTAACTGTATTTGTTTTAATAGTAGTTTAGAATGAACCACTTACTTTTTTCCTTCTTTTTATTACTTTTTTTGCTTTTTTTTACTTTAATTTTCTTACTTTTTGTATTCATACCAACTAAATTACTTTTAGTAACTGTATTTGCTTTTAATAGTAGTTTAGAATGAACCACTTACTTTTCCCCTTCTTTTATTACTTTTTAACTTTTTGCTTTATAATTTGTATTACTTTTTAAAAGTTTTCTAACTTTTAATAATTGTTTTACTTGTTTATAACTTTTACTTTTTAATACTTTTATAACTTGTTATAACTTTTTATTACTTTTTTACTTTTAGCTTTTTAACATTTTAAACTTTTTGTACTTTTCTATTATTTTTTTACTTTTATGACTTTTATGAATTTAACTTTTAAACATTTATAACTTTAAATATTTTTTTCAATTTTTTACTTTTTATGACTTTTACTTTTAATTACTTTTTTTTTATTACTTTTGTACTTTTATTACTTTTGTTATTACTTTTTATTTTTATTACTTTTTTTTATTTTTTACTTTTATACTTTTTATTACTTTTGTACTTTTATTACTTTTATACTTTTAATTTTTTTTTTGTACTTTTGTACTTTTTATTACTTTTTTTTTTTATTACTTTTGTACTTTTTATTTTTCTTTTTAATTACTTTTGTACTTTTTATTACTTGAGTACTTTTTATTACTTTATTTTTTTATTGCTTTTTATTGATATTGATATTGTTCAGTTACAGAACTTAAAAACAATTCAAGCCCTTCTGACACATTTAAATATGGTTACATTTAATTGAATCAATTACACAACTAAATTCATTTATATTTGATGGGTGTAACATAACATGTATACTTTCATTTATTATATTTATTTAGGTTAGCTGGTGTGCATATCATTAAAATAAATGCATATGTGCCAGATCAGCGTTTTCTCCTGACAGATTAATGGACTCATACCAACTACTTGGTAATACTGTATTTTTAATAGTAGTTTTAATAGACTGTACTTATTACCTTTCTCTTATTATTCTATTACATTGTATTACTTTTTTACTCTTTTACTTTTTTATTGCTTTTTACTTTAATTACTTTTTTTTTGTATCATAAATTACTTTGTTAGTTAGTAACTGTATTTGTTTTTTAATAGTAGTTTAGAATGAACCACTTACTTTTTCCTTCTTTTTATTACTTTTTCATTTTTTACTTTAATTACTTTCTTACTTTTGTATTCATACCAACTTAATTTTTTTAGTTGCTTTTAATAGTAGTTAGACCATGAACCATTACTTTTTCCTTCTTTTTTACTTTTTAACTTTTTTTGCTTTATAAATTTGTATTACTTTTAAAGTTTTCTAAACTTTAATAATTTTTACTTGTTTATAACTTTTTACTTTTATACTTTTTATAACTTTTTAACTTTTTTTACTTTTACTTTTATAGCTTTTAAAACTTTTAATTACTTTTTTATTATTTTTTTTACTTTTATGACTTTTTGATTACTTTTTTAAACATTTTATAACTTTAAATATTTTTTATCATTTTTTACTTTTATGACTTTTTTTAATTTTTACTTTTTATTACTTTTGTACTTTTTAATTACTTTTGTCTTTTATTACTTTTGTACTTTTTATTACTTTTTGTTTTTATTACTTTTATACTTTTATACTTTTACTTTATTACTTTTAGTTTTTATTACTTATACTTTTTATTACTTTTTTACTTTTTTACTTTTGTACTTTTATTACTTTTGTACTTTTATTACTTTTACTTTTTTATTATTACTTTTTGTTTTTTTATTATTACTTTTTACTTTTTTTACTTGAGTACTTTTTTACTTTATTATTTTGTATTGCTTTTTATTGATATTGATATTGTTCCAGTTACAGACTTACAGAACTTAAAAAAACAAAGCCCTTCAAGCCCTTTCTTAGAGGTGACACATTTAAATATGGTTACATTTAATTGAATCAATTACACAACTAAATTCATTTATATTTGATGGGTGTAACATAAAATGTAGGAATACTACTTTCATTTATTATATTTATTTAGGTTAGCTGGTGTGCATATCAATGCAAAATGCAATGCATATGTGCCATCAGCCATCAGCGTTTTCTGACTGACCTGATCCATGCAGCAAGATTAACGTGGACTCATACCAACTACTTGGTAATACTGTTTTTTTTTTAATAGTAGTTTTAATAGACTGTACTTAGCCCTTTCTCTTATTATTCTATTACATTGTATTACTTGTTTACTCTTTATTACTTTTTTTATTGCTTTTACTTTAATTACTTTTGTACTTTTGTATCATACCAACAACTAAATTTTTGTTAGTAACTGTATTTTTTAATAGTAGTTTAGAATGAACCACTTACTTTTTCTTCTTTTTATTTTTTTATTGCTTTTTACTTTAATTACTTTCTTACTTTTGTATTCATACCAACTAAATTATTACTTTTAGTAACTGTATTTGCTTTTAATAGTAGTTTAGAATGAACCTCTTACTTTCCTTCTTTTATTTTTTAACTTTTTATTGCTTTATAAATTTGTATTACTTTTTAAAACTTTTCTAAACTTTTTAATAATTGTTTTACTTGTTTATAACTTTTACTTTTTAAAACTTTTATAACTTGTTATAACTTTTTATTACTTTTTACTTTTTTACTACTACACAACTAAATATATTTATATTTGATGGGTGTAACATAACATGTACTTTCATTTATTATATTTATTTTTAGCTTTATCATCAATGCAAAAATGCATATAGATCAGCGTTTTTCTGACTGACCTGATCCAATGCAACGTACTCATACCACTACTTAATACTGTTTTTTTTTTAATAGTAGTTTTAATAGACTGTACTACTTCCCCTTCCTCTTATTATTCTATTACATTGTATTACTTGTTTACTCTTTATTACTTTTTTTTAGCTTTAATTACTTTTGTACTTTTGTACTCATACTAAATTACTTTGTTAGTAACTATTTGTTTTTAATAGTAGTTTGAATGAACCACTTACTTTTTACTTCTTTTTATTACTTTTTCATTGCTTTTTACTTTAATTACTTTTTGCTTTTGTACTCATACAAACTAAATTACTTTGTTAGTAACTGTACTTTTTAATAGTAGTTTAGAATGAACCACTTACTTTTCCCTTCTTTTTTTACTTTTTAACTTTATTTATTTATTTTTACTTTTGTATTACTTAAAGTACTTTTTATAACTTTTTTTTAATTTTTTACTTTTTATAACTTTTTATAACTTTTTACTTTTTTTTTTTATAACTTATTACTTTTTATTTTACTTTTAATTACTTTATTGTACTTTTTTTATTTATACTTTTTAACTTTTTTGCTTTTTTATTACTTTTTACTTTTAATTACTTTTGTACTTTTTATTTTTTTACTTTTTATTTTTTTTACTTTTATACTTTTAACTTTATTTTTTTACTTTTTAATTACTTTTTACTTTTTTATTACTTTTACTTTTTATTACTTTAACTTTTATTACTTTTTATTTTTATTAGTTACTTTTGTACTTTTCTTTTGTACTTTTCATTACTTTTGTACTTTTAGTTACTTTTAATTACTTTTTACTTTTACTTTTTTTTATTACTTTTGTACTTTTATTACTTTTTTTTTTATTACTTTTGTACTTTTATTACTTTTTGTTTTTTATTATTACTTTTGTACTTTTTACTTTATTACTTTTTTTTATTACTTTTTATTTTATTTAACTTTTTTTTTTTTATTTTATTACTTTTTTATTGATATTGTTTTACAGAACTTAAAAACACTTTTCCCCTTCTTTGTACTTTAATAACTTTACTTTTAATTGAATCAATTACACAATTAAATGTATTTATACCAACTTTATGGGTTTAATAACTGTATTTGCACTAATAGTCATTTAGAATGAACCTATATTTTTTTTCCGGCTAGCTTTTTTACTTTAACTTTTATTATGCATATTTGCCAGATAGCAACTAAGTGCTTTTCCTGACTGACCTGATCCAATGCAGCAAGATTAATCGTGGATTGTTTTAGTTTATAACTTTGGTAATACTGTATTTTTTTTAACTTTTTAGTTTTAATAGACTTTACTACTTACTGCCTCTTTTCTTTATTATTCTATTACATTGTATTATTGTTTATTACTTATTTTTTACTTTTACTTAGAATACTTTTATTACTTTATAATTATACCAAATAATTTTTAGTACTGAATTTACTGCACAGTAGTTTCAATGAAAATTTTTTGTTTATGTACTTTTCAGCGTTTTCTTTTACACTTTTATGACCTGATACCAATGCTTTATTAAACATTAGTAACTGTATTCCTTTAATATTTTTTTTATTACTTTTTTTTCTTTATTATGTATTTTTATTTTAAACTTTTTTTACTTTTGTAGTTTTACCAACCATAGTTTTTAATTTATATTTTGCTTTTTTTAACTTTTCTATTTTTATTGTATTACTTTTACTTTTTATACTTGCAGTTGCACTACACAATTCTTTTATTTTATTTTTTATTGTTTAATTACATTTTGTACTTTTTATTATATTTTTTAATAGCTGGTGTGCATATCAACGTTTAATAACTTTTTGTGCCAGATTTGTTTTTTGACCTCGACCTGATCCCACGCAGCAAGATTAACTTTTTAATTACTTTGTACTTTTTTTTTAATAGTAGTTTGTACTTTTATTGCTTTTTACTTTTAATTATTACTTTTTGTACTTTTATTAACTTTCTTTTATTACTTTAATTACTTTTGTGTTTGTAACTATTTTGTTTTTAAGTAACTGTATTTTTTGTTTTACTTTGAATACCACTTACTTTTTTCCCCTTTTTTATTACTTTTTCTTTTATTTTTACTTTAATTACTTTTAAACATTTTGTAATTACACAACTAAATTTTTTTTGTATTTGTTTTTAACACTTTTTTATGAACCACTTTTTTTTCTTTTATTATTTTTATTGTTTTTATTTTTTTATAAATGCCATCGTACATATATGTGCCAATCAGCGTTTTCTCTGACTGACCTGATCCCGTGCTGCAGCAAGATGCTGCGTGGACTTTTAACTTTAATACTTATTTGTATTTTTTTAACTTTATTAACTTTTAACTTTTTTTTTTTTTTTTTATTTTTTACATTTTATTACTTTATTTACTTTTTATATTTTTACTTTTATGACTTTTATACTTTAGTTACTTTTATACTTTTTAAACATTTTATTCACTTTTTATTTTTTATTATTTTTTTTTACTTTTATGACTTTTTACTTTTTAAAGTGCTTTTACTTTTTTATTTTTTTTTACTTTTTTTTTTTATTACTTTTGTACTTTTATTACTTTTGTACTTCATACCAACTTTATTACTTTTGTACTTTTATTTCTAATAGTTTTAGAATGAACCTTTTGTATTTTCCTTCTTTACGAACTTAAAAACAATTAAGCCCTTGCACCTTTTTATTAGGACACATTTAAAATTTATTACTTTTTATCTTTTTACTTTTTTAATGAATTTTTGTTATTTTTTACTTTTTTACATAAAAATGTTTAATTACTTTTTTACTTTTTTTAGCTGGTGTGTATATCAATGCAAAAATAAATGCATATGTGCCAGATCGCGTTTTCCTGACTGGACCTGATCCATGCAAGATTAACGGACTCATACCAATTACTTTTATTATTTTTTTATTATTACTTTTTAATTACTTTGTACTTTTTATTCTTTAACTTATTTTATTGTATTTGGGTGTATTATCTTTTTTATTTTTTGAGTTACTTTTACTTTTATTATTTTTATTTTTGAAAGCTGAATTGTATGTCAATTACAGAATAAATGCAATTGCCAGATCAGCGTTTTTTAGCTATTAGTAGGGTGATGCACAGCAAGGTTGTTGGACTCATACCTTCTTATATATTTACATTTTTATAATTTAATCAATTACAACTTCCCCCTTTTTATTTTTATTACATTGTTTATTGTTTTACATTTATTATGTTTTAATATACTTTAATTTATTATATTTATTCTAAATTGTTATTAGTAACTGTATCTTATTTTTAATAGTATTTTAAATAATGACACTTCTTATCAATTCCCCTTCTTTTTGGACTTATTTTTAATTTTACTTTATTATACTGTATTTTTTTTTAGGAATAGTTCTTAGTAACTTTATTTTTTTCGCCCTTTATTTTTATTGTTTATAACTTTTTACTTTTTTTACTTTTTTTACTTTTTTTTATTTTTTTACTTTTATATTACTACAACAACTAAATATATTTTGTTTGTTACTTAATATGTAGGAATTTTTTAGTTCTATTTTTTAGTAGTTTATCAATAAATAAATTTATGTGCCAGGATAACTTTTTCCTACTTTTATCTTTATAACTACTTTTTACTTTAAACAACTACTTTTACTTTTTTAAAAACATTTTTAATAGTAGTTTTAATATTTGTACCCAACTAAATACTTTCTTTTTATTTATTATTTTTTATAGTTTTAACCACTTTTTACTCTTTTTACTTTTTTACATTAAGTACTTTATTACTTTTGTACTTTTATATACAAACTTTTATTACTTTTTATTGTATTTTTTTAACTTTATAGTTTAAATTACTTTTTATTACTTTTAACTTTTTTATTTTATTAGTTTATACTTTTTACTTTTTATTATTTTTATTATTACTTTTTTTTTTAAAATTATTTTAGAATTACTTTTTACTTTTTCTACTTTTTATATTTTAATTTTATTACTTTTTTTATATTTAGCTTTTATAAACATTTTATTTTAACTTTAAAATTTTACTTTTTTTTACTTTTTAATTTTTATACTTGATTTTTTATTTTATTTTAATTTTTTATATTTTTCTTTTATTACTTTTATTAAACTTTTTATTAATATTTTACTTTTTAATTTTTGTTTTTTTTATTTTAATTTATACTTTTTGTACTTTTTAATTTTTAAATACTTTTTTATTTTGTCTTTTTTACTTTTTTAGTTACTTTTATACTTTACTTTGACTTTTTTTACTTTTTAATACTTTTTTTTTTTATTACTTTTTATTACTTTTTTACATATTATTTATTACTTTTTGTAATTTTCATTTTTATTTAGCGTTTTTATTTTTATTACTTTGACTATTACTAATAAGTATTACTTTTTATTATTATTTTTTTTTATTTTTTTATTACTTACTGTATTTCTTTTAATATTACTTTTTATTGTACTTTTTTATTTTACTTTAAACTTCTTATAACTTTTAATAAGTTTAATTTTATACTTTTTTATTATTACTTTATTCTTTTTATTACTTTTTACTTTTACAATAAATTTCTTTATTACTTTTTTTACTTTTTAATAAGTTTTAATAGACTTATTTTTTACTTTTTATTACTTTTTTACTTTTAATTACTTTTTTACTTTTTATAATTCTTTTTATTACTTTTATTACTTATACTTTTAATTTACTTTTTTTGTTTTATTTTTTTTTTTTAACTTTATTACTTTTTATTTTTAACTTTTTTTATTTTTTTATTACTTTTATTTTTTGTACTTTTTACTTTTTATACTTTTTCTTTTTTTATTATACTTTTTATTTTTTATTACTTTTTAGTTGCTTTATTATTGATTTTTATTTATTTCAGTTACTTTTACTTAAAACAATTCACTTTTAATTTAATTTTATTTTTTACTTTTTTTAAACTTTTTATTAATTTTCATTTGTTTATACTTTTTAGCTTTTTAATTATTTTGATAATTTTTGTTATTTTTTTTTTATATTTTTAATTACTTTTTTTTATTTTTTATGCTTTTACTTTATTTTTATACATTTTACTACTTATTCTTTTTATTATTTTGTTTAATATTAAATGTTTTTTACTTTTTTTACTTTTTATTACTTTTTATTACTTTTTTTTTTATTACTTTTGTACTTTTTTATTACTTTTTGTACTTTTTTTTTTTTAGTCTTTTTTTTTCTTTACTTTTTATTTTTTACTTACTTTTGTACTTTATACTTACTAATTACTTTTACTTTTTAGTTTTTTTTTATTTTATTTATTATTACTTTATTTTTTATTTTACAACTATTATTTTTTATAAATTTTTATATTGTATTGAATTTTTTGGAATACTTTCATTTATTATATTTATTTAGGTTAGCTGGTGTGCATATCAATGCAAAATAAATGCATATGTGCCAGATCAGCGTTTTCTCCTGACTGACCTGATCCAATGCAGCAAGATTAACGTGGACTCATACCAACTACTTGGTAATACTGTATTTGTTTTTAATAGTAGTTTTAATAGACTGTACTACTTCGCCCTTTCTCTTATTATTCTATTACATTGTATTACTTGTTTACTCTTTATTACTTTTTTTATTGCTTTTTACTTTAATTACTTTTGTACTTTTGTACTCATACCAACTAAATTACTTTGTTAGTAACTGTATTTGTTTTTAATAGTAGTTTAGAATGAACCACTTACTTTTTCCCCTTCTTTTTATTACTTTTTTCATTGCTTTTTACTTTAATTACTTTCTTACTTTTGTATTCATACCAACTAAATTACTTTTAGTAACTGTATTTGCTTTTAATAGTAGTTTAGCTTCTTTTTATTACTTTTTAACTTTTTATTGCTTTATAAATTTGTATTACTTTTTAAAACTTTTCTAAACTTTTTAATAATTGTTTTACTTGTTTATAACTTTTTACTTTTTAAAACTTTTTATAACTTGTTATAACTTTTTATTACTTTTTTACTTTTATACTACTACACAACTAAATATATTTATATTTGATGGGTGTAACATAACATGTAGGAATACTTTCATTTATTATATTTATTTAGGTTAGCTGGTGTGCATATCAATGCAAAATAAATGCATATGTGCCAGATCAGCGTTTTCTCCTGACTGACCTGATCCAATGCAGCAAGATTAACGTGGACTCATACCAACTACTTGGTAATACTGTATTTGTTTTTAATAGTAGTTTTAATAGACTGTACTACTTCCCCCTTCCTCTTATTATTCTATTACATTGTATTACTTGTTTACTCTTTATTACTTTTTTTATTGCTTTAATTACTTTTGTACTTTTGTACTCATACCAACTAAATTACTTTGTTAGTAACTGTATTTGTTTTTAATAGTAGTTTGGAATGAACCACTTACTTTTTCCCCTTCTTTTTATTACTTTTTTCATTGCTTTTTACTTTAATTACTTTTGTACTTTTGTACTCATACAAACTAAATTACTTTGTTAGTAACTGTATTTGTTTTTAATAGTAGTTTAGAATGAACCACTTACTTTTTCCCCTTCTTTTTATTACTTTTTAACTTTTTATTGCTTTATAAATTTGTATTACTTTTTAAAAGTTTTCTAAACTTTTTAATAATTGTTTTACTTGTTTATAAACTTTTACTTTTAATACTTTTTATAACTTGTTATAACTTTTTATTACTTTTTTTACTTTTATAGCTTTTAAAACATTTTAATTACTTTTTGTACTTTTCTATTATTTTTTACTTTTATGACTTTTTATGAATTTAACTTTTTAAACATTTTATAACTTTAAATATTTTTTTTATCAATTTTTTACTTTTTATGACTTTTTTACTTTTTTAATTACTTTTGTACTTTTATTACTTTTGTACTTTTAATTACTTTTGTACTTTTTATTACTTTACTTTTATTACTTTTGTACTTTTCATTACTTTTACTTTAGTTACTTTTATACTACTTTTTACTTTTTACTTTTGTACTTTTTTACTTTTGTACTTTTAGTTACTTTTTACTTTAATTACTTTTTGTACTTTTATTACTTTTTTTATATTACTTTTGTACTTTTTATTACTTTTACTTTTTATTACTTTTGTACTTATTACTTTTATGTACTTTATTATTACTTTACTTTTATTACTTTATTATTTTGTATTGCTTTTTATTGATATTGATATTGTTCAGTTACAGAACTTAAAAACAATTCAAGCCCTTCTTAGAGGTGACACATTTAAATATGGTTACATTTAATTGAATCAATACACAACTAAATTCATTTATATTTGATGGGTGTAACATAAAATGTAAAAACATACTACTTTCATTTATTATATTTATTTAGGTTAGCTGGTGTGCATATCAATGCAAAATAAATGCATATGTGCCAGATCAGCGTTTTCTCCTGACTGACCTGATCCGTAATGCAGCAAGATTATGGACTCATACCAACTACTTGGTAATACTGTATTTGTTTTTAATAGTAGTTTTAATAGACTGTACCCTTTCTCTTATTATTCTATTACATTGTATTACTTGTTTACTCTTTATTACTTTTTTATTGCTTTTTACTTTATTACTTTTGTACTTTTACTTTTTTTAATAGTAGTTTAGAATGAACCACTTACTTTCCTTCTTTTTATTACTTTTTTTTTTTTACTTTAATTACTTTCTTACTTTTGTATTCATACCAACTAAATTACTTTTTAGTAACTGTATTTGCTTTTAATAGTAGTTTAGAATGAACCACTTACTTTTCCTTCTTTTTATTACTTTTAACTTTTATTGCTTTATAAATTTGTATTACTTTTACTTTTCTAAACTTTTAATAATTGTTTTACTTGTTTATAACTTTTACTTTTAATACTTTTTATAACTTATTACTTTTGTACTTTTTTACTTTTATACTTTTAATTTTTAACTTATTTTTTGTACTTAGTTACTTTTATTATTTTTTTTATTACTTTTGTACTTTTTATTACTTTTACTTTTTATTTACTTTTTACTTTTATTACTTTAATTACTTTTATTAACTTTTTATTTTACTTTTGTACTTTTTTTATTTTTTATTTTTTTACTTTTGTTTTTAGTTACTTAAAAACTTATTCACTTCTTTTTAGAGTATTTAAATATGGTTACATTTAATTGAATTTACAACTAAATTCATTTATATTTGATGGGTGTAATATAAATGTAGGAATACTTTTTATTATATTTATTTTAGGTTAGCTGGTGTGCATATCAATTAATAAATGCATATGTGCCAGATCAGCGTTTTCTGACTGACCTGATCCAATGCAGCAAGATTAACGTGGACTCATACCAACTACTTGGTAATACTGTATTTGTTTTAAGTAGTTTTAATAGACTGTACTACTTACCTTTTTCTTATTATTCTATTACATTGTATTACTTGTTTACTCTTTATTACTTTTTATTATTGCTTTTACTTTAATTACTTTTGTACTTTTGTATACCAACTAAATTACTTTGTTAGTAACTGTATTGTTTTTAATAGTAGTTTAGAATGAACCACTTACTTTTTCCCCCTTCTTTTTATTACTTTTTCATTGCTTTTTACTTTAATTACTTTTTACTTTTGTATTCATACCAACTAAATTACTTTTTAGTAACTGTATTTGCTTTTAATAGTAGTTTAGAATGAACCTCTTTTTTTTTCTTTTTATTACTTTTTAACTTTTTATTGCTTTATAAATTTGTATTACTTTTAAAACTTTTCTAAACTTTTTAATAATTGTTTTACTTTTAACTTTTTACTTTTAAAACTTTTTATAACTTGTTATAACTTTTATTACTTTAACTTACTTTTATTACTTTTTACTTTTATACTACTACACAACTAAATATATTTATATTTGATGGGTGTAACATAACATGTAGGAATACTTTCATTTATTATATTTATTTAGGTTAGCTGGTGTGCATATCAATGCAAAATAAATGCATATGTGCCAGATCAGCGTTTTTTCTGACTGACTGACCTGATCCAATGCAGCAAGATTAACGTGGACTCATACCAACTACTTGGTAATACTGTATTTGTTTTATAATAGTAGTTTTAATAGACTGTACTACTTCCCTTTTTCTTATTATTCTATTACATTGTATTACTTGTTTACTTTTTTATTACTTTTTATTTTTATTGCTTTTAATTACTTTTGTACTTTTGTACTCATACCAACTAAATTACTTTGTTAGTAACTGTATTTTTTTTTAATAGTAGTTTGGAATGAACCACTTACTTTTTCCTTCTTTTTTATTACTTTTTTCATTGCTTTTTACTTTAATTACTTTTTTACTTTTGTATTCATACAAACTAAATTACTTGTTAGTAACTGTATTTGTTTTAATAGTAGTTTAGAATGAACCATACTTTTTTCCCCTTCTTTTATTACTTTTTACTTTTATTGCTTTATAATTACTTTTATGTATTTTTTAATTTTCTAAACTTTTTAATATTTTTTTTACTTGTTTATAACTTTTTACTTTTATACTTTTTTATAACTTTTTAACTTTTTATTACTTTTTTATTTAATTACTTTTATTTTTCTTTATTTACTTTTGTACTTTCTTTTTATATTACTTTTGTAAATTTTTATTAACTTTAAATATTTTTTACTTTTAATACTTTATTATTTTTTATTTTTTACTTTTTAATACTTTTTACTTTTTTTTTAATTTGTACTTTTTATAACTTTATTACTTTTATTACTTTTTATACTTTTGTACTTTATTTTTATTACTTTTTTACTTTTTACTTTTAACTTTTTTACTTTTATTACTTTTTACTTTTATTTTTACTTTTATTACTTTTTTACTTTTATTACTTTTTACTTTTATTACTTTTTACTTTTAGTTACTTTTTATTACTTTTGTACTTTTTTACTTTTTTAGTTACTTTTAACTTTTAATTATTGTACTTTTTATTACTTTTGTACTTTTTATTACTTTTGTACTTTTTATTCTTTTACTTTTTATTTTATTATTACTTTTTATTTTTATTACTTTATTATTTTTATTGCTTTTTTTATTTTTATTTATTCTTAAAATTCAAGCCCTTTTAGAGTGACACATTTAAATATGGTTACATTTAATTGAATCAATTACACAACTAAATTCATTTATATTTGATGGGTGTAACATAAAATGTAGGAATACTTTCATTTATTATATTTATTTTTTAGCTATTGTGCATATCAATGCAAAATAATGCATATGTGCCAGATCAGCTTTTTCTGACTGACCTGATCCAATGCAGCAGATTTATCGTGGACTCATACCAACTACTTTAATACTGTATTTTTTTTAATAGTAGTTTTTATTACTTTTTACTTTTTATTACTTTTTATTACATTTATTACTTGTTTACTTTTGTACTTTTTATATTGCTTTTATACTTTAATTACTTTTGTACCACTTTTCATTACTTTTGTAACTTTTTGTTTACTTTTTTAATATGAACTTTTTACTTTTTTACTTTTTATTTTTTTCATTGCTTTTTTTAATTACTTTTTGTACTTTATTTTAATTACTTGTAGTAACTTATTTGTACTTTTAATAGTAGTTTACTTTTGTACTTTTTTATTATTACTTTTGTACTTTTTATTGTTTTACTTTGAACTTTTTATTACTTTATTATTTTGTATTGCTTTTTTTTACTTATTTACTTTTTACTTTTAAAAATTATAACTTGTTATAACTTTTTATTACTTTTTACTTTTATACTACTACACAACTAAATATATTTATATTTGATGGGTGTAACATAACATGTAGGAATACTTTCATTTATTATATTTATTTAGGTTAGCTGGTGTGCATATCAATGCAAAATAAATGCATATGTGCCAGATCAGCGTTTTCTGACTGACCTGATCCAATGCAGCAAGATTAACGTGGACTCATACCAACTACTTGGTAATACTGTATTTGTTTTTAATAGTAGTTTTAATAGACTGTACTACTTCCCCCTTCCTCTTATTATTCTATTACATTGTATTACTTGTTTACTCTTTATTACTTTTTTATTGCTTTTAATTACTTTTGTACTTTTGTACTCATACCAACTAAATTACTTTGTTAGTAACTGTATTTGTTTTTAATAGTAGTTTGGAATGAACCACTTACACTTTTCCCCTTCTTTTTTATTACTTTTTTAATTGCTTTTTACTTTAATTACTTTTTGTACTTTTGTACTCATACCTAAATTACTTTGTTAGTAACTGTATTTGTTTTTAGTAGTAGTTTAGAATGAACCACTTACTTTTTCCCCTGCTTTTTATTACTTTTTAACTTTTTATTGCTTTATAAATTTGTATTACTTTTTAAAAGTTTTCTAAACTTTTTAATAATTGTTTTACTTGTTTATAACTTTTTACTTTTTAATACTTTTTATAACTTGTTATAACTTTTTATTACTTTTTTTACTTTTATAGCTTTTTAAAACATTTTAATTACTTTTGTACTTTTCTATTATTTTTTTACTTTTATGACTTTTTATGAATTTAACTTTTTTAAACATTTTATAACTTTAAATATTTTTTTATCAATTTTTTTACTTTTTATGACTTTTTTACTTTTTAATTACTTTTGTACTTTTTATTACTTTTGTACTTTTAATTACTTTTGTACTTTTTTATTACTTTTGTACTTTTTATTACTTTTGTACTTTTCATTACTTTTGTACTTTTAGTTACTTTTATACTTCTAATTACTTTTGTACTTTTCATTACTTTTGTACTTTTATACTTTTTATTACTTTTGTACTTTTTTATTACTTTTGTACTTTTTATTACTTTTTTACTTTTTTATTACTTTTGTACTTTTAGTTACTTTTATACTTTTAATTACTTTTGTACTTTTTTATTACTTGAGTACTTTTTTTATACTTTATTATTTTGTATTGCTTTTTTATTGATATTGATATTGTTCCAGTTACAGAACTTAAAAAAACAATTCAAGCCCTTCTTAGAGGTGACACATTTAAATATGGTTACATTTAATTGAATCAATTACACAACTAAATTCATTTATATTTGATGGGTGTAACATAAAATGTAGGAATACTTTCATTTATTATATTTATTTAGGTTAGCTGGTGTGCATATCAATGCAAAATAAATGCATATGTGCCAGATCAGCGTTTTCTCCTGACTGACCTGATCCAATGCAGCAAGATTAACGTGGACTCATACCAACTACTTGGTAATACTGTATTTGTTTTTAATAGTAGTTTTAATAGACTGTACTACTTCGCCCTTTCTCTTATTATTCTATTACATTGTATTACTTGTTTACTCTTTATTACTTTTTTATTGCTTTTTACTTTAATTACTTTTGTACTTTTGTACTCATACCAACTAAATTACTTTGTTAGTAACTGTATTTGTTTTTAATAGTAGTTTAGAATGAACCACTTACTTTTTCCCCTTCTTTTTATTACTTTTTTCATTGCTTTTTACTTTAATTACTTTCTTACTTTTGTATTCATACCAACTAAATTACTTTTAGTAACTGTATTTGCTTTTAATAGTAGTTTAGAATGAACCTCTTACTTTTTCGCTTTTTTTACTACTTTTTAACTTTTTATTGCTTTATAAAGTTGTATTACTTCTTAAAACTTTTCTAAACTTCTTAATAATTGTTTTACTTGCTTATAACTTTCTACTTTTTAAAACTTTTTATAACTTGTTATAACTTTTTATTACTTTTTTACTTTTATACTACTACACAACTAAATATATTTATATTTGATGGGTGTAACATAACATGTAGGAATACTTTCATTTATTATATTTATTTAGGTTAGCTGGTGTGCATATCAATGCAAAATAAATGCATATGTGCCAGATCAGCGTTTTCTCCTGACTGACCTGATCCAATGCAGCAAGATTAACGTGGACTCATACCAACTACTTGGTAATACTGTATTTGTTTTTAATAGTAGTTTTAATAGACTGTACTACTTCCCCCTTCCTCTTATTATTCTATTACATTGTATTACTTGTTTACTCTTTATTACTTTTTTTATTGCTTTTTACTTTTGTACTTTTAGTTACTTTTATACTTTTAATTACTTTTGTACTTTTTTATTACTTTTGTAATAGTAGTTTATTACTTTTTCCTTCTTTTTATTACTTTTTCATTGCTTTTTACTTTATTACTTTTTTACTTTTTTACTCAGATTACTTTTTGTAACTGTATTTTTTTAATAGTAGTTTAGAATGAACTTACTTTTTCCTTCTTTATTTATTTTAACTTTTTATTGCTTTATAAATTTATTACTTTTATTAAAAATTCAAACTTTTTAACTTTTTATAACTTTTTACTTTTTTTTATTATTTATTTTATTACTTTTTAAGATTTGTAACTTTAAATATTTGTTTTAATGTTTAATAATTTTATTACTTTTTTTTACTTTTTATTACTTTATTACTTTATTACTTTTTTATTATTTTTTTTCTTTTTACTTTTATTACTAACTTTTACTTTTTATAACTGTTTTTTTTAGTACTTTTACTTTTCTTTTTATACTTTTTCTTTTATTACTTTTTTACTTTTATTACTTTTATACTTTTTTATTGTACTTTTTTTTTATTATTTTGTACTTTTTATGCTACTCATATTACTTTTTTAAATTACTTTTTTATTTATTTACTTTTAACTTTTTATTTTACTTGTTTATTAAATTTTTACTTACTTTCTTTATTACTTTTTATTATTTTTTACTTTTATTACTTTTTTATTACTTTTTTGTATTCATACTTATAACTAAATTACTTTTAGTAACTGTATTTGCTTTTAATAGTAGTTTAGAATGAACATTTCTTTTTTATTACTTTTTAACTTTTATTGCTTTATAAATTTATTACTTTTAAAACTTTTCTAAACTTTTTAATAATTGTTTACTTTTATTTTACTTTTTACTTTTTTTAAACTTTTTATTACTTTTTTTATTGCTTTTTACTTTACTTTTGTACTTTTGTACTCATACCATAAATTACTTTTAGTAACTGTATTTGCTTTAACAGTTTAGAATGAACTTTACTTTTCCTTATTTTTATTACTTTTTAATGCTTTTTTTTTATTACTTTTTACTTTTTATTATTTACTTTTAAATTACTTTTACTGTATTGCTTTTTAATAGTTTTAAACTGTACTACTTTTTCCTTTTATTACTTTTTACATTGTATTAATTTACTTTTATACTTTTTATTACTTTTATTATTTTGTACTTTTTATACTTTTACTTTAATTACTTTGTTTTTAACTTTATTACTGTTTTTATACTATTAGTTTATTTATTACTTTTTCATTGCTTATTTACTTTAATTAATTACTTTTGTACTTTTGTACTCAATACAAACTAAATTACTTTGTTAGTAACTGTATTTGTTTTTAATAGTAGTTTAGAATGAACCCTTACTTTTTCAATCATTTTTATTACTTTTATAACTTTTTATTGCTTTATAAATTTGTATTACTTTTAAAAGTTTTCTTTTTAATAATTGTTTTTACTTGTTTATAACTTTTACTTTTAATACTTTTTATAACTTGTTATACTTTTTATTACTTTTTTTACTTTATTTTTTAAACATTTTAATTACTTTTTGTACTTTTTATTATTTTTTACTTTTTATGACTTTTATTATATTTTAACTTTTTAAACATTTTATAACTTTAAATATTTTTTTATCAATTTTTTTACTTTTTTATACTTTTTATTACTTTTAATTACTTTTTACTTTTATTACTTTTTACTTTTAATTACTTTTTACTTTTTATTACTTTTGTACTTTTTATTACTTTTGTACTTTTTTACTTTTTTTAATTTATTACTTTTATACTTCTAATTACTTTTGTACTTTTCATTACTTTTTACTTTTAGTTACTTTTATACTTTTAATTACTTTTTGTATTTTTTATTACTTTTTGTACTTTTATTACTTTATGTATTTTTATTACTTTTGTACTTTTTTATTACTTTTGTACTTTTTTATTATTACTTTTACTTTTTTATTACTTGAGTACTTTTATTACTTTATTATTTTGTATTGCTTTTTTATTGATATTGATATTGTTCCAGTTACAGAACTTAAAAAAACAATTCAAGCCCTTCTTAGAGGTGACACATTTAAATATGGTTACATTTAATTGAATCAATTACACAACTAAATTCATTTATATTTGATGGGTGTAACATAAAATGTAGGAATACTTTCATTTATTATATTTATTTAGGTTAGCTGGTGTGCATATCAATGCAAAATAAATGCATATGTGCCAGATCAGCGTTTTCTCCTGACTGACCTGATCCAATGCAGCAAGATTAACGTGGACTCATACCAACTACTTGGTAATACTGTATTTGTTTTTAATAGTAGTTTTAATAGACTGTACTACTTCGCCCTTTCTCTTATTATTCTATTACATTGTATTACTTGTTTACTCTTTATTACTTTTTTTATTGCTTTTTACTTTAATTACTTTTGTACTTTTGTACTCATACCAACTAAATTACTTTGTTAGTAACTGTATTTGTTTTTAATAGTAGTTTAGAATGAACCACTTACTTTTTCCCCTTCTTTTTATTACTTTTTTCATTGCTTTTTACTTTAATTACTTTCTTACTTTTGTATTCATACCAACTAAATTACTTTTAGTAACTGTATTTGCTTTTAATAGTAGTTTAAGTTTACTTTAACTTTACTTTTCCCTTCTTTTATTACTTTTTAACTTTTTATTGCTTTATAAATTTGTATTACTTTTTAAAACTTTTCTAAACTTTTTATAATTGTTTTACTTGTTTATAACTTTTTACTTTTTAACTTTTTATAACTTTTAACTTTTTATTACTTTTACTTTTATACTACTACACAACTAAATTATTTTTTATTTGATTTTTTAACTTTTAGAATACTTTCATTAAATTATTTATTTTAATTACTTTTTTACTTTTTAACTTTTGTACTCATACCAACTAAATTACTTTTAGTAACTGTATTTGTTTTTAATAGTAGTTTTAATAGACTTACTTTTTTCTTTTCTTATTTATTACTTTTTACTTTATTGCTTTTTACTTTTATTACTTTTACTTTTTTTCTTTTTACTTTTATTACTTTTTGTACTTTTATTACTTTTTACTTTAATTATGCTTTTGTACTTTTTTATTACTTTTACTTTTTATTACTTTATTATTTTGTATTGCTTTTTTCAACTAAATTTATTTATATTTGATGGGTGTAACATAAAATGTAGGAATACTTTCATTTATTATATTTATTTAGGTTAGCTGGTGTGCATATCAATGCAAAATAAATGCATATGTGCCAGATCAGCGTTTTCTCCTGACTGACCTGATCCAATGCAGCAAGATTAACGTGGACTCATACCAACTACTTGGTAATACTGTATTTGTTTTTAATAGTAGTTTTAATAGACTGTACTACTCCTCTTCCTCTTATTATTCTATTACATTGTATTACTTGTTTACTTTATTACTTTTTTATTGCTTTTACTTTAATTACTTTTGTACTTTTGTATACCAACTAAATTACTTTGTTAGTAACTGTATTTGTTTTAATAGTAGTTTAGAATGAACCACTTACTTTTTCCCTCTTTTTATTACTTTTTTCATTGCTTTTTACTTTAATTACTTTCTTACTTTTGTATTCATACCAACTAAATTACTTTAGTAACTGTATTTGCTTTTAATAGTAGTTTAGAATGAACCTCTTTTCCCTTTTTTATTACTTTTTAACTTTTATTGCTTTATAAATTTGTATTACTTTTTAAAACTTTTTCTAAACTTTAATAATTGTTTTACTTGTTTATAACTTTTTACTTTTTAAAACTTTTTATAACTTGTTATAACTTTTATTACTTTTTACTTTTATACTACTACACAACTAAATATATTTATATTTGATGGTGTAACATAACATGAGAATACTTTCATTTATTATTATTTTTAGTTGGTGTGCATATCAATGTGCATATGTGCCAGATCAGCTTTTCTCCCTGACCTGATCCAATGCAGCAAGATTAATTACTCATTAACTACTTGGTAATACTGTATTTGTTTTTAATAGTAGTTTTAATAGACTGTACTACTTCCCCTTTCTTATTATTCTATTACATTGTATTACTTGTTTACTCTTTATTACTTTTTTATTGCTTTTTACTTTAATTACTTTTGTACTTTTGTACTCATACCAACTAAATTACTTTGTTAGTAACTGTATTTTTTTAATAGTAGTTTAGAATGAACCACTTACTTTTCCCCTTCTTTTTATTACTACTTTTTCATTGCTTTTTTACTTTAATTACTTTTGTACTTTTGTATTCATACCAACTAAATTACTTTTAGTAACTGTATTTGTTTTAATAGTAGTTTAGAATGAACCACTTACTTTCCCTTCTTTTTATTACTTTTTAACTTTTTATTGCTTTATAAATTTGTATTACTTTTTAAAAGTTTTCTAAACTTTTTAATAATTGTTTTACTTGTTTATAACTTTTTACTTTTTAATACTTTTTATAACTTGTTATAACTTTTTATTACTTTTTTTACTTTTATAGCTTTTTAAAACATTTTAATTACATTGTAGAATACTTTCATTTATTATATTTATTTAGGTTAGCTGGTTTATATCAATGCAAAATAAATGCATATGTATCATTTTTTTTTTTTATCTTTTTTTTTTTTATAGTTTTTACTTTAATTACTTTCTCTTTTTATTATTCTATTACTTTTATTACTTTTTTACTTTTTATTACTTTTTATTGCTTTTACTTTAATTTTTTACTTTTGTACTTTTCAACTATTATTGTTAGTAACTGTATTTTTTTTATACTTTTAAATGAACCACTTACTTTCCCTTTTTTTATTACTTTTTCATCTTTTTACTTTTAATTTTTTTACTTTTGTACTTTTTACACTAAATTACTTTTTAGTAACTGTTTTTTTTAATAGTACTTTTTACTTTTGTACTTTTTTTTATTACTTTTTACTTTTTTATTGCTTTTAATTACTTTTGTACTTTTTATTACTTTAAGTACTTTTTATGACTTTATTATTTGCTTTTTTATTGATATTGATATTGTTCCAGTTACAGAACTTTAAAACAATTCAAGCTCTTAGGGTAGGTGACACATTTAAATATGGTTACATTTAATTGAATCAATTACACAACTAAATTCATTTATATTTGATGGGTGTAACATAAAATGTAGGAATACTTTCATTTATTATATTTATTTAGGTTAGCTGGTGTGCATATCAATGCAAAATAAATGCATATGTGCCAGATCAGCGTTTTCTCCTGACTGACCTGATCCAATGCAGCAAGATTAACGTGGACTCATACCAACTACTTGGTAATACTGTATTTGTTTTTAATAGTAGTTTTAATAGACTGTACTACTTCGCCCTTTCTCTTATTATTCTATTACATTGTATTACTTGTTTACTCTTTTTATTACTTTTTATTGCTTTGTACTTTTTGTACTTTTGTACTCATACCAACTAAATTACTTTGTTAGTAACTGTATTTGTTTTTAATAGTAGTTTAGAATGAACCACTTACTTTTTCCCCTTCTTTTTATTACTTTTTTCATTGCTTTTTACTTTAATTACTTTCTTACTTTTGTATTCATACCAACTAAATTACTTTGTTAGTAACTGTATATTTTTTTAATAGTAGTTTAGAATGAACCTTACTTTTTCCCTTCTTTTTATTACTTTTTAACTTTTTATTGCTTTATAAATTTGTATTACTTTTTAAAGTTTTCTAAACTTTTAATAATTGTTTTACTTGTTTATAACTTTTTACTTTTAATACTTTTTATAACTTGTTATAACTTTTTATTACTTTTTTTACTTTTATAGCTTTTAAAACATTTTAATTACTTTTTGTACTTTTCTATTATTTTTTTTACTTTTATGACTTTTTATGAATTTAACTTTTTAAACATTTTATAACTTTAAATATTTTTTTTCAATTTTTTTACTTTTATATTTTTTACTTTTTTAATTACTTTTATACTTTTTTATTACTTTTGTACTTTTATTACTTTTGTACTTTTAATTACTTTTGTACTTTTTTATTACTTTTGTACTTTCATTACTTTGTACTTTTATTACTTTTATACTTTTAATTACTTTTGTACTTTTAATTACTTTTTGTACTTTTATTACTTTTGTACTTTTATTACTTTTTACTTTTTAATTACTTTTTGTACTTTTTATTACTTTTTACTTTTTATTACTTTTTGTACTTTTTATTACTTTTGTACTTTTTTATTACTTTTGTACTTTTTTATTATTACTTTTGTACTTTTTTATTACTTGAGTACTTTTTATTACTTTATTATTTTGTATTGCTTTTTTATTGATATTGATATTGTTCCAGTTACAGAACTTAAAAAAACAATTCAAGCCCTTCTTAGAGGTGACACATTTAAATATGGTTACATTTAATTGAATCAATTACACAACTAAATTCATTTATATTTGATGGGTGTAACATAAAATGTAGGAATACTTTCATTTATTATATTTATTTAGGTTAGCTGGTGTGCATATCAATGCAAAATAAATGCATATGTGCCAGATCAGCGTTTTCCTGACTGACCTGATCCAATGCAGCAAGATTAACGTGGACTCATACCAACTACTTGGTAATACTGTATTTGTTTTTAATAGTAGTTTTAATAGACTGTACTACTTCGCCCTTTCTCTTATTATTCTATTACATTGTATTACTTGTTTACTCTTTATTACTTTTTTTATTGCTTTTTACTTTAATTACTTTTGTACTTTTGTACTCATACCAACTAAATTACTTTGTTAGTAACTGTATTTGTTTTTAATAGTAGTTTAGAATGAACCACTTACTTTTTCCCCTTCTTTTTATTACTTTTTTCATTGCTTTTTACTTTAATTACTTTCTTACTTTTGTATTCATACCAACTAAATTACTTTTAGTAACTGTATTTGCTTTTAATAGTAGTTTAGAATGAACCTCTTACTTTTTCCGCTTCTTTTTATTACTTTTTAACTTTTTATTGCTTTATAAATTTGTATTACTTTTTAAAAGTTTTCTAAACTTTTTAATAATTGTTTTACTTGTTTATAACTTTTTACTTTTTAATACTTTTTATAACTTGTTATAACTTTTTATTACTTTTTACTTTTTATACTACACAACTAAATATATTTATATTTGATGGGTGTAACATAACATGTAGGAATACTTTTTTATTATATTTATTTAGGTTACTGGTGTGCATATCAATGCAAAATAAATATATTTTAGATCAGCGTTTTTTTTATGACTGACCTGATCCAATGCAGCTTTAGACTTTTAACGTACTTTTATACTTATTACTTTTATACTGTATTTTTTTAATAGTAGTTTTATAGACTGTACTACTTACTTTTTATTATTCTATTACTTTTATACTTTTTACTCTTTTATACTTTTTATTACTTTTAATTACTTTTTACTTTTAACTTTTGTACTTTTCATACCAACTAAATTACTTTTAATACTTTTGTACTTTTTTATTACTTAGTACTTTTTTAATGACTTTTTTACTTTTTTACTTCTTTTTATTACTTTTTCATTGCTTTTTACTTTTAATTACTTTTTACTTTTGAAATTACTTTTATTACTTTTTCTTTTTTATTACTTTTTAACTTTTTATTACTTTATAATTTTTATTACTTTTAAAACTTTTTCTAACTTTTTATTAATTGTATTGTTTTGTTTATAACTTTTGTACTTTTAAAACTTTTCATAACTGTTATAACTTTTTATTTTACTTTTTTACTTGAATCAATTACACAACTAAATTTATTTATATTTGATGGGTGTAACATAAAACATGTAGGAATACTTTCATTTATTATATTTATTTAGGTTAGCTGGTGTGCATATCAATGCAAAATAAATGCATATGTGCCAGATCAGCGTTTTCCTGACTGACCTGATCCAATGCAGCAAGATTAACGTGGACTCATACCAACTACTTGGTAATACTGTATTTGTTTTTAATAGTAGTTTTAATAGACTGTACTACTTCGCCCTTTCTTATTATTCTATTACATTGTATTACTTGTTTGCTTTTTATTACTTTTATTACTTTTTAGTAACTGTTTTGCTTTAGAACCACTTACTTTTTATTACTTTTTATGTACTTTTTGTACTTTCATACCAACTAAATTACTTTGTTAGTAACTGTATTTGTTTTTAATAGTAGTTTAGAATGAACCACTTACTTTTTTCTTCTTTTATTACTTTTTATTTTTTTTTTTTTATACTTTAAATTTTTTGTACTTTTTTACTTTTTATTACTTTTTATACTTTTATTACTTTTATACTTTTAATTACTTTTGTACTTTTATAGCTTTTTTTTTAATTACTTTTGTACTTTTTTATTACTTTTTACTTTTATTACTTTTTGTACTTTTAGTTACTTTTATACTTTTTATTACTTTTTTACTTTTCATTACTTTTGTACTTTTTAGTTACTTTTATACTTTTAATTACTTTTGTACTTTTTATTACTTTTGTACTTTTATTACTTTTGTACTTTTTTATTACTTTGTTTTATTTAACTTTTTATATTGATATTTTATACTTTTATTACTTTTAAATTTTTATTCAAGCTTTTATTGTTCCAGTTACAGAACTTTTGAACCAATTACACAACTAAATTCATTTATATTTGATGGGTGTAACATAAAATGTAGGAATACTTTCATTTATTATATTTATTTAGGTTAGCTGGTGTGCATATCAATGCAAAATAAATGCATATGTGCCAGATCAGCGTTTTCTCCTGACTGACCTGATCCAATGCAGCAAGATTAACGTGGACTCATACCAACTACTTGGTAATACTGTATTTGTTTTTAATAGTAGTTTTAATAGACTGTACTACTTCACCCTTTCTCTTATTATTCTATTACATTGTATTACTTGTTTACTCTTTATTACTTTTTTTATTGCTTTTTACTTTAATTACTTTTGTACTTTTGTACTCATACCAACTAAATTACTTTGTTAGTAACTGTATTTGTTTTTAATAGTAGTTTAGAATGAACCACTTACTTTTTCCCCTTCTTTTTATTACTTTTTTCATTGCTTTTTACTTTAATTACTTTCTTACTTTTGTATTCATACCAACTAAATTACTTTTAGTAACTGTATTTGCTTTTAATAGTAGTTTAGAATGAACCTCTTACTTTTTCCGCTTCTTTTTATTACTTTTTAACTTTTTATTGCTTTATAAATTTGTATTACTTTTTAAAACTTTTCTAAACTTTTTAATAATTGTTTTACTTGTTTATAACTTTTTACTTTTTAAAACTTTTTATAACTTGTTATAACTTTTTATTACTTTTTTACTTTTATACTACTACACAACTAAATATATTTATATTTGATGGGTGTAACATAACATGTAGGAATACTTTCATTTATTATATTTATTTAGGTTAGCTGGTGTGCATATCAATGCAAAATAAATGCATATGTGCCAGATCAGCGTTTTCTCCTGACTGACCTGATCCAATGCAGCAAGATTAACGTGGACTCATACCAACTACTTGGTAATACTGTATTTTTTTAATAGTAGTTTTAATAGACTGTACTACTTCCCCTTCCTCTTATTATTCTATTACATTGTATTACTTGTTTACTCTTTATTACTTTTTTTATTGCTTTAATTACTTTTGTACTTTTGTACTCATACCAACTAAATTACTTTGTTAGTAACTGTATTTGTTTTTAATAGTAGTTTAGAATGAACCACTTACTTTTTCCCCTTTTTTATTACTTTTTCATTTTTTACTTTAATTACTTTTGAACTTTTGTACTCATACCAACTAAATTACTTTGTTAGTAACTGTATTTGTTTTTAATAGTAGTTTAGAATGAACCACTTACTTTTTCCCCTTCTTTTTATTACTTTTTTCATTGCTTTTTACTTTAATTACTTTTGTACTTTTGTACTCATACCAACTAAATTACTTTGTTAGTAACTGTATTTGTTTTTAATAATAGTAGTTTAGAATGAACCACTTACTTTTTCCCCTTCTTTTTATTACTTTTTTCATTGCTTTTTACTTTAATTACTTTTGTACTTTTGTACTCATACCAACTAAATTACTTTGTTAGTAACTGTATTTGTTTTTAATAGTAGTTTAGAATGAACCACTTACTTTTTCCCCTTCTTTTTATTACTTTTTTCATTGCTTTTTACTTTAATTACTTTTGTACTTTTGTACTCATACCAACTAAATTACTTTGTTAGTAACTGTATTTGTTTTTAATAGTAGTTTAGAATGAACCACTTACTTTTTCCCCTTCTTTTTATTACTTTTTAACTTTTTATTGCTTTATAAATTTGTATTACTTTTTAAAAGTTTTCTAAACTTTTAATAATTGTTTTACTTGTTTATAACTTTACTTTAATACTTTTATAACTTGTTATAACTTTTTATTACTTTTTTTTTTTTATAGCTTTTTAAAACGTTTTAATTACTTTTGTACTTTTCTATTATTTTTTACTTTTATGAATTTTTATGAATTTAACTTTTTTAAACATTTTATAACTTTAAATATTTTTTTATCAATTTTTTTACTTTTTATGACTTTTTTACTTTTTAATTACTTTTATACTTTTAATTACTTTTGTACTTTTTATTACTTTTGTACTTTTCATTACTTTTGTACTTTTAGTTACTTTTATACTTTTAATTACTTTTGTACTTTTCATTACTTTTGTACTTTTAGTTACTTTTATACTTTTATTTACTTTTGTACTTTTCATTACTTTTATACTTTTATTTACTTTTGTACTTTTCATTACTTTTGTACTTTTAATTACTTTTGTACTTTTTTATTACTTTAGTACTTTTTATGACTTTATTATTTTGTATTGCTTTTTTATTGATATTGATATTGTTCCAGTTACAGAACTTAAAAAAACAATTCAAGCCCTTCTTAGAGGTGACACATTTAAATATGGTTACATTTAATTGAATCAATTACACAACTAAATTTATTTATATTTGATGGGTGTAACATAAAATGTAGGAATACTTTCATTTATTATATTTATTTAGGTTAGCTGGTGTGCATATCAATGCAAAATAAATGCATATGTGCCAGATCAGTGTTTTCTCCTGACTGACCTGATCCAATGCAGCAAGATTAACGTGGATTCATACCAACTACTTGGTAATACTGTATTTGTTTTTAATAGTAGTTTTAATAGACTGTACTACTTCCCCCTTCCTCTTATTATTCTATTACATTGTATTACTTGTTTACTCTTCATTACTTTTTTTTATTGCTTTTTACTTTAATTACTTTCTTACTTTTGTATTCATACCAACTAAATTACTTTGTTAATAAATGTATTTGTTTTTAATAGTAGTTTAGAATGAACCTCTTACTTTTTCCGCTTCTTTTTATTACTTTTTAACTTTTTATTGCTTTATAAATTTGTATTACTTTTTAAAACTTTTCTAAACTTTTTAATATTTGTTTTACTTGTTTATAACTTTTTACTTTTTAAAACTTTTTATAACTTGTTATAACTTTTTATTACTTTTTTACTTTTATACTACTACACAACTAAATTTATTTATATTTGATGGGTGTAACATAAAATGTAGGAATACTTTCATTTATTATATTTATTTAGGTTAGCTGGTGTGCATATCAATGCAAAATAAATGCATATGTGCCAGATCAGCGTTTTTTTCATTTGTTGTTACTTTTGTACTTTTTATAACTTTATTAGTCATTATTATTCTTTTAATTTTGTATTACTTTTAAAACTTTTTATTGATTTTGTACTTTTTTATTACTTTAAACTTTCATTACCTTTCTATGGGTGTTCTACGACTTTCTACCTTCAGCGTCAACACAGGTGTAAATTATCCTCAAACGTGCAATTGGATGCAAGCAATGTATCCACGATAAACAAGTATCCGAGAACACACACACACATACACACACACACACACACACACACACTGAGCCCAACAACCGTCAACATCCTTCCAACAGAGAGGACAACACCGGAACATCTCTGTGAAAGTTAAACAGAGGAGCAGAGAACAGATCGACATGTGTTGGGGAAAAAGAAGACGCAAATGTTTATCCCATCTATGTCTGCACCGCCGGGACAGCCTACAAACATCCTCATGTCAACACGAGTCCTCTGAGTTAAAACAACGCAACGCTCTACGTCCGTGTCTTCGGGGGAATGATGATGCAACGATTTTTTGGGTCATTTGAGATGTTTCTGATCTTTAATTCAATTTATTTTGTGGAACCCAAAAATCCCCCAAATCTCAAATTTGATTTAAAATCTGTCTAGCATGCGACATCCTCCGACCACGAGTGAAGCCAATGTCAATCTCTCTACTGACCAGCAGGGGGCGACTCCTCCGGGTTGCAAAGATAAGTCAGATTGTATAGAAGTCTGTAGAAAATGACTCCACTTCTCACTTACATTTTTACCTCAGTAAACATTATAAACATGAGTTTATGGTCTCAAACTTTAGATTAAAGTCATCTTCAATACATCTTGTTCATTTAGTAAATTATGGTCAAACAGACCATAACGCCTGAAGAGTATTCTTTAGGGCGGGGCTCTGAAGGTTGTTGCCTCACAAGCTTTCAGACTAAACTGAAGGCCTTTTAATTTAAGCTGCCGAGTCTCTTATCAGTCTTGATGAAGGTCGTCCTTAAATCCACAAGGTCGGCAGTTTGATCCCTGTCCGTCTTTCATGTGAACGTGTCCTTAAGCGAGAAACAGAGCCTCCTAAATGTGTAAAGCATCAATTCAATAAAGGCCACACTGCCTTTACATGCACCGTGTAACATTAGATCATCGCAAAAGAACTGAAGGTTTGGTGTATTTTTACCCTGAAAACTCCAATATAAGACTTTTGCTTTTCCATCTGCTTATGACTTGTACCTGTAACCCTTACAATCCTGTTTTAAAAATCATTTAAAAAGCTTTTAAAGTTGAAGCAGGTTTAATTCATTTAGTCTATTTCTTGTATTGGTCAGTTTAATCTACAATATTTTGTGGTATTTTATAAGATCATTAGTTTTCTATATACTGTAAAAATAAGAATATTAATATTTTTTACTCACTTTCCAAACTGGTGAATTCATTTTTTGTTCAATGAGCCGAAGGTGTGTATAAAACACTGTTGTAATTTTTTAATATTCAATCTTTCTTGTCATATTTTATTTTAAAGCAAATTGCATTACATTTAATTTAATGAAATGATTGGTGAATTCAAAGGGTTTTCTGTCATCGTCAAAAGAAAGACTCCCTGTCCCCGTCTCCTCGTCCTCTAAAGGTCGTCAGCTCACTCCTCTGCACTCTGCGTCTGACTCGGCAAGTATTTAAAGTGCTTTTAATCCAAAAGTTCTCTCCATGCTTGATACAAATTATCCTATTTGTGTGCATTTAAGTAGTGGAAAGACACAAATTGATCTGTATGTTTAAATCCTCTCGCTGGGAACAAAGCACGTCGTTGTTTCGAGGGCCAAACTGCCCACTTGGTTCTTTGTGTGAAGAAGTTCACTTCCAGTCATTGAAGGACTGTAAATGGTCTGAAAATGCTACTAATTATTCTAAATTACTCTGCACTTTCCAATGTTCCCGGATTTCTGTATTTCATGTTTCCCCCTGTGTAACTGCATTCAGAGCAACAAGGTCGTTTATGTGGCGCCCTCTAGAAGGAGAACATGGGAAGTAACTAAGTACAACTTTGAGGTACTTGTGCTTTAATAATAGGTAAAAGTATCCAACAATACACCAAAGTTTTAGAGACATTGCACAATATTTTTTTAATGAATGAATACACACTTTTCTTTCCAAGTCCTCAATCATCATCTTAAATAAATCTCAAGAGGGGCCCGACCCCAAATATACCTAAATGTACACAAAGTAGTTAAACAAGCTCAAGCAGCTACGACAGTAAAATACTGCGTTCACATCGATGGATCAGTATTAACAATATCATGATGTCACATTTAATACATTAGTCTCAGAGGCTTTTTTTCTTCTTCTACAAAGAAATTAATTTAATTTAATTTAATTAATTAAAAATACTCAAAACAAGCTGAAACCAGCAAACTTTAATACATGCTGCTGTCCTCTTTTTACCGTCCATAACACATCAATATTATCGACATCATATATATATATATTTATAGATTTACTATCTGATTTAAGGTACATAAATCACTCAATGAAATACCCTGTTTGCACAAACAATATATAATATAATCCGATACAAAGTGCACAAATAAAGTTGCTTCAAGTCGACTGCATCACATTTACAGAACTGCTGCTTTGCGTTAAAAAATTAATCTATTAAAGCTTACATTCAAAAACAAAACCTTGGGAGGGTTTGTAGTCACGGGGCAGTATTAATAGAAGTGGTGACCCATGCATCATATTACAATGGCACACACACATACACACACAGCACAAATTGAAATATAAACATATTTGGCACCATATTTTAGCATAGAACATAAAATATATCTTGCAAATACAACATTGTTAGTACACGGAGGTAATATATTGATTTTGGCACGATACAAGACCACTTAAAAAATGATGTTCATCCTACCTATTACACGTCTTCACTGAAACATTTTCTCCTCTTAAGGTGAGAATAGAAGCACGACTTACAGCACTCCTCAACAATAAAAACATCTCTCTTGCCTCGGCGCCACAATGAGTGATGGGGACAAATAAGTCGAGTGTGACTTCTGTAAACCCTTAAAGCCAAGGTGTCATCAAAATCTAACAGACTTATAAATATATAAATATATATATATATATATATATATATATATATATATATATATATATATATGTATATTCACATATATATTGCACTCTAGAAGGAATCATAAGTCCTTACTGCACAAGGAGAGGGGAGGGGGGGGGTCGTCCTGGCCTGTTCAAACCATCTCAACAAACAAAAGGCTGGTATATAGATATAGAATTAATAAGGTATTCAGTAATACTATGTTTATTATAACATCTCGTGTATATAAACATTGATATATAGATTATTTCAACATTATGATATGAAAGATACATCTTTATATAAATTGCTATGAATATAGGCGGCCGCAGACGCGGCGCCAGATATAACATAATAACTATTCTACGGTTATTTTCCGTCCAAACAAATCACAAATAAACGCACGTGGGGGGGGGGGGGTTAGAAAGGTAGGGAGGAGGGAGCGGGGGGGGGGGGACTCCATAGTGAATAATGGATTGAAGCCTCCCATGCACAGAGAGGTTTCAATGCAGGTCGAGACTGGTTTTCAAAGAGGCCGCCTCGGCATGCATGCCGAGTGAGTCGAGCAGCAGTCTCTGGTGGACACATTGAAAACATCACATGTTATAATGTGGATGTATGTGCAGTGAGAGCCCATTAAAAACACTAAAGAGTTATCTGGGGGGTGGGAGGGTGGGGGAGGGGGGAGGACTGCACCGAAAACATTGATCTTCTATAAATATAAACGTCGATGAGGACCCGTTGGACCCACGACAATCTGTTACAATCTCCCGTTTTCCTCACGTCGCATTTCAGCCTCCGGCGCACGTTCGCCTCGCGTATATTTTGCACTAACACGTATATATTTAGATCCTATCTGAAGAGCAGCAGAAACACACACATGTACACACAGAACGACAAGGAACGGACCATTCCTTCATTTTAGTGGAAACCTGTGGTGACCCTCAAGTCTGTGGAGGTGGTGGTGGAGGGATGGGGGGGGGGGGGGTACTGTACTATGTGAGCTAGTATGTGTGTGTGTGTGTGTGGGGGTGGGGGATAACTCCCAGCTGTGTGATGTTTGTCAGAGATTAACGCCTCAGGCTTGACCGGCAAGCTGCCCTGACTCCTTGGTAACTCCACTGTATCTTCCACAGATGTACCAAACCACCAATCAGAAGCACGTAAAAAAAAAAAAAAAGATTATATAGGAACAAATACGCAAACACTAACTTTACATGTTATAGCCTGGCTCCAAAGACGTGCAGGCAATGTCCACCATCACGGATGGCTAATTCACTAACAACTCTTCAACAGCAAAAAAACAGGAAGCTTTCGTAAAGCCCCGTCGGAAATAAGGAGCCGTTTTATACTTTAAAGAAACGGCCGGCGGGCACGCCCCTGAAATAAAATGAAATGAAAAAAGGCAAAAGAAATGCCTGTAATCTTATTCATAACATAACTCCACGTTTGTCTATGCAAATTCACTCGACACTGGAATTGAGAAGCTCACAATATCCACAATCTGCAAGGAAAAAAAAGAAGCTGCGATGAAGCCATGCTCTAAGTCTACGATCACGTCGACGGCCGGGGATCTACTAACCCGGTTCTAGTGCGCGGGGTTCTAACACGATGCACGGGGTTCTAACACGATGCACAGGGTTCTATCACGTCTCGCTCCTTTTTCTGTTCATTTCGACATCCCTGCTCCTACTCACCGCCGCGCTGACCTCTGACCTCTCTGACCTCTCTGACCTCACTCCTGTATCCTCCTTTAACTGAAAGCGAAGCGACACCCTGGGACGTCAAAAGAATGAAAGAAAGAAAAAGGAGGAGGAGGAGGGGGAAAAACGAGGCTTTTTCACGCCCCCGAAACGCAGAGAGACCGCCTGGATACGACGATGCCGGCGTCGCCCGGACGGAGCAAACTGCCTGAGCCTCCACAGAGCCCTAAAGGGAGCGCCATCCGGCCAGAAATTAAGCCTCTAATGGTCGAACTGCCTGTTCGCCAAAACTGTAGCACCCGGGTGGGGGATGGGGGATGGGACGGGGGGCGTGTCTAGAGGCCGGTGAGGTCCACGATGGCCTTGATGAAGATGGTGTCGTCGCGGATGTACGAGTTCTTGGCGTCGAGCTTGGAGAGCGGGCAGAAGAGCGGGCAGCCGCTGGCGATGTTCATCTCGCTCACCGGCCGCTGGAAGGAGGAGGACGTGACGTCGGGGCGGAAGGCGTCGATGATGTGCTCCCTGTTGCTCTGGTCCAGCAGCATCAGGGTCACCTGGAGGAGAGCAGGCGGCCAATGAGAGCAGGAGGCGGGACCCGACTGCCCTTTGATGCTACATTTAAAGCCCCACTATGTAGTGTTTCCCTTGTAGCGCCCCCTTCAGGTATTTAACATGTACTTCAGTGTCGTAAATACCCAGTTACGATAGATCAGGTGTCGTGAACCTCTGGCTCTGAGGCACATATGGCTCTTCCGGTGACGCATATGGCTCTTTTGAGTTTAAGTTTGAAAAAAAAAACTCCGCCCGCCCCCCTGTAACTTTCTCTATCCTCCAGATGACAGCAGCAGTAATGTCAGTTCCCTTTCTTAAAGACGTCTTTGTTCTTTGCAAATCGCCATATTAAAAGTCATTGTAGCGGCACAATTTTTTTCAAGCTGTTATTTTAAGGTAGGAATTGTTACATAGTGTCGCTTTAAAGCTTTAATCTCAGAAAGTATGACTTTGGAATATTAACCTTTCCTCGATCCGTAAATATTACGTAAGGTATTATAATAACTTTACAAATGATACACACACCGTCGTAATTATACCTTTCTCCCCTGTCAAATTTTTTTTTTTAAATGACACAATATTTATGTGATAAAAAAACAAAAACAAAAAAAATTATTCAAGCAGGAAACAGAAATGTAAAATCTTGATCAAGGTGCATCTTGAGTTGCTCTGAGAGCTCTGTGAAGTTAACTTGCAGCTTTAATTTGAAACTTTAATCTCAGAAAGTATGACTTTGGAATATTAACCTTTCCTCGATCCGTAAATATTACGAAAAATATTATAATAACTTTACAAATGATTACACACCGTCGTAATTATATCTTTCTCCCCTGTTAAATAAGTTAATACAAATGACAATATTCATAAGCTTTAAAAAAAAAAAAAAGTATTGCTTTGTGAAGTTAAATTAAAACCAGCATGCACTTTTCATCATTTCCGTCTCCCGCGTTTCATTATTTTAAAAAAGAACACAAGCCGTTTGAGTGCCGGTCTGGTACCTTCTGGTTGAAAGGCCACTTGAGCAGAGCGTCGCTCAGCCCCCTCATCACCACAAAGAACAGGGACAAGTGGCTGCCGCGCCCGGTCCCGTCTCCGTTCAGGTAGATCCGCAGACACATCTTGTAGCCGTACTTACTGGTGTAGAAGGCTGGAGGGAGAAACAGAAAGGTGGGCTTATGTAAAAGAGGGTCTAAACGTCTAAACGTCTAAACTTCTAAACGTACTTCTTCACGGAGGCTTTCGGGAGCAATTACTTTGCCAAACTACCTTAAAACCCTGCATCAGCTACGCTGTCCTGTGCAATATCCATCCAGTGTCGCCACTGCGCAACATTAAACAACGTTCAGTCTACATCAGATTTGAGTTTGTGTCGCTTTTTAAATGTTGTTCTTATGCATCTCACTTGTTTCCATCTCGTTCCTTTGCTCCGCCCACTCTGCTGCCGTAATCCTGCAGATGTGCCGGATTATCTCATCTGAACTAGTGCACACCTCTGTTGGGCCTGTGTTGAACCTTGTTATTTGACTTCCTCGCCGTAGCAATGGACTCTGTTACCTGGGGAGAACATGGCCGGGGCTCGACCCGCGATGGCGTCCTGCCTCTTTTTGGCGAAATCGGAGATCCTCCAGACGAAGACGCCCTCAAAGGTCGTGGCGGACATTTCCCTCAGCCGGCCCTCCATCTCGGCCACCGTGAGGTCCTTCAGCCCCACCGTCCGCTCCAGCTGCCGCACCTGAACGACGAGCACACACACACGGCGCTTTGAAAGGGATCGCACACTCCTCGTTAAATTCTGTAAAAATCTGAAACATTCGCGAGGAAAGCCACGCGTTGTTTCCATAAAACGCTGAGCTCCTTAGAAAGGCCGTCTCTTTACATGCGGGTTACTCTTTCTGTATTTTATGAGTTTTTTTAAAGGAAAATGTTTCGTTTTTTGTCACATGTCCACAGATTTTCACAAATATATTTATATAAACACATCAGTCTTCCAGGAGGATCACATTGAGGAGTCAAATCTGAGCCTTAATAATGATAAAGAAATATATATATATATATATCAAAGAATTGTGTTACTTATCCTATTTGGGGGATTATCATGCTCTAAGTTATTAAACTACAGCTCCCATAATGCTTAGGTGTATGTATAGGAAGTATAATGTCACTATGGATTCAGTGAGTAATGAGGGGGCTACAATCCGGTGTTTTTAGTAAAAAAAATTAACATTTTGGTAAACTGTCATCATTACAAGTATGCAGAATGATCTATTAGCACTTCATGTTCATAATGTATCCATTAATGTACGGACAACCATCACTGGGCAACGTTGACACTGGAGGAAACTTAAAAAACGTGACAATTGAGAGATGACATCCTCAAGAGGTGCAACACACACCTGGTCTACAACAACATGTGTGTGTCTCTCTGTGGGTTCCTATTTCCCTGAGCGGAGACTCCCAGGCGACGTGATTTTAACACCGCCCCCTCCTACCTTGTTGCTCAGCGCCTCGATCTTGTCCTGGTCCAGTTTGTGCTGGCGGCTTCCGGCCTCCATGGTGGTGGCGAACCTCTCCACCTCCCGGTTCAGGACGCACACCACGTTCTCGAACGTGACGGACTTGACCTCGAGCTCCGTGCACCTGCGGCCCAGCTCCGCCACTTTGGCCTTCTGGCCGTGGAGCTGGAGCTCCAGCGCCGCGCCCACCGAGCTGGGCAGAGGCGTGAAGGAGGTGGACGCGGACAGAGTGGGAGCCGAGGGGGGGGGAGCGGGGAGACCGGAGCTAGAGGATGAAGAGGAGGAGGAGGAGGCGGAGGCTCCCTGCACGGGAGGCCCAGAGGAGGTGGTGATAAGCTGGGAGACTCTGGCCTCGAGCTCCCTGAGCGACTGCTGGAGCTCCACCAGTTTGTGTCCGGCGAGTTCCAGTCCCTGGGGCTGCAGGCCCTCCATGCTCACCTTCATGCCCATAATGTAGTGCAGCAGCAGATTGAGGTGCTCGTAGGCAAAGGCGCGCTCGTGGTCATGAATCTTTTCCTTTTCCACCTACAGAAGATGGAGAAGACAGAAGGTGAATATAGAATAGGAGGGTGACATGCATGCAGTCTATGAGAAACTGTATGAAAGTTATTGGGAAGTTCCAAAAAAGCGACACCATCCTAATAGTTTCTTTGGGATTTTTTTCTCTTTAGTTTTGTTCCTCAGAACATCAGAAAAAACATTCAGACAACCCCCCCCCACACACAATAATAATAATAATAATAATAATAATAATAATAATAATAATAATAATAATAATAATGATAATAATAATAATAATAATAATAATTATTATTATTATTATTATAATTTCCATACACTCCTTTTCTGAAGGATTAAAAAGTATATTCTAGAGTCAGGCTACTTACAGACATATCACATCCCACGACGTGAAATCGACACGGAGTTCTGAATTTGCTGCAGAACTTGATGTGGTCCACGTACTGAAAGAAAAACAATAAAAAAAACAGTAAGTGTTACGTGTAAACTTAGCGAAAGAGCCCACAAGTTCAATTTAAAACAGTTACAACTGTTTAGAAGTTAATTAAAGATTTATCTCCAATCGTCTGGATGAGAAAATATTCTAGAAATCAAAAATCAAAAAATATTTTAACCCTGTTTTCGGGTCTTTTTCCTCATCCAAACAAAGACCCAAAGTGAGGATTTACTGAGATTACTTTCTGTTATTTCATGTTTCCACACTAAAATACCACCTTTACAGCAAAGACGTGTCACTTTCTTACAAAAATCAAGTGTAATCTTTCCGTCTTGACCGAATATTCTTTCATCCAAACACTTATCCACTTCTTTATCTCTGGAATAACTAATCAGATTGTGGTAATCATGCTCACGCCGGTGATGAGTAGCTGCAACAACATGTTTCCATCGCACCTGAAAGTGTTTTTATATAGATTCACCTTTTCTCTGGGTATCTTCTTCTTGGCACAGCCTTCACAGATCATCGGGTACTTGGGACAGATCTCATCGTGCGCCTGAAATATATATTAAAAAAATAGATATAAAACAAACAAAAAAACGCTGTTGCTTTTGAGGACGTATAAACGATAGAACTGATCGGCCGTGATGACGTCATCCCTCACCTTGATGTTCTTGAAGTGGAACGGCTCCTTGCAGTACTTGCAGTTGAGCGTCCTCTCGGGGCATTCCCGCTCGTTGTGGCGCTCCTGTTCGTTGAAGCGAATCCGTTCTTTGCAGGAGGGACACGGGATGATCATGAACTCACACTTCCCCTCGTGGATCAGCTGTAAACAAGCATCACTTTAATAAATACAAAGCAGCAGAGCTTTGAGTTGTTGTCGTCGTCTTCGCAGAGCGTCTTCGTAGAATCACAATCCGGGTTATTAACAATTATTAATATTCAAAGGGATTTTCTGTGGTGTTTCGGTGCATTACAATAAACAGGGAGAGAACATATAAATAAAAGCTGTGTAAGTATTCACTCCCACTCGGCTGTGACTCATCTTCATTTGTATTTGTGTGGCTGAATGTGAATGTGTGTTCGTATTACATTAGACAATCGGGAACAAAAATAACTCATAAGAAATTAACAATGTATCTGTCTTTATGTATCTTTAGTAGTATTGTTCAGAGTATAGTTGTATTAATTAATTACATGTAATATGTCCAGCCCTGCTATGTTATTTTGATGTTTGCTGCTGAAAAGAAATTTCCCACTGGGGATGAAAACAGTGATATCGTATCTTATCTTATGAAGTATATATATATATATATATATATATATATATATATATATATATATATATATATGTATGTATGTATATGTATAGATACATATATTGATGCAAACATTTACATACAAAGAAAAGCAAAATTAAGGAAATTGGGGAAAAACAGCACATATTTGGTCCGTCTATAAACAACAGAAACAAAACCTCTAACAAACGCATAAAAATGCAAAAAGGGAAATCCAGATGTAGGTCAAAGGTCAAAGGTCAGCTCACCTCGTACTCCTTAATGCTGCCCTTCCAAGTGCAATTCTCATTGATACAAACAGCTGGGAGGTTTTCGACTTCCCGTCGCACGGCGTTGTCGGGAAAAGCCTAAAAACCCAGAGAAAACAGAACGGAGTGAATCTCCCAGATTATTAATGTCCTCGTGAGTTCCATTAACACGTAAAAATATTTTTAGGAGTTCAAAGACAAGAAACATTTGTCATTAAAAAACTCCTTTGTACATGAAAGTGTTCTAAAAGTTCAAAAGATATAAGCGTGGTAGTGTTTTGGATAAATAGTGTTGCACATGTATTGTGGTAGCGAGGTTGTCTCAAGTATTAAGAATTATACTGAGAAGTTTATACTTATTATACTCAATTAAATACATAAACATGTATTTATACTCACACATCCTTGTTTCAAAATCGATGTCGGATCCTCAAAGATATCCTCTTTGATGCAGGCGCTGCATTTCTGAGGTCCATTACTGCAATAAGACAACATTATACTGACTGACTGCAGACCCAAAGTATGCAAACAGAAAACACTTGGCGGAGAGTACATTTACTGTAGTACTTTACTGAAGAACATTCACTGTAGTACTTTACTGAAGTACATTTACTGTAGTACTTTAGTGAAATACATTTACTGTAGTACTTTACTGAAGTACATTTACTGTCGTACATTACTGAAGTACATTTACTGAAGTACAGTTACTAAAGTACTTTACTGAAGTAGTTACTGAAGTACAAATACAGACACACTGCGATTCAGAGTCATTCAGAGTCATATGTCATATTGTTTACTTCAATAGTTATTCTGATTCACATAATAAATACAAAAACATAACTGATCTAATAATGTATTTTTATATATTAAGATACCCAGCAGTATTACGAAGTAGTTACAAATAGCTCCATGTTTACAAGATGCAACATTAAAAGATGAACACATGAAAGCACCTATATATACATGATATTAATAATAATATTTATAATCAAATATACTAATATATATAATCTTTATGAAATGGCAGTTTCTGCATCAAGAGTACTTTTACTTTTAGAGTATATTTGTATGCTAATAGTTAAGTAGTTTGAATGCAAATAAAGGTTTTCAGTGCAGATGCCCCCCAAAATACAACATTATATTATAATATGCTTTTGGTACTTTCTGCTTATTTTGATGATAATACTTGTTCGAATGCACGTCTTTTACCTGCAACAGTATTTTAAACTTAATAGAGCTACTTTTCACTCAAATAAAAGATATTCTTCTGTAACTACATGATACCCCAAAAATACAATATAATAATAAATATAATTCTGAAATGAGTTCTGCATAACGAGTAATTTAAGTGTATCTTTCTATACTGTTACTCAAATAAATGTCTAAATGCACAACATTTTCTTATGATATTACTTCTTTCATTTTCTTCACCGCTAAAGATAACCACGAAAAAAACACAAAATAATAATAAATATAATTCTGAAATGGATCTTTTACTGTTGGTAATTTCAGCATCTCTTTCTGTACTTTTACTCAAATAAATGTATAAATGTACAGCAACACTCTTATAGTACTGCTTCCACTACAGATAAAAAAAACTACAATATAATAAATATTCAGATTCGGCATAATGAGCATTTTTAAATTCTGGCGATTTTTACTAAAATAACTTAGTGAACATTTGACTTTTTACTTGCAGCACGGCAGCAGAACACACACACACACGCACGCACGCGCGCGCGGCCGCCACACACTGCTTTACCTCCTCACCTCACAGTCCTGTTGAAGCAGTAGGAACAGAAGCGGTGTCCACACTGCGCCTGGAACGGCCGTCGGAGGATGTTGTGGCAGCAGTTGCACAGGTGCTTGTCCTCCAGCTTGTTGCCCAGGATCTTCTTGGGGAAACCGGGCTTGTTGCTCTCCATGGACGAGGGAGGGGACGGCTCCTGCGTGGCCATGGCGTCTGCTGGAACGTCACACCTGGGAGGTGAAAATGTCGGGGGGAGGGGGGTGGGGGGTGGGTGGGGGAGACTCCATCTCAATGCAACAGTTAAGAGAGAATATGCGTTTCCTGTGTTCCTCCCTGACAACCATGAAGGACGTGAGCGTGAAACCGGCTGCTGCCTTAATAACCAGCATGCCCCCCTCCACCCCTCCATCACAGGCCATCTGGAAGGCCCACACCCTTTGTTTACATTTCGATTATGCATTCCTGGCTCCTTCTCGTGGTCGACTCGGCCCCACGACTGACGCCGCCGCCTCTCTCTTTCCGCTCCAAGCGAAAAACACTGGGCTCAGCCTGCCCGGTAACGCCGCTGGGCAAATCGCACATCCATTGTCTCTCTCTTCTCCGCCTTCCTTTTCCGCCTTCCTTGAACGCTGTTGCTAAGCTATCAGCATCCTTTCAGTCAGAAGTGGTACCCAGCACGCCAGCCACGCCCCTTTCAAAATCTGAAGCTCGCAGCCTGAACGAGACCGTTTACCAACTGGAAGGAGGAGAAGAAGAAAAAAAAGGAAGGAGAAAAAAAAGAAGAAGTGTTGTTGCAAATCTCGCAATCGCTAGACTTTGCACTTACCAGCGAATTTTTTTTTTTTTTTTTTTTTTTAGTCTAAAATGTCATCGCGTGCAGAGGCTGAGGAATCACCTTTCCCGGTGGCAGGGCGTCGCGCGCGCGGCGTGTCGGTGTCGCGTGGGGTTTCGCAGCCGACTGGAGGAGTTTTCTTCGACGTTAGCCACATAATATAGACGTGCTCCCCCGAAAGCGATGGCTGTTATTGTCCAATATCGCCATTGCACTTTCAAGCTGGGTGTTACGTCATGAGGGTGGGCCGAGCGCGCGGTTGATAGGCAGACGGGATGTGGAGGCGCGCACGCCATTGGTTCAAACCCCCACGAGTGGGCGGGTTCGCTTTGTTGGGAAATAAACGTCCAGATAACACTTTATTTTAAATAAATGCATGTTTCAGCTTTTTGCATCTGTTTGAACACGCATTCTTCATCCTTTGCCTCCAGCCCTTTACTAATTAATATACATGTATTTATGTGTGTGTATTTACGAGTGTGTGTATCTATATCTATCTATCTATCTATCTATCTATCTATATATATATATATATATATATATATATATATATATATACACACATTTATATAGATATATAGATATATAAGTATATATAGAGAGAGACAAAAATAGATTTATAATTTGTATTCAACATATAATACAATTAATAATAATAAAATAACAAAAGTAAATCCTGTTGTATTATAATAGATGAAGCTACCCTGTAGCATATTAAGTAGCTATATGTGTATTGTATATAATATATAATTCAATTCTGTATTCTTCTGAAATGCATATTAATTACTTTTACTTTCAAACTTTACATATATTTAATAAAATATATATGTATCTATAAATCAAAACATATATTTGTATATATAAGAGTTATTATTTTTATTCCCGATAATATAAACACACTTTCACATTCAGCCACACAAATACAAATGAAGATGAGTCACAGCAGAGTGGGAGTGAAGAGGAAGAGAGGAGCTGATGGAGAACGCTGGAGAAGAGCAGTGCTGGAGTACATTTTTCCTCCACTATATTATTACTACTTTTCAAATTGAGAGCTCTGCACACCAACCAGTGGTGGATGAAGTATTGCGATTATATATAAATAATATATATACACACACACCTTGCCAGTGTAACATATTTATTTGTATGTATATATATATGTTACACTGTCAAGCTGAGTACTTGTACTTTCGTCATTCTTTTGATATCATGTACTTTAATGTATTGTTACTTTGTTTTTACACTCTAGAATTGCTGCTTTACTTCAGTAAACTGCACTTCCGACTGGCACCAGTACTTTGCATTATTTTGTTTATGATCTTCGTCACCTGACCCACAGAAACAAATACAAAGCAGACCAACAGAAACTGTATCCCAGACATTTATTTCTAGACTGCGATACAAACGATAGTTAAAAGGCACAGTCTGATATCTAAATGTAAACAAACCACCACAGCTTAAAAGCACAAGCGCTTTCTCTTCTATTGCTCCTGTAATAACTGACAGGTCTTTTCATCCACGGAAAGTTTCTGTGGAAAAGGAACAATTTAAAAAAAACTATCATCAGCTGAGAAGCTCTTAAATGAACTATTACATAAAAACATTTACAACAAGAACAAACTATGAAACGTTTCAACGAGCAAACTTCCTCTCCAACAAGCAGCTACTCTTCTCTTCTGATGCAACACACTGTAACAAGAAGTTTCCTTTCCGTGTCATTAAAATATTTTGTACTAACATCCATATTGGAGTGATTTTTATTTATTACACATGACATCAATATAATGTAATTGACCTTTTAAGAAATGTTTTGAAAACTTTTAAATATGACCCTGGGACCTTTAAAAAAAGTCCCACTATTGAAAAATACAAAATGAAAGCTCCCAGATAAATACTGCACATATGCCTAAATGTCCACTTCACCAACAGCGCTGCCTCAGTTTACTCTCCTTCACAATAGTTTGTTCTGTAAAAGTAATAAAATAGTCCTGAGTGGAGCGAGGAAAGAAGCCATTATTGCACAATTTAATTTAGAGTTCAATCTGTTTTCAGAAAGCTGTCCGGCAACTAATCTATTGACAAATGAGATCCCAGCTGATATTCAGTGATAAACCAACATCTCTCGTGAAACAGCAACGCTCCGGTCCAGACGGTCAAAAGTCTTCTTTTAAGTCTCCTCGAGTAGCTTCCGAAGGTTTCTTTGAATCTAGGAATTAGAAACAAGAAGGACATCTAAAAACATGCTTGGATTAAAAAACAGAAAGATGATTAAACTCATAATGACTGTTATCTTCTGCGGATACTCCCATAGACTTGTCCCAAAGAATGTTGAACATTAGACGAGGACATCGACACCTCTCCTGTAGCTGTCTGTTAGATGTGAAGCTGCAGCCGGCACATGGTTAGCTTAGCTTAGCACAAAGACTGGTAACCAGGGGAAACGGTTAGCCTGGCGTTGACGGCCTACTCGCACCTCTAAAGCTGGCAAATTAACATGTTGTAACTTGCTTGCTCAATCAGTCATCACGCAATAATATGAGTGATGGATGCATAATTCAACGCCCACAAGAGGGCGAGACTCTGCTCTCCTGCCTCGCTGTGTTTGATGTGTGGGTTCTCAAATAAAGTTAAAACCACACGCAGCGCGTGTTAAAGGTTGCATGAACGGCTGCTCCCTCAGTAACACGGATGGTGAGTGAGTTAACAATGAGATCTTTTTTTCTTCTTTTGGACGTCACTCATATGTTTGTGTTGCTTCTCCAACAATGTGAGCCGAACTCTGTTTGAACAGATGCCGGCTCTGCAGCGTCTAGATAACAAGCTCATGGATCAATAACGCCTCCCTTTAATCTGCCTTCTCCTCTAGCCCAGACTAGCCGTTTCCCCTCGTTTCCACTCTCTATGGTATTGTCTCCATATTATTTCTTTACTGTAACAATATTTCTATTTTATTAAATTCAGCACTTCAATGCCTCCATACACTTTTTATTCGGTCGACAGCTGTCCATAGATCAGTGAAAATGTTTTTCAGGATTTCAAATAAATTCAGAATTTGTTTATATATGATATGAAACACATTAAAAGGAATAATTCACCCACAAAAACGAGAAAAAAAAAACGAATAAAAAATATATTAATGGAATGAAAGTAAATTCGTCCGCATATAATGACAGAAAAACTCAAAATCAAAACATTTCAAAAATCTGTGGTATAATAATAAGTCTCACTTATCCAGTGACACGTTCACAACTTCCCAAACATGCATCTTTGCCAAAATCTCAATATAAAAAAAAACCCGTTTGGACTCCTTCGCCCACGCAACGTTCAAATAACGAGTTAATAACACAGGGTGAGTTGTGGACAAACACATTTGTCGTGGGTGAGTTATTCCTCTGCGCTGCTCAACGCAACACGGGAGACTTTTCTGTACATTAAAAAGTGGACAAACCTTTTCTAGCTTGAACAAGTTGGAGGAGAGTTCTCCATAAATCTCAGCATTCACTTCTTCCTGAGGCCGGTGACTCACGGCGTGTCTGCAACAACCGACACGCACGGAAATTAATAAGCGCCAAACGTGAAATGTCGCACCTCCAAAAAAGAAAAGGAGTGCATCTGTTTGGTGAGTGAGACATCGCCTCAGCGACACGTGAATGCGGCTCTTACTCGTTACGAATGTGTTGCCCCACGGACACCAAGGAGTTCAACCGGTGCTCCAGAGCCACGATCTTGAACGCCATGTAACAGGAGGAGAAGACGAGCACGCTCACTCTGCGAAGAGACGCACGCAAAACACATTCAGGCGGTTGCCGACGCACAACAATGACCATTGTCTTTTACTCAGGTTACTCACAGGAACAGATAGAGGAGCAGGATGGCCTGTAAGGACATGGGCTGAGAGGGCTGGCCTTTGAGCTTTGGAGACCCTACGAGGAAAAGCAAAAAGAATGAAGTATTAATAAAAATAAAAAAGGGGGTGCAGCATTAAAAAGGCATATTTTTTACAGTTTTAGGTCATTTATATTGAATGCATTGGAGGAAAAGATCTGTCTGTGTCTGAATGTTACATAACCCACCTACAGCACCTCTACATTTAATATATTAACACGGTGGTTCTCAAATGGGGGTACGTGTACCTCTGGGGGTACGTGGAAACACTCCATGGGGTACGTGAGATTTTCTAAAAATATTTATAATTAGCTTCCATTAAAAATAGTAGTTCTACAATAAATATTCAATGAAATACAAATGTACGTTAATAAACTTAATTTAATATATTCTATTCTAAATCAGACACTGATAAGACAGCGCTGTGTCTTATATGGTTTTTAACAAACCAAAAATACATTGCGATGGTTCGGGGGACTTGGCTGTAAACATATTTCACAGGGGGTACACAACTCAAAAAACGGTGAGAACAACTCCATTACAGTTTTGTTCAGGTGCTACCAAGCGTTTGTCCAAACAGGGGTCACATTTTCAAAACTCTAAACACAATTAGCACAGCATCGGTGTTTTGTGGCCGTACCACTCACACATTTCATGTCGTGTTCACACAATATGCAGTCAGTGAACACATCTCAACAATGCTTACATTTTCTTAACAGACAAGTTATACCTCCCAACAAAACGATGGATTGTTTTTGTATTATTTACGAATGTTAACACAAAACATCCCACAATGGCAAACACAATATTCCAAACCTTAGATACACTCTGTTTCTGTTCCATCAGACTGTACACATTATTCACGCTGTACCTCCTGTAGTAAACAGTACAGGGGAGAAAAAACTAATGTTTTTTACTGGAATGCTTTTGAATGTGAACATTACATGTGGACATACAGTTCCCAACCAAGACATGTAGTGTAAAAACAGTGAATTACATGTTTTGCATGCAAATACCTGTAAAACTTAAACATGAAAGTCTATGCAGTTTTTGTAATGTCAGCCAGTGTTTTGAAACCTGGTGTACTTTGACTGACTGGAAGGAGCTCGTGAAGTGAAAACAAGAGTTATTCTTTGACAGAATAAATTAATTTTTAGTCAGATTTCCAGTGTTTTGGTAAAGTTAGTGTATGCAGAGAAGAATGTGTTCTATTTTGAAATTAAGAGTTAGTGTATATTTAACAAAATGTGCTTTTGACAAATAAATAATCCATTTGGCCTATTGTGCTTTGTAGGTGCGAGTCTGTGTTAAGAGTTTAGAAAAAGTATGCGAAGTATGGGCAAGCGCTTGAAAAAAACTGTAACTGTGTCTGGTTTCTGTAAACGAGATATAACTCGACTCAAAACCACAACCTGTTGTCTTCTACATTCAGTTTTTGTCTGAATGTACCCCTAAACGCACAAGAGTTTATCAAAACACAACGCGGAAGAAACCATATTGCATATAATCTGTTCATAACATTATTAACAACATAGGGATCATATATTTGTTTGTGTGATACATTTGAAGTTGAGCTTAGCTTAGCTCAGCTTAAGCTGGAAAAGGGAAAACAGCTAGCCTGGCTCTGTCTAAAGGAAACAAGCTCCACCTATCAGCGTTATCTTGTGTGTGTGTGTGTGTGTGTGTGTGTGTGTGTGTGTGTGTGTGTGTGTGTGTGTGTGTGTGTGTGTGTGTGTGTGTGTGTGTGTGTGTCTAAGGACACTTGATTCAGGCTAGCTGTTTCCTCCTGTTTCTATATCTGGATTAAAACACAGATTAGCACTTCAGTGGCTCTTAAATAGCTCTTATTATGGTACTTTTGTAGTTTGACTATGTTGAGGAAATGTTACTTTCTGTATTGTTGTTGTTCTTAGTTTGTACTCTAGGTTGAAATGCTCTTATTTCAAGTCGCATTGGATAAAAGTGTCTGTTAAATGACATGTAATGTAATGTTTCCAGTCTTTATGCTAAACTAGATTAACATGCTTATTTTTGCTGTACAGACATGAGAGCGGTATAAATCTCAGCAGGAACACAAATAACAATACATCGATATTTGGTTCATAACTGATATTTCCACTCTGTATTTCTTCCGGGAATCACAATATTTATTTTAACTGAAAGACGACAAAGTGTCAAAGTACCGTTCTTCTGGGCAGCTCCGTGTTTTTGGCTCGGAGTCTGAAGATGCACGTCAGCGTGGACCGAAACTTCTGCGCTCTGCACCGCACTCAGAAATGTGTCCGGGAGGACGGTGAAGTCTGCGCACATGAAAAAGGAAAGGGCTCGTGACTCTGGCTGTCAAAGTAAGGATTAATAATAGACTCAACAAATATATTTACAGATCAACAAGTGTAACTTATGTTCGCACAAAAAATAATAATGTTATTTGTCATTCGATAGGATCGTCACGGTGTTCATGCCAACTGTCTTTTCCATAACACAAATAAAAGCCTCCATAGATCACATTTCACTTGGCTTTCCGTCAGCTATGTGCACACTGAAGGGAAGCCTGTCTGAGCCGCAGTGACACCCGACACCAAGGCACATTTGAAGAGAGGAAAAAAAGGAAAAAGGTATAAAGAACACGATGGATAAGGATGCAACACACACACACCAGTTATTTTGTCATAATCCGGAGTTTGGGAGCCGGAGCTGCTGCTCTCCATCATCTCCTGACGTCTTTGTTGTACAACTCCGTCGAGGTTGGAGAAGTCTGCAGAAAGGTCCTGCAGTGCACAAACAGGAACACTTCTATATACAATGGCTACCACACACAGAGAAGGTATTGTATAACATGAGAACAAAGTATTTCTGTATATTTAAAAAGAAAAGACAATCACAATGGAAAATACACAACAGTGAATACATCGAGTACAAAAACATCCCATTAACCTGGATGAACAAAGACTCCTGACTGACCAAAGGAAGCAATGTGGGGCATTTCACCCTGAAGCTGTTTTCACAGGAGGAAATAACGGGGCTGCTAGTCTTATCCGCCTGGAAGGACATGAAGAACAAAATACATGTATTTGTGAGATGTAATACACTTTTTTTTGCCACTTTGCAGCAGCAGAACAAACTTTGACCCTCCTGTTACCTTCAAGTGTACTAACATATTTTAGCCCTGGGGTCAATTTGACCCCAGCAATTAAAACCTTCAAAACATTATTAGAATTTATATTGTTTTTCAAGTTTAAGTGTCAGGTATGTTTGTTGACTACCTAAATATCCCTTTAAATAAATTGTTGATATTAAGTAATGTTGATATTTCTTAGATGTTTTACACAGTGAAAAACAGCCTGGGGTCAAATTGTTTGGGACATTGAAAACATATCATCATGAGAATGTTATGCTCTTCCAGTTGTCCCCAATAAATTAGGAAAAGTCCTGAAATATGAATTTAAAAAATGATGTCAATAATTTCTTTAGAGACGTTAAACATTGAATGGGGTCAAATTGACCCCAAATGTAACAGGAGGGTTAAACACACACTTAATTAGTATCTACTCATATAGCTGCTATAGCTAATGTGTGAGCAAATAGTTTCCTTTCTAAACAGCCAGCAGACACGAAGCAACATCATGTTTTATTTGAGTTGCGTTTCTGGCCGATGAATACAAGTTTAATATCTTCTCTCTTTTAGCTCCGTTTTGGTCCCCTCCCCCTCCTGAAGGAAACGGTTGTCTCTAAAGCTGCTAATCACTTCACAGTGTTGTTTTTTTAAAGTTCATTTTTCTTTAATAAGAAGAAACCATTGAATTTTATTGCGACAAATAAGAGGTTCCTTACCTCCAAATGAAGGCAGATGGAATTCATGAGTTTGTAGGTTGTGTTTCGTGAGAGGAAAGAAACAAACACATGCTGAAAAAAACAAAAACATAAATTATTAAATCAGAATCACTTCCTGTTGAAAACTGCCCCCGTCGCCCGTCTCCTCACCTGGTCACTGATGGTTTCGATCACCAGAGCGTTTGGCACCAACAGAGCAGTCTTAGTTTTTTTTATGAACGTCACAGACGCCACTGGGATGGAAATCTGTAAAAAAGAAAAGAAAGGAAGATATATATATATATATATATATATTATATATACATATACACATATATGTATACACATATATATAGACACATCTGTGTATATGTATAACACACATATGTGTGTATATATATATATATATATATGTGTGTGTATGTGTATATATGTGTGTATGTATATATATACAAACATACACATTTATATATATATATAATGTATATATATATATATTTACACACACACATATATATATACACATATATATATACAAACACACGCATATATGATATATACACACATACTGTATATATACTGTACAGATACATATTTTTTTTTATGAACGTCACAGACGCCACTGGGATGGAAATCTGTAAAAAAGAAAAGATATATATATATATATATATATATATATATATATATTATATATACATATACACATATATGTATACACATATATATAGACACATCTGTGTATATGTATAACACACATATGTGTGTATATATATGTGTGTGTATGTGTATATATGTGTGTATGTATATATATATACAAACATACACATTTATATATATAATGTATATATATATATTTACACACACATATATATATATACACATATATATACAAACACACGCATATATGATATATACACACATACTGTATATATACTGTACAGATACATATTTATATATAATGTATATACATATATATAAATAATTAAATATATATATATATACACATATATATATACATATGTGTATATATACATATATATTATATATGAAATAAAGAGACACCAAAATAACTCCGAAGTCATTATACGTCTCTGTAGATGGAAGATGAACTTTATCAGTTAGCGGGACGCTCCTCGTACCTTGGTGTCTCTGCCAAAGACTTTGGAGTGGAAACAGATCCAGTTATCGGAGAGGAACATTTTGCCCTGATATAAAATGTCTCTCTGCAGGGCACACGTGTAGCCTGTTGACGACAGACGGAGTTGAGTATCGTTCCTTTGCTTCTCACGTGAGAGAGAAGAGAACCGGAAACTTACTCTGTTTGAGGAGCTCCTCTCTTCGGACCTCCTTGAATAACTTATGGTACTGGGCGTTTGGCTTTGATAACTGGAAAAGAAACGAGGCACTTTTTATTTTAGGCGACGAACTGCATAAAAAGTGTAAGATGTGATACGAATGTGGCGATTAGGTTGGATGTGTCCCTACGTGACTGTGCTGTGGTTTCTTCCTCTCAAACTTTGTTTCACAGTCACTGGGAATCAGCACTGGAGCCGGCTGCTCCACTGGTTTCAATCTGACAATAAAAGATGAGCGATTGTGTTCAAGAATGCATCAGGAGGCAACAGCTTTTCTTCTTTGTTATAATATGCCCGTCGTTTGTCTTTGCATAGCGTCAGCGGCGGGTTACATAAGAGCTGTTTACACAGCAACAGTCAAATATGTAAACAGCACTTTGTGCATGCAGGTATACACAACAGTCAGGTGGAACTACAGAGCGGCCAGGACAACTTCCGTAAAGTCTATTCCAAAATGACGATAACATTATATGTTCGTCTATTCATTTCTTCAGGGGGGTTGCTAAGTTATAATATCAGTCTTTAATCTATCAGAGAAGATGGTTGGAATTAGCTTCTTTTTTTTACCATAATGGCCGCATATTTATGTTGATAATAATCCAAAAACAAATTACATTTAATAAGAATCTGCAATAAATCCAGTTGTTCTAGCATATCAAAATAATTAGATTGAGTTATTTTCAAGGGCAGAGACAATTATTGTGTTCATGTGGACGCACAATTAAATGTGAAATTCCACTTGTAGTTGCACATTGAGAAACTAATGTGTAACGTTTGTGAGTCTGTCCCTGCTTGCACTTTATTATTGTGCACGTGCACATACATAGAAAGTTAACAACAATTATTTTCTTATATTAACTGCAAGAAAGAAGGTGGAAGAAAAGACCAAAGGGACATATTTAAGTATACCTACAGATACGTTTAGCTATAGTTGTTGTTGTTGTCATTGGTTTAAGATCAGCAGCCACTCAGAGGACAACCATTAACCTTCCTCACCTCGTGCTGGCTGGTTTCCTCTTGCTCTCCGGCGGGTCTGCCTCGGAGTCCAGACACAGCTGGAGGTCGACGGGAGACCCCGCGCGCCTCCTCGGCCTCCTCTCCCCTCCATGATCCAGCTCAGACCTGCACACGTAACACAGGATACCTCCTGCTCACTGCCCCGTGCATCCACCAGCTGCACGCCGCCGTCTCCCCCGCTCCACGACACATCCAGTACGCGGGCTGTACTTTATTCATAACGCGGAAACTTTCATATCTGATCATATTCCGTGCCGCGTAAATACGCGACGCGCGAATACATGTTTAAACACAACGACAAAAAAGCGTTTCAGAGTCCTTTTAAGATGATGAAAAAGAAGAAATGAAATCAGGATGCAAAGAAAAACGAAAATGCATGAGGCCTTGAAGGCAACCCGGGGCCTTATACTCTCCATCTTTTCCCAGACTTACCGATTCCCCCTGGAGTCCCGGTGAGAAAGTTGCTCCGGGGCGGAGAGCAGCGGGGTCAGAGGTCTGTCCGCCTGCTCGGCCATCAGCACCATGTTCACTTCATATCCTACGCGTCTCCTCGGCCATCGGATCCAACACAGAAGCCTCCAGGAAGCCTTTGGCACGGAAAGTTTTTTGTTGTGTATGTGTGTTGGGAAGCTCTAATCGGTGGACCGAGAAGCCCGGTAGAGGAGGAGCCGGGAAAGAGGGGAGGAGGGAGCAGCAGGGAACAACATCAGGGAAGGAGAGGGGAGAAGCCTGTTGCTGTGCTGTTGGGCTGTGTTATTATAAAAAGTGCAGAGAAACATGATTCACCTTTAATAAAGAAGTAGATACATACAAAGTTGGCTTTTTGCGTAAAAATAAGTGACACCGACTTTTGGGCAACTGGTTCCAAACTGTCTTCTTGTCCTGACAGATTTTCAAACTTCGGTTATTTCGGTAAAGTTATTTCAGAGTGTATTAGAGAGGGACTTCCAGCAGGGGGCAGCAGAGACCAGGTGAGCTGTACCTTCTGGTGTGGTTTAGGTTTTACCCCACGTGACCGCCACAGAGATCTAGTACTCCACCTAAGTACTATTTAGAGGTATTGCACTTTATTAATTATCTTATTCTACTACATCTCAGAGGGAAATATTATATTGATAATGTTAAATGTTACTTTACAGTTTAAGATTACAAAATATAATCGATTCAATATTATGATATGCTATTATAGATTAAACTATGCAGCAGTACATAAAGTAATTAAAATAAGCACATTAATGCATCAATAATTATAATTCGGTAACAATATATTTTTTATTCAGGAATGATACATTCTGCATAATGCGCACTTTTAATTGTGATATTTTAAGTATATTTGTTTATGCTAATATTCTTTTTTACAAACATTGTAATGCAGGACTTACAGTATTTTACTTTAAAGTATATTTACACTGTGGTACTGCTACTTTGACTCAAGTAAATGTATAATGAGTACCTCAACACAATACTACATTCTTGAGGTACCATTTACCTCCTTCTTTCTAGATCAGAGAGAGAGAAATGTTGTACTTTTCACAATATATGTATTTGATATAGCCAAAGTTACTTTTCAATAAGTTTCAAAGGTGGGCCCAGGTGTACCCTTGGGGTATGTGAGGGCCCTCTCTAGGGGGTACGTGAGATTTGTTTTAAACATATTTTAAATGAGAATCTCTTTAAAAAGTCTTTGAAAATAGTTATTTTATGAATATGCAATACTATATAAGTGTATGTTCATAAACTGAATTGTACATATTAAATATTATAAGCAAAATGCTTTGTATTACATCTGTTTTTCAACCCCAAATGCTTTACGCTGGTCATGGGGTACTCGGCTGAAGAAAAGTATTTCACAGGGGGTAGGCCTACATAACTCCAAAAAGGTGGAGAACCATTGGGCTCCATGAATCGAGACTGTACTTTCTGTCTTTGACCGCCAGGTGCCACTGTTGCAGCATTTAATGGAAACATCATTTATTTTGCAGGAAAAGACGTCATTAAGTATCAGGACCCTACGCTGCACAGCCCGATGCGAGCTAGCATCCAGTTAGCTTGCCATTAATCATGGCTGACAAAGAACACACGGGGTCAAAGGTCAGGTTGCTGACAGAAGACTTAGAAACTGCCTGCTTCTTCACAGAAAAGAGAGAGCTGGGAGTCAAGGAGAGTTTGTTTACCGGATCACGTCTACAAAGAAATGTGACAGGGTTTGATTTAAAGTGACATAAAAAAAAAATACATTTTCATCAATAGGACAATTCAGGGACAATAGATACATAAAAGTCATTTCTGTTTAAATAATACATGACTGTCTAACTGATCATAGTGAACGTCAAGATGAAAGTTTGAGTAAAAGTAGAAAAGTACCACGTATAAAAAGTCAAGACAGATTTATATTATTGTATAATACATTTTAATGCATTAAATACATAATATAGAATTGGGCATTAAAATCCATAATAATAGTTTATATTTTGTAAGATGGTAACACTGATATTACAGGTCCAACATTTTCCTTTTTATTTCCCAAATATTTCCTGGAAAGATATATTACATTTGGTGCTAATTATATTCAATCTAATAAGGTATACAATTTGTACAATGGAAATGAAGGATTTTTTACTTTCTACTATAAATGTAGTCTTTTTGTCAGTAAAAAATAAAAATAATAACGTGGGTTAAAAGTAAGCTTTTATTTAAAGGAATATTACTAATTTAACAATATTTAGTACCAAATTACACAATTCTTTACAATAACCTTTTAAGGAAACTATATTAGCAAATGGCATGCCTACATAATAAAGATGCTGCCAAACATTTCAATCTGTAAAAACACTATCGGTGTCAAACATAGTAAAACGTGGAATATATTCCTATGAAATTGTGATTAAGTAAAAAATAAACTTGAGCGTAGCTAGCTGTCCCCCCCTGCTTCCAGTCTTTATGCTAAGCTAAGCTAACCCACTCGCCCCTGTATAGCATCCCATTCAGCCTACAGACATGAAAGCAAATATTTCCCCAACTATTCCTCTAAAGGCTGGCTTAAAAAAGATTGATATATTACATGTGAAAGATGAGCCTCTTTTTGTTGCTGCCGTTGCCTCCTGACAAAACATCTCGTCTCTTTTCAGAGCCTGTCACATATCCCAGCGCCCAAAGACAGAGAACAAGGCCGGCACAGAGAAAAGCAGGCTGCCGCCGCCGCCGCCGCTGTGTGGAGGGAGAGTGCACACACAAAAAAAGAAGAGAGAAAAATTGGTACTCGTGACGGGGGGAAGATTGAAGTCCTGTTAAGTGCTCTGCTTGAAAGCATGTCTGGCCTCATTAGCTGTCAGTTGTAACAATACTGAACTGGCAGTGAAGACAGGTTGGAGTCTAGTGGTCATAAATCACTCCTCGACAGCCGCCTGACAAGCTGGGAACCAGTACACAGGCACGGGCGCCCTCTCAGCCTGTCAAGACGCCGCATAGGCACACTGTAATCTGACGAAAATCATCGCCCTGAAATTACATAGAGCCCGGAGAAAGGGAAACGAATGTTATTTTTAAAAAAGAAAGAGGAAAAAGGGGTGTTTTGTAGGAAGGAAATTGCTTCAATTTCCCATGTATGTGCACTCGTATGAAACGCCTGCACGGCTGTGTCCATTAGCTAAATGAGCGGTGGCTGCAGTGACTTCTGTAGGGAGGAGGAGGAGGAGGGAGGAGGAAGAGGAGGAGGAGGAGGGAGAGTAAAGAGCAAGGCCAGCAGGTCATTAATCACGGCCCCTGACATGCAGAGCAGGAGGCCAAGGCTCCCCTATGCATACAGCTGCTGGGCCACACTCAATGCAATGTGTTGACCCTCGTTGCCCCCCCCCCCCCCCACACACACACACACACACACACACACACACACACACACTCAGTGCCTGTGGCTCTCATCTGTCCAACTCCTTCTCCGTTTGTGTCACTCACTTGTGGTGTCGGACACCGCCTCCTCTTGACCAACCGCAGCGCAGGTTTTCTTTAAAACTTTTCACTCGAGTCAGTAAATACAATGTTTACCAAAACAACAACCTGGTGACGGCTCCGGCACTTTGGTCCAGGTAAAACCTCAAAACACGACGGTCAGATTAATCCTCGTGACTCTTAATGATCCCCTGACATTTCCTGCAGCTCCACCAGGTTGACATTTGTTTTTTTCAAAGTGAAACGTCTCAACGATTTATGGGATGGATTGCCATGAGATTTACTGCTTTGTGCCGCCCTCAGCACACGGAGCCCGTCGAAGGTTAAAGACGAACGCTCTGAGGAAGAATTCAGGATTCAAGAGATTAAAGTCTTAATGAACAAGAAGAAAAAGACATGGATGCTCTCAAGATTTAAATTTACGATACAAAATATCAGATATTTTCTGAGATTAAAGTGGTAAATATATAAGAGGGGGAAGAAATCACAACACTTTAATGTTTTTAAGAGATTTGCAAGATAACATTCAATTAACCCACATGCGATAAACGCTGTGCCACAGATACTGATTAGTGTTTCTGTTCAGAAAGAACAACAAATATATAGAGTGGTACTTAATATTAGTGCCTTAATAAAAGTGCAGTAAATTTTGTACTAACTTTTTCTTTTAATTGCCCCAAAATGACATTGTATGAAATTAAATAACGTTGGTTCATTTGAGTGTTGCCTCTCAACATCAATCCTGTAACAGTAGCTGTATTTGTATATATATATATATATATATATATATATATATATATATATATAAGTGCGTAAAAATTCATAATAATTGTGTTTGGTTATGCAGCAGCTATTGAATATATATATATATATATATATATATATATATATATATATATATATATATATATTGATTGGTCCCATAGTATCCAACAATAAAATGCACTATGATTTTTTTATTTTTATTTCTCCAATAATGTTGTTTCTGCAAAAGAAATCTGCAAAACTAACGACACCTCCATCACCCAAAGCTCCTTAATTGTGTTTATTTCAAAAACTATCATGAAAACAACAATAATCCCGCTAAACATCAGCGCGTTAGCCTTGCCGCCGTTAGCATTTATTTTCAGTAGATCATTGTCATGCAGTATCTTTAGTCGTTACTGATTCACGCAGCTAATATCCAGACCCGTCTCATCATCTGGCTGTTTCCCTCCAGTTGTATCAGTCACACACCTCAGAGCATAATCAATAAAGAAACTGGGAACCAAATGGGGTGTGGGGGTGTGTGTGTGTGTGTGTGTGTGTGTGGGGGGGGGGGGGTACTTATTCACTATTCCCACCCACGATTCCACAGTTCAACCCTCACAGAACAAACCCCGCTTCCCTAATCTCTTGGTTGCCACCGCTCTTTTTAAACTTTATATACATATATAGATATATTTAAGAAGACACTGGGTATTGTAGCCAGAGGTGAGGGCCGGGTCGGCCGGTCTGAGTGAGTGCCGGGTGCAGCGTGACAGCTCCGGTGATTAATGATGACAGACTGTGGAGCTGCTCCTTCATCGCATGACAAGCCTTTAACCTCTCAATCGGCCTCAGAAAGAAAGGAGAAGAAAGAAGAAAGAAAGGATGGGAGGAATCTCAGAGACAGTGGAATGGTTTCTAAACATTAAAATCATTAAGTCACAAATTGCAAACATCTGCGGCGATACTTTGTCCGTGTTGTGCGTGAGTTACGGAGAGCAGACGTCTGCCGCCCAGAAACAAACTCCTCTGCTTTCATTTTGTCTTCCCTCCAGCTTTATCACTCCATCCATCATCCCACTATGAGGCCTTTTTCTTTCTTCAAGTGGTCCAGAAATAAAGAGGACACAGATGTCAGCCGATGCTACATTGATGTTTCTAAAAACAAAACCCGAAAAATAAAACACCATGAAGCCATAACTTACATCCAGCCACAGACGGAGAGAAGAAGAAACACACATCCAGTACTCTACTCTACTCCATCGTACGCTGCTCTGTACTTCCATTGTTCTTGTTTACATGTATTGGTTGTGTACGTTAAACAATACTTTTCTTAAAATACTTTTTGAATGCTCAACTTTTACTTGTAACTGAGTATTTCTGTACTGTTATATTTAACTAAAAGATCAGAATACTTCTTCCACCAGTTTAAGGATACCTTAACTCTACTTTTACTTTTCCTGTACTTTACCTATAAAATTACTTTTTGAATACTCAACTTTTATTTGTAACAGAGTATGTATACTCTTATTTAAGTAAAAGATCAGAGTACTTCTTCCACCACTGTTTAAGTAGATTGTTATTAATAATTTAGTTATTAAAGTTTTACTTACTTAAGTAACATTTTGAAAGCAAGGCTTTCACTGAAAAAGTATTTATGTTGCTACTTTTACTGAAATAAAAGAAAAGAGTACTTCTTCCACCAGTTTAAGCATACTTTAACTCTACTATTACCTTTCCTAAAGTTACTTTTTGAATGCTCAACTTTCACTTGAAACAGTATTCACGTTGCTACTTTTACTTAAGTAAAAGATCACAGTACTTCTTCTACCACAGTTTAAGTAGTGGTGGAATTACTTTGACTCTAATACTCCTGTACTTTTACTAAAGTTACTTTTTGAATGTACAACTTGTACATGTAACAGAGTATGTCTACACCCTTATACTCTTATTTAACTCAAATATCAGCATAGTGTTCAAGTATAATGTTGTTAATACTTTAGTTATTAAAGTTTGGCTTTCACTTGAAACAGAGTATTTCTACTCCAGGAGATCAGAGTACTTCTCCCACCGCCTCTCGCTCCTCATGTCTGCTGCTTTAAAAAAAGATGTCGACAGAGGGAGTTTAGTGGTGTACAAGAGGGCAAACGCAATTATGGTTTCTTCGCTAATGTGCATGAACCCAGCTGGTTCTGATCGGGCCGAGCTCTGAAGGGCTCCGAGCTCGGTTGTCAGCTCTCATGCATCACAAACCCGGTGCTTAACGGAAAGACGTGCTTTGGCAGCGACCGGCGGAGGCCTGGAGCCCAGCGGGTGCTGCTGGGTTAGCCACATGTAGAGCAGGGGGTGGTGGTGGTGGTGGTGGAGGGGGGGCGGGGGTGCTGGTGACACCGTCCTCTTCCTCCTGCATCTGGATCCTCACGGTCACATTCCCTCATTCCTTTCGGTTTTTCACCCTCTTCGCGGACGTAATTGGCCGGCGTGACCCGGAGCCGACGCCACCCAACGCCACGGAGACTTGGGAGGTCAGAAGAGAAAGACTCCAAAATACACACACACACGCACGCGCACACACACACACACACACACACACACACACACACACACACACACACACACACACAGAGAGACACACTGACACACAGATGGTGTAGGCAACGGAAAGAAAAGAAAAAAAGTGAAAAAGCCCAAAACCAGAATGAGAAAGAGATGCCTGCATGGAAATAAGCAGACATGATTACTCAAATACAGTCATTAAGGAGGAAATGTTGTTTTTCAAGCTGTCAGGATGATTAATGAGGGACAGAAAATCCACTCAAATGCTGTTGTTTAGTCTAACCAGCAGACATGATCTCTGCTACTAACGTAGAACAGACAGGATGTGTGTGTGTGTGTGTGTGTGTGTGTGTGTGTGTGTGTGTGTGTGTGTGTGTGTGTGTTGGCTTGTTTTTACCAGCCCTTTGGGGACATCATTGTGATTACAAAACAACATTGTGGGGACTCGGCGTCCATTGAGGGGGAAATTGTGTGTGCATGCATGACGTAAATCATTACTGACTATTAAAGTTAAGGTAAGGTTAGGCTGGTAAGGTTAGGCTGGTAAGGGTTAGGCTGGTAAGGGTTATGGTGGTACAGTTAGGGTGGTACGGGTGAGTCTCCAGTAAACTAATTTAAGTCAATGTAATATTCCCAAAAGTCATGACAACCTGACTGAGGTGTGTGTGTGTTTGTGTGTGTGTGTGTGTGTGTGTGTGTTTGTGTGTGTGTGTGTGGGTGGGTTGAAACATTGCTAGAGTGCCAAAGTGCTACAAAACAGTGATGTAGAGTGTGTGTGACACTGAATTGTGCTGTTCACTGTGTGCAACTTAATAATATTTATAATATAATAATGTGCGGGCCCTCGCACCTGTGCGCCCGTCGGGCCTCTAGCGGGACGCCACCGGACAACACGCCCACCAGGTAGATGTTTGTGTCCAGCATGGAGCGAGTCTGGAAATGATGCTTTGTAAACAATCCCCCACTTCCTGTTGACAACATGCATCAAAAAGCATCATGTTGCTCTCTATCAACTGTAGACAACATCAGATAAAAGTCATGTGACTCACAAAACACTGACTTCCTGTTGCCAGTAGGTGTCACTAAAACTCTAATAAGTGTATCTTGTGACAGCCCGGAGTTATTTTTGCCTTGTTTAAAAAAAATGCACCAAAAAAACAAAGGAGTGTCCCAATTGAACCAATCAATTCACCTTTGACGACCACGCCCATCACGCATTTACAACATCATTTGCGTAATGCATCATAATTTGCTTCACGTGGCACATCACTGAGATTGAAAAAGACGATCCAGAGATTACGCAAACGATTACTGGATTTGTCAAATTTATAACCTTTATTTATGAAAAATAAATATATATATATTTATTTTGATTTGACAAATTAACAAGATAGGACTTTAAGGATGCAATACAAAGGGAAATAATATATAAAAGGGTAAAGAACCACAAAAAACAGACCAAAAAGAGATGAAATAATTAGAAAAAACAAAGCAAATAACACATTTGCACATCACCAGTCCAACTAGTACATATTTAAGGTTACATCATCAAATGAAGTCAGCATCGGTACCAGTGTTTTTAATCTGGCAGGGCAAAGCCCATCCCGGAGGGGGGAGATCTCTCTAATTGCCAAACACACAAGCTCATGCTCGTTCCCAAAAAAATCTTCACAAGGAAATCTCCTGCGTAAACATTATGTAAAGTTAGATTCATGAAGGGGAAAGTGAGTTCAAATACCAGAACAAAAGCTCTGCAGTGCAATACAAGCTCAATAATGCTGTTTCTCGTCGTCAATGCAGCCTCCACGTGAGCTTTGACTGACAGGCGGAGCAACAGTGTATCTAACAGGGGTCATGTTCGTCTCATTTACCACATTTATGTTAATAATGACAAATGTTTCTCGTAATGGTGTTTTCTGATGAAGAGCAATCAAAGACGTCTTTCACGGCACAAAGTTCATTCAAAAATATGTTTTTATGCCGAAATACATCCTCTGGTCTACACTGTCAACACCTTCTAGAGAAAATTAGCCCTCATTGTGAGTTTTTTCCAGCTCGTCCTGTGCCAGAAGGTCCTCAGAGAACTCCAGATGTTCCCCACAAAAAAATCATGCTGGAAGGCTGATAAGGAATCAGCTTTCAACAGATGCCTTGCGCCTCAGGACTCCGTGATTTAGTTGCTGTGAATGATGAAACAGGGTTTCAGTGTCTCGCAGCCTGACAGGCTTTCATAATTATGAAAGCAGCTGCGAGTCCGGGTGATGTCATGTCAGCGGATGGGAGCGAGAAATGAGATGAAGGTACTTTTGTTTTTACAGACTTTCTTTGTTGATGCATTTGATATACAGCACCATATAAAATCACTTGAGAGTGGACATTTGGTGTTAGTTGGTGTAACTTATTATCTTGACAATAATCTATTTATCGGCTTCTTCTTGCAGAGTGAGATCCAGTGGAAAGCTCCGAGGGGAAAGAAAGCAAGTAGTAGAACTTGGATCATTTCATCAAACTATTATGTTCATTTTCTGTTAATATACCAATTCTCTTTTTTAATTTGTCAATTCATTTAATTTCGTTAAACAACGAGACTCAGTTGAAAGCAATAAGTAGGCTTTGATTTAGGCTAATTCATTTAAACTTTAATATTCATTTGGAGGTATTAATACTGAATATTTTAATTAATTAATTACATTTTTTGGAATACAAATGATTGAAGACATACCTCCAAGTAAGAGTCCAGCTTGTTGCAGAAAAATATAAATTTCCCTTTTATTTTCCTAACTGGTTTATTAACGAATGAATACATGTGAATGTGTAAGATGTATAAGAAATACTCGCTGTCACTATGGACATGTTGGCGTTATCCATTTAGAGACATTATGATGTGTCGTCTTACTCAAACATAGGTGATAAACCAACAGGTGGCATTAAAACAAAATAAATCCAGCAAATAAATCAAAACATTTCTCCCTTATTCTCTTATTTCTACACATAATAAACCTCAGTTTGTCTGGTTTTCTGGGGCGTGTTGGTCAACTTAAAACCTCCAGTGAGGACCTACAGAGGGTTTCATGGCCTCACACTGATCCCCTCAGCAGCATCCCAGGCCGCTGACACCGGAGCGCTTCCTCTTGTTACAGCGGGCGCCGCCTGCCCCGACCCCAGTGGGTCTCCTGTCAGAGCCGAGGGCGAGCGGCGAGGGTCATCTATACTTCGCCCAGTGTGTCCCAGTGTCATGTCACAAGGACGTGGCGTATTACCGCTGACAACCATGTGGCGACTGCAGGAGCGACTGCCCGATGGACGCCATCTTGGGCCTGATGCTCATCGGGAGCCTGTTTACGTGTTTACACCCCCGTCTGCTAGGTCTGACTTTCACGTGCAGTTTTATTGTAAAAACACATTGTTGAGACATCTTCAAGTGAAGATGCATCCTCCATAATTCATCTCCCCTTCGAGGGTCAGGTCACACCCCTCTCCTCCACAGTCACTAATCTGGGAGTTAGGTTTGTTCTTCTGTATGTGTTCAGATTGTAAAGCCCTCTGAGGCAAATGTGTAATTTGTGATATTGGGCGATACGAAATAGACCGAATTGAAAATAAACTGAATCTCTAAACCCGACTTTCTGATGTCTCATGTCAGATGCAGAGAAGCTCTTCCATGCATGTATCTCCTCTAGACTGGAATACTGTAACTCACTCTTTAATGGGATCACTGGCAAGAATATACAAAAACTGCAATACATTCAAAACAGCGCTGCCAGGATCCTGATGAGAGCATTGTTATTGTTATTTATTAGGATGCTGCTGCTTTATGGTGACACGGCTTTTACTGCAGAACAAAGGAATGTGAGCCGAGTCCCTGGAGTCTGCTCGGATGCTGTTCTGTCGACACGGACGTAAAGCACACCTCCAGCCATCAATCAGGGGATCCTCTCACTGTAAACATATCCACTGGTGAAAGACCCACTCACAGCCGGGAGCAAACGAAAGTTACATCTATCCATCCATCTGTCCATCTATCTATCTATATCTCTCTCTCTCTCTCTCTCTCTCGCTCTCTCTCTCTCTCTCTCTCTCTCTCTCTCTCTATATATATATATATATATGTATTTACTCATATACATGTGTATACATATATGTATACACTCATCCATCTATCTATCCATCAATCCATCTCTATATATATATATATATATATAGAAGGATGGATGGGTATATATATTTATATTTACAGTATATATATATGTATATATGTATATGTATATATACACCTATCTAGCTATCTATCTATCCATCCATGCATCCCTCCCTCCATCCATCTATCTATCTATCTATCTATCTATCTATCTATCCATCCATCCATATCTATCTATCATAAACAGTTTAAATATATGGAAATAGTTTAGAAAAAGTGGGATATAACTCAAGTACTGTACCTAATACAAATAGTAAGTACTTGTATTTGAGTATTCCACTTTATGATACTACTTTACATCTCAGAAGTAAATATTGTACTTTTTACAGCTGCAGTGTCTTCTCAGATGTGGTTTCATCCCCTTACCCCATACTTGTCCTGAAGTAAAGTTGTGTATGTAGTGGAGTATTTCCAGTGTGGTCGTAGTACTTTTACTTCCCCTCCATCTCTGTTGAAACCCTGGCGGTTGAGATATTTCTTGGTTGTCTATCAAGAAACGTCCCTAGAAACACATCAGCTCATGTTGATGTGTGTTGATTATTTTTCCAAAAAGGAAACACCTCATCCTCTCTACACGGGTTTCATGAGAAAAGAGGAAGATGTGCAATAACTGACGACAACAAATTCTGATTGTTATTAGAGATACAGAGTAAAAAAAAGCAAATTAATTTCAAATGTGTGGCTGGGTAAAAATGAATTAAACTTAATGAAGGACTCATGTTCGACCAGGAAATTAAGACAACAGAGTTTACATCTTCAGTGTGATTTATTTAACAAAATATGACCTCCACTTTAACTGGATAACACCGCAGGGTGTTCCAGCTTTTACATAAAAAATATCACATCTCATTTTTATTGATTTGCTGTGGAAATAATAAAAAAAACAGCCGAGGAGTTCAAAGAGAAAGAGAACGAGAGAGAAAGAGAGAAAGACGTGATTTCAACATTCATCCACGAAGAAGTTCTTCAGACGTATTCCACATCTGTCATCGGGGCTTCCAGCGCGTCTGCTAAGAAGATTGTTAAAATAAGAATAAATTCATGTGGTAAACAAAAAAAAGCCAGATCCCCCCTAAAGTAACAAATAAATACAACTGCTCAGTAGAAATAAACAAAACATAAGGAACCAAAACAAAGCGCCGGGCTGAGTAAACAGTCAAAGAGCGCCCGCCGTGTCGAGCTCACATGCGTCTCTGTGCCGGGTGAAAGCGCCTCGCCTCTCGCCTCTCGCCTCGCCTCTCGCCTCGCCCCCCCCCGCCCCCCCCGCCGCCGCCACGCCGCATTCCTCCACTCTGAATCATCATCGTGTGCAGCGGGAGCCCATAACACCCAAGAGCTGTTAGGCGGCGTCCAAACCATCAATTTGCCGATCCCCCGCGGGGCGTCGAAAAGTCACCCGGGGTGGGGAGGGGGGGGGGGGTGGAGGGCGGCGGCCATTTCTGCTGCAAAAAAGTATCCCAGCGCAATGTGCAGACATGCAAGAGCCAGGCCGCGGTGTCCTCGGAGCTGCAGGGGCGGAGCCGGGTTAGAAAACACGCCAAATCTCAAATATAATGTGGGAAGAAAGTGTGAAGATTCTTCTTTTTTTTTTTTGCATCCTCCACAAAAGTTCCACTTGAGTCCAGTCGGAGGGAGCGGCAACTCAATTAGGTCAAGGCTTGGAGTAACAGCTTGGCATTTGGGAAAACTGGCATGTCGGCTCTCTGTTGAAGGAGAATAATGGTTCCACTCTTCTGTCTATTGGACTCAAAGCTACAGGCAGCAGTTGGTTAGCGTAGCTTAGCACAATGACTTGAAATAGAGGGAAATAGCTAGCCTGGCCTCTGAAGCCCAATGAGTGACCCATTGTATCTTGTTTGTTTCCACAAATAACGTGTTGCACGCTGTTAATTTACTGTTTTACGAGGGGTTATGTTTGGGACTGTCTCTGGGCTGGAGCTCCATCTTGTTGATGGAAATGTCTTCCCCATAAAACGGTTAAATTAAGTTTCTACACTTTTTAAGTATGAACAAAAAACAAGACTTTGATTTAGTGCTGGTTGGTTTACTGTGTTGCATCTTTCTAGCATTTTCCACCCGTTTGCAGTCTTTGTGCTAAGCTAGGTGGGCTGTGGTTGCATATTTAAGAGATAAAGATCTAAGAGCGTTATCAATCATCTCATCTGACCCTCTGCCAGAAAACGAAGAAGTGCATTTCCCAAGATGCCGAGCGTCTCCTCTGAACATGTGAGTGGGTGGTGTGTGCATCACTGGTAGCCCAGAGCGGACGCAGATCCAAGTCTTTGACTGTAGAGCGCGTAATGAGGGTAGTAGGGGCCCGTGTTGGGCAGAGAGTGCAGGGCGATGGAGGAGGGTCCGGGGGGCAGGTGGACCTTGTTGTAGGGGTGATAGCGAGCCAACCCCAGGCCGGGCGGCGCCCTGAGGGACAGGGAGCTGTGCATGGGTCCCGGGCTGCTCTGGTGGGGGAGGTGGAGGTGGCAGGAGGCCGGTCCAGAGGAGGAAACGGAGAGCATCTTACTATCCATCCCCACGGGCAGCGCCGTGTGCGTGCGCAGGTGAGCCAGCAGCTCGTCGGACGTGGTGAAGCGCTTGTCGCACGGCCCCCCCGCCGACACCCAGTTGCAGGCGTGGGGCACGGGGTCGTTGGGCAGCATGAAGCCGTACGTGTAGAGGGGGTGCGACAGGGAGGAGGACACGCTGGACGACATGGAGCCCTGGTGGAGGGAGTGCAGCGGGTGGGAGGGGTACACCATGGGGTAGTTGGACTTGAGGGCGGGGGAGGGGTCGTGGACACAGGAGTTGCAGTTGCCGCCGCCCAGGTGGGACACGCTCGGGAAGCTCAGGCAATACGGGTCCCGGCACAAGCTCTGCATGAAGGACGGAGGGGAGGCCCCCGTCAGAGGGCTGGAGCTCGGGTGCTTTCCGCCCATGCCGAGGCCCGACTTGGTGGGATCCATCCCGGGGACGAACTGGGACGGGTAGCCGGCGTACGCCCCCACGACGGAGCCGTGGTAGCCCATGTTGGAGGAGGGCAGGGGGAAGAGTTGACTCGTTTTGTAGGGGGAGATGGGCGTGATGCGCCCGGGTGGGCCGTGGTTGGGCTGCGCGGACTCCGCTTTGCCCCCCCCCTCGTGGGCGGAGCCCCCGTCGGAGCTGCCGTTGCTGCAGTTGGCGTGGGCTCGCACGTGGCTGGAGTTGGCGTCGTGCGGACTGTCCGAGCGGCCCTTGTTTGCGTCGGAGTCTTTTTTGGGATTGCTGCCGCCGCCGCCGCTGGTGCTGGTGGGGCTGCCGTGCTCGTGCGCGCTCTCCCCCCCTGGGGTGTGGGAGTGCGGCTGTCCGCCAGGAGAGTGGCTCAGTTTGTGATGCTGCTGCTGAGTGTGTCCTGGCGGGGTGCTGCTGCTCGCTCTGGAGCTGGGGGAGGCAGCGTGAGCCGGAAAGGACTGCTGGCCGTTGGTTGAATTCCCATTAGCGGTGACGTTATTGCTGGGTACCCTGAACCCGGCTTTATCGCCGCTGCTGTTGCTGCTGCTGGTAACTCCATCCCTGCGACAGTCTCCAACGCCTTTGTTGTAGGGCTTGAAGCTACACTTGTCCTCCATGGAGGGGCGGAGCTCTCCGTGCTTCTGGCTGGAGCCGGAGGACCGACTGCTGGACTCCTTGTCCCCCTGGCTGCTGGAGGAGCTCAGCTTGGAGGAGGACGGAGGGTCCGGCTTACCGATCTGAGAGCAGGTCTGTGCCAGCAGGGCCAGTGGACTCTTCTTGGCATCCAGCTACAATAAAACAAAGATTCTGATCAGCTATGGATTCTTAAATAAATATAAAATAAGCAAGGTCTCAAACTAAATGAATCTTAGTGTTTTGTAGGACTATTTACTGTCAATGTTTTTTTTTATTTTAACTATTTAAGAGTAAGTAATAAGCAATTAATCTGATAATTATATTCTCAATATATCCATTTCACCGTAAAATAAAAATAGGAAATTGTAAAAAAAAAAAAAATGCCCAGCAAGATTTCCCAAAATCTAAGATTTATTTAAGTTGTTGTTGTCAGTTTTGAGTTATTATTATTATTATTATTATAAAATACTTGTTTACATTTTATAGACTTAATGATGTATCAATAATGCAAATAATCAATATTTGCAGCATACTTGTTTACCTTGTCTACAATGAAGTAAAGAATAAATCAACTGTCAATAGTGACCTCAAAAATGTAAATCATCCAAATAAAGTAGCAACACAATGACTTTAAAAAAAAAGTGGCTTATTATCGACTACTTGATTAATCGCCTAATCTCTCTGCTCTAATTATTACACAAGTTGTCACTGGGTGTGTTAACGTGGTTAAAGACCAGTTATGCAACGTGTGTGACAACAACCCGAGGCGGAGGAGCATTTGTTTATTAGATTGTCTTCTCTTCTAGAATGTGAATTAGGATGACACTGCGATTCCACCGCGGTGCTGTGAAATCAGAAAACACTGCGGTGCAAATAAAAAGAAAGACAATAGAAAATAGAAAATAGTCCTCTCAAAACGATAAACATGTTGTTGTTGTTGTTGTTCTGTTTTTTTAAAGACAATAAATACCTCGATGCTCACTGGCGCGGGCGTCAGAGGCTGTAAGTATTCCGGGTGGAGCAAGTGTCCAGTGTGCGCGCTCAACATCTTGAGGACTCGGATGGGAAGCCGCTTCGCCTGCCGAACTGGGTCCAGAGGGGTCAACAAGGACACCGCCGCGCCGGGACGAGGCGTCGGACTGCCGCGGGTCTCACTGAGCTCGATGCGCTGACTTACTGATCCTAAAGGGAGATATTTCATCGGAGAAAGAGCGCTGCGCGTGAGGTGGATGTGCGTCAGGCTACTTTTTTAGTCCAGAATAGTGTTTACGGGTGATACACGTAATCCATGTAATGGAAGAAGAAAAAGATGATTTTTAAAAACACACGCACACATACACACACACACGCACACAGCTGGACGTCCTTAAATGTCCCGAAGGACGGAGAATCCTCTCAGCTCGAGCATCACCGACACGGCTCTTATACTCCAATTTCAAAACCAAAAGAAAAAGAAGTCCACTGTGTGCATTATGCGCAGTGTCCGTCCTGTTAGTACATACCCAAAAAAAAAGAGTAGAGTTTACTTTATATAGTCCAAGTGTTGGAGAGGAAACGTCCCACTGCGTGTTTTCGGTCCGGACTTCAGCGGCTCACTGATCTCAACCCGCAGGACTTCAAAGTGTCCGCTGGGCGGCCGCGTCGCTGATGAGATGGGCGGGCCGGACGCGCGCGAGGGCGGAGCGACGGTGTCCTCAAAGGGACAATCCTCTCGACTTCAGTGGTGAAGGAAGGACTCTGAGCTTTTACTTTAAGTACTGGTAGTAAGACTACAGTATAACAATGTAAAAAAATAATTAAAACTGGTAAAGGTGGGGCTCATTCATATATCTTAAAATACTGTTATAATAATATGTTGTGATTTATTAGTTGACTTTAAAGCAAGGGCGTTTGTAGGATTCATTGAAGGGGGGGGGGGCGGTATTGAGTTATATTTAATTCAATTCATTTGGGGGTCATAGTGATATGTTATGGTCATTTGGGTGCTATCCCTGAGATAAAGATGAACTAGTTCAGTGTAAAATATACCATTCAAACCCTTAAAATAAGCCCAACAACACCCCTGATGCCAAGTAACTAAATGTATCATATAGATGTAGTAAAATGTACATTGGACTCTAAAAATGTAGTGGAGTAAAAGTAGAAAGTAGCAGAAAAGAAAAATACTAAATAAATAATAATAAATTACAAGTTACCAAAATGCTGCTCATGTGCTATTGAATGAACATTCCCCCACAGTCTTTGCTGTATATAAGTTTGCATTCTGGGAAAAATAAACGTTTATCCTCACATCACAGTGATTTATTTAGAAAAAAAAACATAGTCAATTGTTTAAACAAGTTAAGCATTAAATGTGCAACAAATGGATAATTTGTTATCGGAGTGTCATGAACTCGCTGGTTATTAGGAAAACAATGTGATACTTTGATTGCAGTTGTGGGGAGTTTCTGTTTTTTTATTTCCCTCATAAATCATCTGTCACTCCGCTCTATGTACTTGATGACCCGAGGTTGAGCCAGGCCACGAGTGTTTATCTTTATACAACGACTAACTGTCCTAAATAAGATTACCCATTCGATTACATTTCACGCAATGGATAAAATAATAACGCCCATCGTTGGTGCCTTTATGAACCGGACATATATACCGCCTCTTATTCTGTAAAAATAAAATATTTGTAAGAGTTGTTCTGTCTGGATGTTTTGACCGATCAAAAAAACGCAAAAAAACAAAAAGCGTTAAATTGGTGGATATAAGATGCTGTTGACCGTGACTAAGAAGCAATAAGATCTCCCATGAAGCATCAGTACAGAATCATGAGCGTTGGATCATACTGTTCAACCTCAGAGTTCATTTTTAACATCTTTGACATGTGACCATTTAGACTCAAAGGTTAGCCTACATGGAAAACTTGACTTTGTTTAAAACGTCAGACGGTATAATTTCCAGCTCGTGAAACATAGATCTAAAGGCGCGAGCAGAACTTCACCACTAACAACTTCACAGAAAGAGGGATGCCATGAGTGTACTGGGAAGCATGCGGTGAGCAAACTCCATATTAAAACTAAAAATGCACTTTTGTGAGTGTCAGAGAGCAGTGGAAATAAGTCTTATGGTCACATGAGGCCTCATTCACTCAGCTGTCGACAAGCAGATGAGTGCAGGGCCAAGACAGAAAGGGTTTTACCAGCTAAGAGGCTGGTTTTCACAGCAATTTGGGAACAAAAATGTAGTTTTCCGAATGTTTTCTCTAGGCTTAACTTGGTCAGATTCGAACAAAAAGAGGTGATGCATATTTTTAGAGATTCAGTCTGACATACAACTCAACACATCCATAAATCCACTTAAAAAACTACAGAACTTGCCTCACAATCGTCGTGTTTTATTTCATATCAAAGTCATCTAGTGAAAGTTATCTTCACATCCATGAGCACGTTGGAAATGGGAACAGATAATCCTGCATCCTTTTAAGGGTACCAAACTATTAAAAACTAATATAGGCACAATGTTTCATGCAGCTGTTTCTAGGTAAACTTTTTTAATGAATTCTATTATGTCAGCAGCTATTATATATGATTATATGTCATATGTCAAAAGGCACGTTACACTTTATCACCACATTGCATGTGTTTACTGTACAGTTTGTTCTTTACACCACTTTAAGTCATTGTAATAAAGTGGAAAGACGTATTTGACAGACGCAAAAACAGGACAGGTCACATATTTTACTAAATATTTTTCTAAATCCTTTCATGTTTTACTGTTGCGATTATTTTCAGGATTTAGACACATGTACTCGTTGTCTTTTAGTTAGAAAATTTCAGGTATGTTTCACCTCGTGGAGTAAGAGATCATTTGTCTTCTGGCTTTCGCTCTGAGTAACAAATCAATAAAGCACACATAACATCTCTATTTTCTTTTCTTAAAAAGCCATTTATGCCATTTATACAGAGGGAAGAAAAACGTGATAAAGACTCAATATTAATGGTTCTATAAATCTGGAATGTTAATAACTTTATTGCATTACCGCCTGCTGACTGACTTTGCAATGAGCTAATTTTGTTAACCTAATTATACAATGAATTGGTTAAAGTACTTAAAAATTACGGCTGACAAGAGCTATTAGCAGCAGCCCAAAATAGTCTCAGTCTTTGAATCTCTCAATCCTTTGCAGCCTCAATTGAGTACGGAATCATTCCTAATCCCTCATAACCTGTGGCAAAGAGGCTGCATAATGTGAATTAGTCGATGGATATTTGTACATATCCTGCAGGGTCCTCCTTAATCTTCAAAAGGAATGGTTCGCATGTAAATATAGGGGAACGGATGTTAAATTAATACTGTAAAAGGGTTAGAATATAGATTATAAAAAATATAAAAAATGCTCTTACAAGACTTGTGAAATCAGCATTAGGTCACCATTTAAGAAAAAAAAAGAAGAAAGAGGACTAAAGCAACTGTCGCCTTGACCTCAAGCCCTTAACAGCAGAAACAGCCACTCTTAGCAATCCATCAATGTCCAATTTGTGATAAGAAGCAGAGAGTGGGAGCGCCATCTCATCAGCAAACAAGGTCACAGTCTGCAGCGCCGTTGAGGAGAGAGCCCTTGTGTGGCTTCAGGGTCCAAACAGAAACAGCAGGAGCGCTGCTTCTCCTTCACTAAGTGTTGGCACGGAGCAGTTGTTGTTCAAAGACAGGCAGGGATCTACATAAGTGATGTAATCAAACATTACATCATTTAATAAATCTCTGAACCGCAGTATTTACCCGAGCTCCTCCCGCAGAAGTCAAAACATGTTTTCATCTCTGACATATTAATTAGTATTTGTGTAAGATTTTCAAAAGAATAAGGAGAAGAAAGTAAGACGCAAAAACCTGTCAAGCCTGTCTGTAATATTAAAAAACTGTCTGTTATATAAAGTCATAAAGAGAAAAAGGCCGCAGACGGAGCGAAACAAAACATAACTGAAGGTCTTCAACGCGATCATTAATGCAGGTTTAGTGGCAACACCCAAGTCTATCTGGAGATCTTTAAACCTGCAGTTGATGTTTGTTGGACACTTGGGAATTTGCAATAATCTGTAAAAACAACTTTGAGATATCATCACTTTAGGATGTTATATAAAACATTTTGAAACACTTTTTTTTATAACAGAGGAACCTCGCCTGAAATAACGTGTTTAAAGAATGTAGTACCTATTTATGAAATATGTATATTAAATTAATACAGAATTGTTCTCCAATAACTCTTTTTCCTGCCGTTTACATTACCCAGAACACAACTCGACGCAGTCAGTTTGACACAAAGGTTCGGTTGTGTGACGCTAGTAGTGGCTAACGTAGCCTTGCGCTGCTAGCTTTAAACTAGCGGGCTACAGACGTCTGGTGAGCTCCGTCTTTCTAATCCACACCCCCAAACTGCAAACACTTGTTGAATGAAAATGTCTTCGATTTCACACAAAAGTAAACAAAACCGTCCTCCCAATTCTAGCTGACAACTTTTTATTACTTTAGGTGAAAGACAACTTTAGCAGGTTTAGCCAGCTAGCTAATCAACGCTTAACTTCAAAGAGTTGGTTAGATACTCCGGTGTTTACAGCTGAATCTGTTAATTCAATTCAATTCAGTTTATTTGTATAGCCCAGTTTCACAAATTACAAATTTGTCTCAGAGTGCTTAATGCATCTTAAATTTTGATTACTCCAAAAGTTGATATCCAGAACATGATGCAAATATAAGACATGTATATAAGGAGGAGCATTGTTTTTATGAATCAAAATGTAATATACTTCATAGTTCAGATGGTTTCAATGTGTAATGAGGACTAACAGTTGCCTGCATGGCGGTTATCACTCCACTGATTCGAACTTCCTCGTTTGTTTCTGTAACGTTTAGCTACAATTGTCATTTCTTAAGAATAATTTGCAAATTTTCATATCTGACAATTAATCAAAAACATAAATCTTCATGGAATAGAAAAATTACCCGGACAAACGTTCACTTCATGGCCTCTTGTTTGCGGTTTGGGCCGCTTCTGAAAAACATTCTTGAATTCGACATGACACATTAATGTTACGTGGATCTTTTCACTATCGCCCAACATCATCATTTTTAATTTAATTTTTATTTCCACACACTTTCCCGGTGGCGTAGATTCATTTTGCATGTCCTGTGATCCGTCGAGATCCGGCTGCCAGAGGACGCCAGCCTGCAATCAGATTGTACTCTGCCATTCAGTAAAGATTTCCTTCGACATCAAAATAGTTTTTCACACCCCTCTAGATTTTGGCTTTTTGAATAAGATCTTATTCCAAAAATGTCAAACTCCCTGCTGGCTACCGAGTAAAAAATATTAAAAAGCATGAAATATAAATAATCTTTTTAAAGCAGCTTTTTATTGAACCCTCCTGTTACCTTCACAGTTACTAACATATTTTACCCTCTGGGTCAAATTGACCCCAGCAATTAAAAGCTCCAGAAAATTATTAGAATTAATATTTTTCCCAAGTTTATGTGTGAGGTACTTTATGTTTGTTTGTTGACGACCTAAATAGCCCTTTAAATATATAAAAAAGTTTATATTTCTTATGTGTTTGACACAGTGAAAAACAGCCTGGGTTCAAATTGACCCCAAAGAACACCGACATTAAACATTGAATTGGATCAAATTGACCCTAACGGTAACAGGAGGGTTAAATATATGTTATGATAAGAGCAAAACTAATTTAAATACAATGGTATGTGATGTTGTCTATTTCAATTACAAGAGCGAAAGTATATGTTAAAGAGCATAACTAGCACCGCATATTATTTTGAGGGTTTCCAGGTCACACAAGGGAACCGGTACCTCCACTGCCAAGACGCGACCATGTCAGAGTGGAAAGGAACGTTGGCGTGTGTTCACATCCACACAGAATGTAGCTGTAGCCCCAAACTATTAGCATTATGTCATCTGCATTTAGCCATCGAGTTGGTTTATATCTTTCATGGGGTGCACTTTGCTTCCATTTTCAGAAGTGGAGGTTGCAGCCTGGGTGCACATTTTAAAACAAGTCAGGCAGAGATGGTATCGGAGGTTATTTAGCTAGCTAGCTGCAACTTTAAAAAGAACTCCTGGCAAAGAGAGATGAGAAGCCTAACACGCGTGATAAAAAACCCACACTTTGTTGTGGTTTAAAGTGCTATTCATCATTGTAAACTGAATCTGTTTGATAAGTTTGGCAAACACTCAGATACAATTCCCCAAACACATTACTACACTGCTTCCCTATACAAGTATAACTACTTGACATCCAGTCTTGAAGAAAAAAAAAAGGACTTCCTACTTTTGAGAGATCTAGTGGACCTTTGCTTGGCTGCTGCAGGGAAATTGATTGTGACTGCAGAGCCCTGGAGGCGCTAAACAAACCTTTCCATTGCTGCCTGCAGCCTTCGCTCAACGCGGTGCTCGGCAATCATTTACCATCGATCTCCCCTCTGTTTGAAACACTACGACAGATGCGAAGCGGAGGCCAGGCTTATCACATTTGTCAGGGCTTTTGCCACAGATTTATCTAAAGCTGACGTCCATCCTACTCACACGGTTTGGAAGTATCACAGCGAACTGCAACACATCCTTCGTGAGAACATAAAACCAATGAAATTAGAGCTTTTGGCTGGAAAAGAGGGATACCTATTACACTTTGAGAAACCTGTCCAAATTCTGGAAATTGCTCAATAAAGAGTCCATTTAGGGATTGGGATGTGAGGCTAAAGGAAAATGTTCTAAATTGCTTCCCTAGCTAATATGCACATTAAGACAACGTGGCATTGACTTATTTCGAGTAAATTATCATTTAATATGTTGAGAAATGGTTATTGATCCAATACTGCAGTTTAGTTTGAGCTTTAAGTTTGATACAGATGCAATAACGATGACTTTTTCCTGAACAATAAGCTCTTAAGAGCAGAAATTCAGTCGTACTACAGTTTTTAGGGGAACTACACTGCCTTTAGGATGTGGCAAAGTATATAAAAGCCCCGTCATGACAGAGAAAAATGCTAAAATGGTCAAAATGAGAGAGGACGCTCTTTAAAACTGCACACATTTGGCCCGTGAATTTACTGCATGCTGTCAGAGTAGGAAGCACGCACATAATCTACCATGAATACAATTTAACCCATTTCACAACACCGATAAAATACCAGCAACCCCACACAGTCCGTTGAGTGCTAAATGTCCTCTTCGAGCCATTTTGTATTTCCAACAGATTTCACGCGTTGATGAAGAGAAAGAGGGCGACACAGAAGTCTATTGCTCTCATCCTGGATCCTCATTAATCCTGAGCCTGTCCTTAAAATCAAAGAAGAAGCGGTTAGCTGTAACAGAGCGCTGGACCAGGAACTATGTCACGCATTGATTCCCCCTGTTCAATAAGTTACACTGATAGAAAATCCTTTGAGTTATTTAAACAGAGCTACAGAGGGGAAGCTGGGAAGGTCCCTCTCTCCTCGCATGCTCCCCACTCTGATGGCTTTATTTACTTAACCCTCAGCACAACCCTCATCCATAAATGTCAAGAATGAATCCACGCACCATTAAGAAACCCAAACGCGAGCTATACCAAACATAGGCTGTGTTCCTGTGTGCCTACAGCTGCATAATCACCGGTCAGCAGCAACCATTTTCAAAAAAAACACCCCCTCTGAAAAAGAAGCCCTCCCTTTACAGAAGGAGAAGATGCATTTCAGCGTTCATCCCACATCTGTCATCGCTCAGCGCACACCACACGCCTCCAGTGCTCTCCCTCAAGACATGCCAGCAGAGCAGACAAAGTCTGTCATAACACTTGACTTGTGGTTTAACAGACTGTGGCAACACTGGAAGGTGGTAAATGAGATTGCTTTCTTTGTTTGTATTTCTGTCTTTGCGAATAAATCAAACCGAGAGCCGCACGCTCGTCGCGCCGAATATAAAAACCCAGAGTGCCCTGCAGTTACTCCGTGCAACCGCCTTGATTTCTAATTCCGTCAGACGTGCGGATTTGTCCCGGAGGCAAAAGGTGTCCGGTTTCGACGCCGTCGTGACGTTTGAGGGGAAGGTGAGCGGTATGAGGGCGACCACAGTGCGACCCGTCAGTCACGGCGAGGGGAAGAAGAAAGCGCAGTTGTCAAACCACTTGTCAGGCTTTGATGTAACAAAGGGCGGAAGAGCTCAATTAAAAGGCCATTATTGTGTGAGTAAATCAACGCCCATCAGCCATGTCACTTTAAACAAACGAGCCTCACCCCGGCTGCACCAGCCTCATTTGTCCTGTGGATGATAGTTAACTGCAGAGATCAAGATAAAGGACGCGGTTACCGCTCGGCTGCGATGCTCAGAGAGTTGTCGGGGATGAGAGATTGTTCCAAACGACAGCAGCACTTAGTCTTATTTACAGTATGTTTTACGGCTAATTCTGATGATCACGCGTGGCACCCCGTTTCTAGCGCTCAGGAAGTCATGAATTACCCTGTTGATCACCCAACATGCCTCTCCTTTTCGTTTGCGGTGACAAAGTGCTCTATTTAGGGAGTTAGATTGAACTGTCTGGGGCCTAATTTATCGCTCCAGGATGAATACATGAATGTGAAGTAGCGCCATATTTCACAGACGCTGCCCCCACCCTTCGGACAGAATATTATTACCGCTGCCCCAGAAAGTTGTGCAGGGAACCGTTTTTCACCTGAACAAGCATTACAGTGTCATGTTGGACATTATTCACCGTGTGCAAGAGCGGCTCTGACTCACCGTGAAATATCTTCTGCGCTGACCTCAGATTTCTGCTGAAATGTAGAGTTTCCCGTCCAGCTCCCAAATGTGCAGGTGAAATTTAGAGGGTGAGATAATGTCGTGATTTTCCACAGAATCATAAATACAGATGCACTCCTCGTATCTTTAAAGCATGGTTCACTCTTTCTCCGCTGTTCACCTCCCGCTGCGTCACTCCCACTTGCTCGCTGTAGCTTAAGTGTTGGCATTGATAGCGTCTGCTCGGAGAAACATCTGGGGAAGAGATTACACTTTAATGTGCTATTCTGCGGGGTAAATAACATAAATATACCTATTATTAACACTCATAATGGATTTAGCTTATTTAAGGAGCAATACACAAGTTAGGACTCAGACTTTTCTCATTATGTCATGTATATAGCCCCATGTGAATGTGCTAACTAGCTAAAGCTTGAGAAAATAGAAATACATGCTTTCCACTGTCAGGTGTTCTTTTGTGGGTCCAAGTCTTCCCCTTTCTTGTAATTTAGACATTTAAGTTATCTTTGGCTGCCTCCCTTAAACTTTAAATCATGTATGTAGCCATGTAAAACACCAAGCTAGCTTTAGCGGGCAAAAAACTCCTAGCAACATTTTAGCAGGAATAAGCGAAGGTTTTTTAGTAGAAATACAAGCTTGCCACTGTAATGTGTTAATTTGTGGGTCCAAGTCTTCCTCTCTTGTAAAAAAGACATTTAAGTTATCTTTGGCTTCCGCCCTTAAACTTTAAATCATGTAGTTATGTAAATCACCAAGCTAGCTTTACCGGAAAAAACCCTCCTAGCAACACTTTAGCAGGGAAAAAGTGTGTGGAGTAGAAATGAGAGGCCTGACACATGTGGTGAACACGTTACACCATACCGTGTTATTTTGTGGGTAAGTGAATTAGCTAACTAGCTGCAGCTGGGAGGGGAAAAAAGCCTGACACACGTGGTAAAAACACTTACATTAAGGTGTTATTTTGTGGGTAAAAGTGCAAGTTTTTCTCCTCACCTCCTGCCAAATCGCGCTGTAAATTACTCGCAGCGCGGCCACATGCAGCCTCAGTTCTCCCCTGTCTCCAGTATCCGTGCAGCGTTTGCGAAGACGTGTGGGTGATGTTGGCGGGAGGTTACCGCAGATTGTCACGAGGATAACAGAAACTAAAAGCACTTTCCTCCGCTGTCATCCGCGATGAATGGGTTTCAGAACAAAACGCAGCATATATTATATCACCTGTAAGGTATTCACACCGCCGAGGTCGTAACTCTCCTCCTTCGCCAGAAAAAAAACAGAAGTATGGCATTGTATATTTCCCCACTCGACACGTTTACAAGCCCTCCCTGTTGTATAAACCCAGTGATTGGTATTTCAAAGCACCTTGTCAGGCCCAGTACTGAGCGCTGCCAGCTGCCCCGGCTGCCTCAGCAAACAGTGGGAGGCATTTCAGAGAGAGAAAGTGAGACTGAGAGAGTTATTGCCTCTGCAAAGTCGAGTGCCTATTAAAAAAGTCTCTCTTGTGACTGTAAATTTATAGTGTTTGTGCTCGCTGCTGTAAAAATCAAAACCATTGCCTGGCCCGGGTTGTTCATTCCACATGAACCAGTTGGGAAAGATTTCGGCGTCGCTACAGGAAAGCCCCGAACGTTGAGAAACAGTGGCCCGACGGGGCAGAAAAACATAATGTTTTCTTAGATAAAAGAGATTTTTCTGTATCAAAATGGACAGATGAGATTTATCGTCAAGTCAGAATGTCATAACTGAGGCTCTGAGTGGATTTTTGGCCTTAAATCTTTAGCGTTTTTCTTCTTCTTTATGTCGTCGCTCGCTCTCTGTAAGCCTTGTCAGAGCCTGTTATGGTCTATCTGGACGCTCGCGTATATATTTTCATTGAAGCTTGAGCCAAGAGAATTATTGTTGTGTAAATCTTGCCCCTTTCAAAGGATCACAGTAGTGGTAAGTCACACAGTTTACAGTTTGTCACGCACTGACATGTGCTCAACAATATTAAACCAACAACATGGAGGAAAAGCAGGAATGTTTCATCAGTGAGTCCTAACGTTACACCGCCCGTATCATGTGGTACTTATTGAAACCCTATACCCTCCAGGAATGGAAAAGAAAACAGTTGATGCACGCTAAAAAATATAAAATGCACATGGTCAAGTCAAAATGATGAGATAGTAAGTCAAAGTTTTGACTTTTATAGACGATCAGAGATCTGATTACATCCACAATATGTATTGCTTAACCATGTTTTACTGTGGTAAGGATCAATAAATCAACGAATAACAAAAGAGGAAAAATAAAGAAAATGATACTGAACTACTCTTCACAAAACCTGTTTCATTAAGAAAGATCATTTTCAAGCTTTTCATATTTAGCTTAATGACGGATCAATAATCCTTTAATCTTTATTGCAAATAGACGTTTTCAAAATATCTGAGTAAATCAATCAAGGTGATATTATCAATTATTCAGCTTTTTATTTATTGACCATCTACATATCAATTAATAAAATATAATGTCACCTGTGGTCCTCCATTCAGGTTACATCAATTTTAATTATTTATTTTTTTAGATTATTTTCTTCTGTCTTGTTCTTTTTTTCACCTTTTGTACTAACTGTGAAGCAAAAACTTTATTTATTTTTTGTCATGTAAATAAAAATATGAAGGGGATGCAGACATTGCAGTCAGCTGAGAACAAAGTGTAAATGTCTGGAATCATTAAATTTAGTTTTATTTTCTTAAATTAGGCTGCTAACCCAGATCACGCACATGGAGCATTATTTTCGACACTTCTTCACCCTCGGGGAGTGAAAAACTGACTCTTTTTGATGTGTGATCGCATGGGCGGGCAGATGTTATCAGTAAACAAGACAGGCGAGCAGAGCAGCGCAGACCAAATAAAAGAGGAATGAATGATAAAAATGTCAAGGATTATCTTCACTTTCCAGGAAGCTGTGATGTCGTATTAAAATGGATTTGGTGGAAATTATTTGACAGGAATAGAGCCAATGATGGGAGGAGGTGAGGAGGCAAGATATACAACAAGCGACGGTTGTGTTTGTATGTGTGTGAGTGTTTTCTTTTTGACAAATTGTTCTTATCTTATAACCAACATTAACACATTAGGCGGTCAACATGAAGATGCCATTTCCGCTTTGATTCCATGTGCATAATTGAGGAGAAAAACAGTTTTTTTACTTGACCTCACAAACTGTAACTATAACCACGTGTCCTTGTTTTGACCCCTAATCTTGCCCAATTTAACTTATGAGCTGTGGGTAAATAAAAGCTATTTCTGTGTTTGGCCCTCAGACAAAGGCACCGTTTGTTGCAGCCTGCTCCGAGCGGGGGGAGCCAGCCTCGTTATACATCCCCATCGGCAAGCCAGAGCGGCAGCCATCTTTTCCAACAGTGTGACAAATCGTTGAAGGTTTTTATCGTTCGCAGTTGGCCATCGGTTTCCCAGAAATGAGTCGCAGTCGAGTGAGGACGACAGCAACAAAATTTATGAATTTTAATGTGTATGTGGGAGTTGTTTTTTCCAGTAAAGTCAAATAAGAGGGGAAAAGAGTACCGTGAAGTCGACTGAGGCCGATACGGAAGTGTCTTAAAACTGTCATTATTTCGACTGACCAGTAAGGGGTGACTGCTCTGGTTGTATAGAAGTCTATGCGAAAATGACTACTTCTCACTTCATTTATTCCCTCAGTTTCAGGAAGAGTCAGCAATGTCAGAGAGAGAGAAGACTCAAATGCCAACATAACTTCTGCAAAAAACAATATATAACTTCAACAAACTAGACCAGACGACAAACTCTGACCAAACAAAGCCACACTGGGAATGAGACGAAAAGGGTTTAAATACTTAGGCAAGGTGAAGGTGATTGGACAATGGGGAACGAAACACAGGTGGACACAATGAGGGCGGGGCCAGAAATCACACAGGTGGAAACAATCAGGAGCAGGGTAGACAATCACAGGAAGACAGACGACCCAAAGACTTCAAAACAAGACACAAACTCCGGGTCGTGACACTCAGTAAACATTGTAAACATGAGTATATCATCTCAATCTCTAGTTTAATGACTTATTCAATACAGCAGGATGTTCATTTAGTAAATGATGGTCCATTTAGAGCGAAATAGACCATAAAGCAGGGTCTGCTTTAGGGCGGGGCTACAAGGTGATTAACAGGTCGTATACGTCTCTCTCTATTGCTGAATGGCCTCGTTCAGATTGACCTCTTTGTAAAACATAGCGGCTGACACTCTGCACATGTGCTGAGAAAGAAGCGAGACTCCATCATTCTCTACTTGATTTACAACGAGTGAGCCATCTCGCTTCTTCCTCACATCTGTGGAGTCAGAGGGCAGCGAGTGACGCATTTTGTTGTTGTTGTTTAGAGTAAATCAGTTGATGAATGATATGATAACGTGATATTGTGTCAGTACATAGACCTGCATACTCACATTTATCAGATCCTGCATTTTAGGATTACTAAGTAAGAACATCTGTGACATACTAAAGCAAATCAAAAGATAGAAAGTAAAAATAAAATGACTTAAAAGTCTTAACATTTTGACAATCTCATAATTTGGAATTAAGTATCTCATGATTTTGCTTTAGTGAGCCATTATTTATCTCTTTATTCTGATTTATTATCATATTTTGACTTAAGCTTGACCTTTTCTCTTGTAATCTTGACTTTGCGTCAAAGACATTTTTATTTACCATGTAAATCATATTATTTCTGTCAGAAATAGGCTATCAGGTAGAACTTTCAAAAATATTATTAATTATATTTATTTAATTTATATAAGAGACGGCTAATAAATTACTGACATGTTGGAATTCTTTCTCTTTTCCATGTGATGAGTGTTCTCTGGTGAGATGCTCCCAGTAAACGGTGTGAAGCGTTGATGGGATTGTGTGATTATTGTTTCGCCCTACTGCTGTATGAGTGTGCGTGCGTGTGTGTGTGTGTGTGTGTGTGTGTGTGTGTGTGTGTGTGTGTGTGTGTGTGTGTGTGTGTGTGTGTGTGTGTGTGTGTGTGTGTGTGTGTGTGTGTGTGTGTGTGTGTGTGTGTGTGTGTGTGTGTGTGTGTGTGTGTGTGTGTGTGTGTGTGTTGCCTAAGAACTGTCATTTTGCTGTCACCCTGCCACTTAACGTTATCCCTCCCTCTCTCTATCTGTCCATCATGTTCTGGCAGAGAGGATTAGAGCTGGAGCTGTACACACACATACATATGTGAGTGTGTGTGTGTGTGTGTGTGTGTGTGTGTGTGTGTGTGTGCGTGTGCGACTTTGTAGTCTTCACCCATGACCCACATTCTTTTCCCAACACAGCGTTTGAGGCGAGGCCGGTGTGTTTGTCAGTGTGTCGGTCCGACCTTATCTTCAATGCTCGGCTGCATCCAGACTGCTCGCGGATTATCGCCGTCATCACCTGAGAGGAATGCAACTCAGTCTGTCATGTTCGGCCGTTTTGATCTTTGAAGTGTGACAGGGACACAAACACACACCCCCACACACACACACACACACACACACACAGAGCAGCGTTAGCAGAGCCGGAGGTTTAAGACTCCATTCTCTTAATCCTTTGAGGGACACTGGAAGTTATAATAAGAGGGAAAAGAGTCAAAGTGCTAATGCCACATCGAGAATCCTGCATTCCACACATTTATTTATATGTTATCTAAATCTTCTTTGTTGTTGGTGTTAGCTGTTTTGCACTTTACTTTACTTTATTACTATTATTATTAAAACTACAATTGCGTTATGTTGAACAAGAGAGAAACACACTTTCTGATTTTCTGTATGTTTGCACAAATGGAAAAAGAGACAATAAAGATGACTTTGACTTTGATCTTGATTCCAAACCTTCCATTCCTTTTTCCAAACCACTTATCAGTATATTAATTACTATATGAATGTGTATATTGCATTGTAACTCCTTAATATCCGATCAATGCGTCATATCTTGATCTTTAAGATCACAGTGATTAAAGTGATGAGATAAATGTTGCACAGTGATAAATACAATGTTCCCCTCTGAGATGTTTGTGGGGTACAAAGTTTAAAGTAGCATACAACGGACATTTCTTTGTACAGTGCTTGAGTAAATGCACGTCCACAACTGCCCTCTCCGTCTTGCTCAACATCTCGGCGTCCCGAGGCCGAACAAAGACACGGAGCGAGCCCTGACAAAGGGAGGATCCTCGAGGGAAGAGGAGGAGGTGAAGTTATGAAAATAAACCTGAGAGCAGAAAACCTGTTGACAGTTGAGTTAATGCTCCAAAAACGTGGAAAGCCCATTTTTGAATAACACGCTTTGATGTGTCGGAGAGGGAAGAAGAGTGCGAGTCTCACCGTCCTCTCAAAAGGGGGGGGGGGGGGAGAGAGAGACCTTCGTGCTGTGTACGCTTACCGGAGAGAGAGAGAGAGACATCTGGAGAAGACGTCTCTCTCCGCACTCTTTGTACTTTTTTTCTTTTGACGAGAAAACGGCGTACGTCTTGCTGGAGATCACCGCCGTGCGGGGCCTCGACGGCAAATATTTACCACCCGAATCTCTCAGGTCACGAGGAACATCACGGAAGAGGTGACGACAGGGAAAGACTCCGTCGGATTGTTTGGATAACGGGAAGGGGGCCGACATGGTGGGGGGGGGAGCGGGGCTCACAGGTTTGAAATGATTGTATTAAACAGATTCTTTTCAACGGCATGTCATCAACTCAAGATCGACAGAGTGAACTTACACCACATGCAGTTACAGAGCATCGCCACACCTCATCACGGAGTCAAAGAGTCCGACGCTCGCTCTCTTTTATCTCCGTGTTGGGTCTCCACCTCCTCCTTGGGGGGTGGGGGGAACTCTCTGGCTCTCCAGCTGCTAAATGCTGGATGCTACGTGCGCCGCGCTCACCAGCCATAGTTCACGTCTGCCTGCTGTTTGGCGCTGGGCAGGTATCGTGTGTGTGCGATGTCTTTGAAGAGCTTCTCACAAAAAGAACAAACAGCTGGCCGCCGGGAAAAAACAAAAAAAACGCAGCGGGAGAGGGAGAGAGGTGAAAGTGAACCGATAAATGTGTGGCCAGGACAGCTAAACAATTACCTTCCTAAATCCTGTGCTCTCTCACTCTATTTTGACTCTCCCCCCCCCCCCCCCTAACTTCATGCTGCCCTGCTGCCCGGGCGGCACTTCGATAAACAAAGCCCAGCCAGCAAACTGCTTTTCATTGGGCGCATCCTGCTGGCAGGATCTGAGCAGGCTGTTTACGGAGGGGCTCGTCAGCTGTTACCACTGGGATGTTGCAGCATGTGAAAACAGTGGAAAGAATCAGCCTTTGATGCCTCCCCATCCCTCCGCCCGCCCTCCCCCACAACCCCACCGACACACTCGGTTCTCCCTCTCCGCTCTCCTGTTTTCTCTTTCACGGAGTCGTGTGAAGTGTTCTTCAGCGGCAGGAGGCCGACGTATCGACGCCCACACGGGAGAGGCGAACACGCGCACGGCCCCCGAAAAACCAGCCGCGCGCATTTTTTTTTCACTGCTCATTAAATAGCGGGGAAGAAATTTCACTTATTAGTACGACTTTCACTCGCATGTTGTGTTTATTTTCATGTTTAAAGTGTTTAAAAAAGCCTTTGAGGGTGAGAAACACAAAGCGAAGCTCTCCATTCACCGGTGAGATGGAGCGACAACCAATCAGCTTTCGAAGAATGTACTTATCAAACAACAAAACAAGTTCAACCTGTCATACCGTCATGCAGAGCCACCGTACACAATATTAATCCACGTGATGAATGACACGAGCAGCCATTAGACAAAGTGCAGCGCAGAACAATCGCCGTCCTCACATGACAGAAAGTGCCACGGATATGAATTTGATTACGCTCTGAGCGGACTGACTTCCCCTCATGAACCGCCATCATCTGGTCACGAAATGTTGAATTTACGGACACTTTCTATGCAAAGTGTAAGTAAATTGTCAGGAAGGAAAATGATGTGGTAACAAAAACGCAGTAAAGTCGCCGTCGGGCCGGCGGTGCAAGAGGGTCGACGCTGCTCTGTCGACGGAACTCTTGGCTTTAATGTGACGTATTAAAGCCGGTGCCAAGAGCTCGGGTCAAATGCAGAGCGGCTGCACATCCTGCCACATGTTCTCAGTTTTTGTAGAAGTCCATAACCTCCAACTCCTCTCGTAAAACTATTTAACGGGGCTTCGAAACGGAGAAACACTGAGTGTGTTTATAAGCTCATCTCCCGGTTGTGTTGGGAGATGAGTTTCTTCACGTGGAGCTGGACACATTCTGCAGAGAAGGAGTAGTTTGGCATTTTGGGAGATGTCACCTAATGTTCAGTGTCTGTCAGTACATTCAGACAAGCACTGTACCCAAGTATAATTTAAAGGTACTTGTACTCGTGTTTCCTTTGTTCTGCTACCGCCTACTTCTACTCGACTGTTACATCATCGTCTCCGTCAGGGAGATCATGTAAGTGGTTGAGTGTGAGTGAAGTGAGTGAGTGTGTGTGGGGGGGTGCGTGAGTGTATGCGAGTGAGTGAGTGTGTGTATGTGTGTGTGAGTGTATGTGTGTGTGTGAGTGTGTGTGAGCGTATGTGTATGTGAGTGAGTGTGTGTGTGAGTGAGTGAGTGTGTAAGTATGTGTCTGAGTCATAAGTGAATGAGTGATGAGTGAGGGAGTAATTGTGTGTGTGTGTGTGTGTGTGTGTGTGTGTGAGTGTGTGTGAGTGAGTGAAATGAGTGTATATAAGTGTGAATGTGTGAGTGTGTGTGTGTGTGCCTGTTTGTCTGTCCGCGGCTAATCTTACATTTACTCAAACTGCATAATATTTTGGAGGGAAGACGTGTCTTCATGCTCCAGACCCGGTGGTGGTTGTGGGGATTAACGCTTCTCCAACAGTATTATAACAGTTCTCTAATGTCATTGTGTCTGCTTATTGTCATGGTTTCTGAACGGGTGTTTGGCTAACCGCTAACCGCTAACGGACACACACACACACACACACACACACACACACACACACACTGCTGAGTAAAGACACAAGAGTGTCTCCTTCTCCTCCAACTCTCTGCAAGAAAGGGAATATATGTATTTCCCAAAATGCCCAATCATCAATAAATAAAATTAAAATCTTTAAACAGCCGTTAGCTGCTCATTTTGGCAACTCGCTGAGTGCAGCACATATGGAATACGACCATGTGCTCTGGTTCATAACTGTCGGTGCAGTCATTAATCCCACTCATCTGGATTTACATGCAAATTGCATTCGTATGAGTAAAATACACGTTCCTGAGCTCATAACTTCCAGCGAACACATAATATTTTTATCGGCTTCAGAGAAAATGAAAAACACCTCTATGTAACGCGTAGTAGTAAACTAAAGGAATGTTTGGCACTATGAACTTCTCACCCGGAGAAGGAGCGCATGAAGCTCAGCTGCACCCCGAGGAGCAGATGGAAACACAAAGCCAGCTCATGTTGTGTGTTAGAGGAACCGGTCGCCTGATACGACTTAAGTCTGAACACCTTGGACTCATGAAGGTCCAAGGACTCAAATCTAAACCAGCAAAAAAGGTTTAGGAGTAATGTTGAAATGATTGTTGTCGTGAATTTTTTCGCCCCACAGGAAATGTTGAGGATTATCAGACTTCAAATAACAGGGCTGGGAATGACCACACTCATCAACTTCAGTTACAACGAGCGTGTAACTGAGAAATCTTCTCCCTAAGTCAACCAGAGCCGACAAAGAAAAGTACAAATCTGAGGTACTTTATTCAATATGTATTTCCCATTTTAAGCTACTATGTTCTACTCTTCATTTGATCATTTAACTTTACTTTGATGATTCAGATTATTACAAAAATATAATCAACAAATGAAAACTTTATTGATCCCGACAAGCTATACCCGGCAGTAAGTTCGTACTCATTGACACCGTGAGGAACTTTTAACCATATATAAAACAATCTCAATGTAAAGCTGACGTCTCCATATGACCATATGAGCATCAGCGAGAAGATTGGCTATTTCTATTTTGTAACTTTTAAAGTAGTTAATATAACATTAATATAGCCGCAGACATATATGGTTTATGTAAAGAGATGGAGGAGTAATGTTTACCTGATCAGAGAATGTTTTATTGACATAGCCAGGTCGGCTATGTGAGCTTTTAGTGCATGTTAGTGCATGTTAGTGAATGTTAGTGAATGTTAGTGAATGTTTGTGAATGTAAGGGCATGTTAGTGAATGTAAGTGAATAATTTGTGAATGTACATGCATGTTAGTGCATGCTAGTGCATGATAGTGCATGATAGTGCATGTTAGTGCATGCTAGTGCATGATAGTGCATGATAGTGCATGTTAGTGCATGTTTGTGAATGTAAATGCATGCTAGTGCATGTAAGTGCATGTTAGTGCATGCTAGTGCATGATAGTGCATGTTAGTGCATGTTTGTGAATGTAAATGCATGCTAGTGCATGTAAGTGCATGTTAGTGCATGCTAGTGCATGTAAGTGCATGTTAGTGCATGTTAGTGCATGTGCATCCTAGTGAATGTTAGTGCACGATAGTGAATTTTAGTGCATGTTAGTGCATGATAGTGAATGTAAGTGCATGTTAGTGCATGTTAGGGAATGTTAGTGCATGTTAGTGAAATCACAATAACAAGTAAATGACAGTGATACAAAACTAGCCTCATTAAACTGATGAACACATTAATATCATCAATAATAATCTTAATCCAGATATGTAATATACTGTATTTTGAAATAAATATATATATATATATATATATATGTTTACAGTTTTTTGGGATTAACCATGGATGCAAGTACTTTTAAATGCAGGACAATACATTGAGAAGAGATAATTTCCACGGTGTGACATCGCCGCTTCGAGTACTTTTTCCTCCTCGGCTGAAAAGGAAGATGAGATGAAGGCGGAGAGCCGTCTAAATCTTTAGGACAGGACTGTACCGGGCAAACCCTTGAAGCATCATGCGATGAGAGCAGAGCTCAACACCTGACAGCGAGAGAGACAGATGATTTACTCCAGATTAAAGAACAACAGACACATTGTTCTCTCGTCTTTCTCTCGCCCCGTTTATCCCCCTCAGCGGATCATTGATGCCATTCATGCCCCTGAAATGCTACGCCGTTGTGATTTTCCTCTCCTTCTTCTTCTATTGTTTCTCCGCTCTCTCTTTTTCTCTCTCTCTCCCTCCCAACCCCAAGCGTTCCCGGGGCACATGGAGGCTCTCCTCTTTAAGTTTTTTTTTCTTCTTTCCGCGCAGATTAAGTGTGACAGATTGGCAAAAAGAGCACATGACAGGAGTT
>CM070090.1:14964667-15067167 GCA_036178185.1 Liparis tanakae | reverse complement strand
TCATAGATCAGACTAAGAAGTCATGGGCGTCGGTGGAGGAATTCGGCCCGAAGGCGAAGAAATTAAAGTGATTTCTCAAACTGCCGAGGAGGAGGAGAAGAAGAAGAAGAAGAAGAAGAAGAAGAAGAAGAAGAAGAAGAAGAAGAAGAAGAAGAAGAAGAAGAAGAAGAAGAAGAAGTCATGTTCCTATATCACAAGATTGGGCATAGCATTATGAACATAAAAATTGACTGTGCTATGGTAAAAAGAAGATGTTGACCTTTTCATGACCTTGCCCTTGACCTTTGACCCGATCGATCCCAAAATCTAATCAAATGGTCCTCGGATAATAACCAATCATCTCACCAAATTGCATGCGATTCGGTTTAATACTTTTTGTGTTATGCGAATAACACGCACTTACGCATACAAATACACAGCGATCAAAACATTACCTTCTGTCTTTTCAATGCGAAGGTAATAACAATAAAGTTCAATCTAAACTAATTATGATCTTCTTATTCTGGCCTACAGTTTGGATTATTGAATCTTGCATACTACAATTACCCATGAGCCTCTGCAGCCATTGTTACGACGTTACAGTCGATAAATATATAGTTTCTGAATTCACCCAGAGCTAAAAAGTCAGTTGATTTATGCCGTTTTTAGTTGTTCTCAACATCTTCATCTTCATCTTCATCTTCCCCCACCTAACAGCATTTAAATCTCTATTATTGGACATTTCTCGCCGAAATGCACCTTGGGAGTCGTAGTTAACAGGTAGCCAAGAAGCTTTGACCTTTTATCCAAGCAGATATCCTCAGAGTTTCACGTTCCTCCGAACCCTAACCGCTCCACGTAGCTTTTATCGTTGACCTTAAGCGAGTTGCGTAGCGCTGATTGAAGCGGGGCATGTCCCTCCGCGGCCGGGGAAACCCCCGACTTCCTGCATCCTCGCCGCAATTTGTGAATTTGAGTCCGCCCGTGCCCTTTCTCATTGTCGCTGACCTCCAAACTTCCCCTTCAGAGGCGGAGAGACGTGACTGGGATTTAAAGCGCTGCGCTCCCTGAAAACCCCAAATCTTCACCTTGAGTTCACCTTCCCGCGGCTTTGAGTGACGGACCAGAGCTGAGAGGCTGCGCATATTTCACGGTTACTCATCCGATCATTGATATTTCAGCGAGATCCACGTGTTGAGATGTAAACTAATAAGAGAGAATGAGTTTCGCTGTGTTGTTTTAACATTACAGAGGGGAATATACATAGTTCGCTGAGCTTGTGTCGTCTCATTCTTCTTTGACATGTCCCTCACCCCTCCTCCTCCTCCTCCTCCTCCTCCTCCCTCCAAGGTGTGAGAGAGGCCTCGGCTCGTCCCCTTTAAGTTGAGAGACGGGCCAAAGTCTTTAAATTGCTCCCGTCACCCTCGGGGCATGTTCATGTGAGGATTCAGTTTAGGGTGTGACAATGAGGATCATCTGGCTCAAATCAGCCCAAACAATCCCGGTTCAGTTCGCAGACGGCTCGGGGAGTCGGGCCAGACAGGCGCTGACGCTCGTCCCCGTCAGCCTCATCCATCTCCGCGTGGCGGCAGATAAGACGACCCTTCATTAATTTACGCCGCCGGAGTCTCGCGTGTGGAGACGGCGGACGGCTCCGAGCCTCTCGCGTCGAAGGCGTCTGCTGACAGGAAGAGGCTCCGCCTTGTGTTCCTCTTCGGAAAAGGTTATCGGTCCGAAGAATTCCGAGACAAGAGTCGCGTAGGGAGAGAAGAGGAGACATGGATTTGAGGAGCTTTGCTGCGGAGGAAAGGAGCTTTAAAAAAAAAAAAAGCACAAAAGGGTTCAACAGGCATTCCTGTTTATTATTTATGTCTCAGAGTGTCATACTTACCCCCTTAACGCCACGTGCTTTAGAAACAAATCTATATATCTTTATTTTTCTTGAAACATCATGACTTGTGTACAAACAGCAGCTGCAGCCCCAGCGGCCTTCTTTTTTTCTTCCGATTGCCGAAAAGATGTGAAAGAAAAAAATGTACAATGACGAAAAAAAGGAGAAAGTAAATAAGCGAGACGCCGTATTTAAATGTGAAACATTACATCCCCCCTCGACCCCACCCCCCCACCCCCCACCCCTCACACACACACACACACACACACACACACAAACAGCCTCCTCGTGTCATCGCTGTAACGTTAGCCCGCGCCGCTCGGAGCGACACCCTGTCAGGTGGAGTTTACAGACTCCGACACAGTATCCAGTCACACACACACACACACACACACACACACACAAACACACACACACACACACCCTCCGTCCAGAGCGAGCGTGAGCCAGACCGGTGAAGACAGACGGGTTGAAAGAAGAGAGGCGATTGTTCGTGACATTCCCGGAGCTGGTTCTGTCTCATGTGACCGGCTGCTGCTGCCCAAAGGAGGCCGGGTTTGAAATGTTTTTGAAAAAGCCTCTTTTTCTTTTTCTTTTTTTTTTGGGGGGGGGGGGGGGGGGGGTGAAGACGGTTTTACACTTTTTTTAACAAGACACATGTTAAAGTGGGTCAATTCCCCCTCTCCTCTCCTCTCCTCTCCTCTCCTCTCCTCTCCTCCAGCTTCTGCCGGAACATTTCGGGCTCGCAGATACAGACATCTGCCCAGATATCACAAAGGCGATGCTCTTCGTTCGTAGTCCGGGTCGGACCTCGATTCGTTCTCTGGCCGCTCGCCGCTGCTTCTGGGCTCGGGACGCCGGGGCTTCGGTTCTCTACGGACACGGTCGCCGCATCTGTTCCCAGTTAGCTTACGTCGGCTGTTTTCTTTTACTTGGACGTAGACGTCGTCATGGTGACGTCACCCGTTGGTATTGCGGATGTGCTTTGAAGTTTGGGCGATTTACAAAGTCTACTTAGGGAATAAATTGTGCGAGAAGTGGATTTTCTCCTAGACTTCTATATAACGCCCTGGTGGACATTCAAGATAATGCAGGTTTGGAGACACATTAGCATCGCGCTGCAGATATTTAGGTCATTTAGCTCATTGCTCATCGTGAAATAATTTACTGAACATGTAATACAAGCAAATCAAGTGTTTATTATACAAATACAAATGTGTTTTACCGATACTATGATACCTTTGAAGTTGGTCATTATTTTCTTCAAAACTGATGACATACAGTATACACACAACTATACAACATGTGTCATACCGTCAGTGTCACGTTAGCCAAGTGAAAACATCAACATTTGACACAGATTGCATGTTTGGGAAGGTACACTCTCAGCTTGATGTTGAATTTTTAAACGAAACGAAAACGGATGGCGAGCGTTATGTTTTTACCAAACAAAGATGCATCAGAGTGAAAAATCTGAACATTGGCCGATGGCGTTATTACATTAGTTTTATTTTCCATTTTTCATGTAATGCGATTAAATCAAAAATGATTCCATTATAGGACGGGCCTTGTAGATCAAAGTCCGAACGCATTCCTTCCTCAAACCAACCGCTGCAGAACTTGTTTGTGACTTCTCCGAAAGGGTCTCGGCTCCATTGTCTGAGACCGACCCGTGTGGTCACAGCTGGTATGGAGAACAAACCAGATTGCACCAAACAACGCAGGTTTGAGAACGCCCTGAGTCTTGTTTTACCTCCGGAGGTATTTTGGCTTCGACTGGCAAAATCAAAGCCCAACTTTGCTCTCCGACTTGTAGCGAGTGAGCACACGTTCAAAGGAGCGAAGGGTGTCAAATTAAATAATTCCTGAATAATTAAGTTTTCAAAATTTCAGTTGGCCCTCTTTATTAACGGGTTTTTTTTTTTCCTGTTTTTTTTGGCATCCAAATCAAACGGAACGTTGATCCGAATCTATTGTGCCGCTACGCTTTAATCGGCTTAAGCTTTTCAAGCACGTTGCAATAAATGACAGTTTCTAACAGCTGTGCGTTGGCCGTAAATCACTCACCGGCGCACAAAAGGAGCAGCTAACGCAGTTTACTACGGAGCTTTGAGTCGGTCAGAGGTGGGACGAGATCCAAGGGACCTCACAGTCGGTCGGCAGGTGCTGCTTTTGGTCGGGATGAAGCAGATGTGAGAGCTTTATCTTTCACCACGGATACACAATGAAAAGGCACTTTTGTTTTAAAAAAAAATATATATATATATATATAACCACAGACAAAACAGGGAAAAATCCTGTCTTTTTATCCGGGGGGATTTTTATTTATTTTTCTATTTTTGAAACTGTGGTGAATGGTCAGCAAGCTGGTAACCCTCCCAAAAGAACATGGTTTAACTCCACCGTCGAGCTTGTGTGGAACTGAACGCCAGAGGTGCAGGTCATACCCGCGAGATATTTAACCCTCCTGTTACCTTCACATTTACTAACATATATAAACCCTTAGGGTCAATTTGACCCCATCAATTAAAACCTCTAGAAAATTATTTAAATTAATATTGTTTCCCAAGTTTAAGTGTCAGGTACTTTGTGTTTGTTTGTTGACTACCTAAATAGCCCTTTAAATAAATAAAAAAGTAGATATTTCTTATATGTTTTACACAGTGAAAAACAGCCTGGGGTCAAATTGACCCTCAAAGAACATCGATGTGTACAAGTTGTGTTCAGGACAGTGAAAACATATCATCAAGTGAATTGTATGTTTTCCCAGTTGTCCCCAATAAATTAGGAAAAGTCATGAAATATGAAACAAAAAAAAAGTATGTCAATCATTTTTTTAGAGACGTCAAGCATTGAATGGGGTCAAATTGACCCCAAAGGTAACAGAAGGGTTAAACAACACCAAAAACAAACACACAGCACAGGTGTTCTCACAGATATACCCCCGTTTAATGTCTCGGCGTCACGCTACGACTTTAAAACAAAGACAAAACAAAATTGTAAAACAATTTAAAAAAAATACACAGACGACAGCTGTGCTAAAAGAGGTATGAGCGGCCATGTTCGCCATTAGGCGCCGCGATGAGGACGTCAGCGCCATATTCTGTTTTTGCATCTCGCCGAAAAGAGAAGAAGTTTAAGTGTTCCTCTCTTCCTCTGGTGTTTCAGACCGGCTGTAATCTAATTGCCTAAGAGTGTGGAGGGGGGAACTCTGGAGACGTAAACAGCCAGTTAATCTGTATCTGCTTGATCTTACCGCCTGTCTGTCAACCGGGAGACAGGGGAACGCAAAACAACCTATAGGTATAATTTAGCATGACGGCCTTCTGGTGGCAGCTGGGGTGAAGAGTTCACTGAGAGGCACCCAGCGTGTGTCTACGTGTGTGTGTGTATGTGTGTGTGTGTGTGGCAAGGATTCAGCAGTAGTTTGATTTATATATACATGTGCTGCCTTTATGCATAATGGCAGCGCTCTGAGCGATAGTAAAAGAAGCATCTGAGAGTTTTCACCAAACACAGCGGCGACTGTTCAGACTTGAGCACCGAGAGGTCAAGTCGCTGTAGCACAAGCACTTCTATTCAAAGCCTTGAGAAATCAAGTGCGGCTCGGCAACACACACGTCTTTTCTTCGCACCCTCCAACCCCCCCATTACATTGGACCTACTGTCTCTTATTCTGCGTGATGACACCGAGAGAATGTCTTTTGACAACGGTGGAACGGGACCTGGAGGAGGAACAGTGAGTGAAGCCGCCAAAAAAGAGTTGGGGTGTGATAATGGATTCCCCACATTAGGTCCATCAAGTTCTGATGATGGATGGGACGTGGCAGCGGCTCGGAGAACCAAATCTTGTTTTGGAGCGAGGCGTTGAGCGGCGGGGGGGGGCGACTCGATGCTCGGTAGCAGGCGCTCTGGGCTCGCGTTGGGGGATTCCCCCCCCCCCCCCCCCCCCCCCCCGGGTCACAGTGGAATCACAGTGGAAACACATGGTTTCAATGTGCCGCTCATCTCCGGCACTCTGCATTTTTTTAGCTCTGGAATTACTTCATGGTTTAGTGAGAAAACAGGAAAGAAAATGAATAATGAAAATCACAAGATTTCAACATTTTTGTGTGTGTGTGTGTGTGTGTGCGCACGCTTGTGTGTGTGTGCTGAATTCCTGTAGAGTTCACGGGTGACACGCCCACAGGTTTGAAACCCATAAATTACCTGAGAAGAACACGGAGACAGCAGCAACCACAGGAGCTTTATTGAGAACTTCAAACCAGGGGGGGGGGGGGGGGGGTCATTCTTCAGTCATCTGGGCAGTAAATCAATCGAACAAGCACACATGACACAACTTGTTAGTCAGTTTTTGCGGAAGACGACCATAATTATGTTTGATGTGTTCCATAATCTAAAAAAAACACATAATGAATGTGTATGAAATCCACCACAGCGGTAGTTAGAAGTTTGAACTATTAACTGTCTGTGTTTCTGCTTCCACGTTAATTTAATTTAACCTCCTCTTGTCATGATCCAGAGTTGTTGTGTCTTATTTTGAAGTCCCAGTCCTCTGTTTCCCTGCACTTCCTGTCCCTGTGATTGTCTGCCCTGGTCCTGATTGTTTCCACCTGTGTGATTGCTAGCCCCGCCCTCATTGTGTCCACCTGTGTCTCGTTCCCCGTTGTCCAATCACCTTCACCTTCCCTGTGGATTTAAACCCTGTTGTTCTTTTCCCCACCATACAATAAAATGTGTCACTTTTTGGTGAAATTTGCAGTTTTTAAATCAGAATAGGTTGTACACGTGAATCGTGTGGATGCGAAGAGTTTTGGTTTTGGGGTAGGGGTCAAAAACATGTTTTCTTGTATTACTACTGTAGATAAATATCGAATTTATGGGATTGTATTGAAATCCGGTGTCGGATATCATGATATTTATGGCAGGTATTGTATAGAAGTTATAAGTTTAGGATCATGACAACCAGGTATAGGAAGGAACAGACTCGAAGCTCAGCAGAGCACAAGAGTAAAAGAAAAAGAAGGAAGTTCATGAATGACTAACCATATTATATATATGACAATGTAAAAGTTATTTCTATTATTAGGGCCCGATCACTGAATTATTCAGAGAAACTTTTTTCTTTAAATGTTTTATTTAGATTTGCAGTCAGAACAATCATAAGATCATAGTTCTAAAAACTTAGTCATCATCAAACAACATGGATGTGGTGTGGCAAAAAAAAAAAGTCATGTCAAATGTTTTTTTTTTTTTCCTTTTAAATTATAAATCCTAGCTATTTACAAGATGATCAGAAGTTTCAGCTTCTTTGGATGAAGGTACACACACATGCACACACATGCACACACATGCACACACACACAGAGAATGAGCTCCAGGTGGGTGCAGGAGTTTTCGTTGGCTCCCAGCAGGGTACTCGGGGAGTTGAAAAGGTGAAGACGAGCACGGCCCTCAAGTCGACAGCAAAGTGAGGAGCGGCCGACCTTTTGACCGTGTTTGTTGGTCTAGACTCAGGCGTGAACCTCCAGCCCCAGGGCATGCTGGGAGTTTAATCAGGGGCAGGAGGTCACTGAGACGGTCACCAGGGCAACGGAGGGTTAAAGAGGGCTAACGGCTCTTCTATTTGCCCCTTAGAACCAATTATGAATTTCAATGCATGGCAACGTACATTTACTCTAGAGTATTTGTTCAGGTACTTTGAGTATTTGCATTTCATGATACTTTATATGTTCTACTCCACAACATCTCCAAAGTAAATATTGAACTTTATACTTCAATATCTTTGTCTGATAGCTTTAGTTTCTTCTCAGATGAGGTTTTTCATCTCTTCCTGTCCCGTATCTCGTATATATTAAATATGTTGTTGTTGAATGTTTGTGATCAACTGAACGTGTTGAGAAGCTCCGCCTCCTCCTACGGATGAATAAACTCTTTAAAAAGCCTCTTGCATCAGCTGGAATATGCATCGTCACATGATGACCTCATAGGATATGATGCAGTGACGGAGATTAAACTAGACAACAGGATTTAGAGGAGTTAACATGAAACACACATTAATGCAGCAGGAATATTAATCCAGAATCATCAGATATTAGTAAAACACTAACAGGGAGCATTTTACAGAATAATGTGTACTTATAGTTTTAATTACATAAGGTTTTATGAATACTTTTACTTTTAAACATACATACTTTTACGCAATTCAAGTTTTGAGGGCAGATAATGTACAGTGTATTAATATTTACTCCAATAAAGGATGCAAACACTTCTTCCATCTCTGCTGCACGACGTCCCCACAGCATTACTGGAAAAAAAGCAAAATATTTCAGTTTCCTCGCTGCCTTCTTCTTTCTCTTTTCATTCTCTCCTTTAGAAATGTCTGAGCTGAGTAGGTTGCCCGGAGGAGGAGGAGGAGGAGGAGGAGGAGGAGGAGGAGGAGGAGACTTGATGAGTGAACCTCTTCTGGGCAGATGCACCTGAAGAAAGAGCCAGAAGGCCTCTTCTGCAGCTCGCCGTGAGTGACGTGTGATCTGTACAAATTTCAGGACTAATAAATCCACCTGTCAGAGGACGGGGACTTGAAAGGGCCGCCGGCCCGCGGCGAAGCTTAAACGCAACTGCTGTTGATGAAATTCTGCAGGCTGGAGAATTACAGCTGTCAGGGAGGAAGAAAAAACGCCTACATCACATCTGACGGCTCGCCCCGGCTCCTTCTCTAACCTGTTCTCTGTCCCACACTTCCTCCCCTCCCTCCCTCCTTTTGTTTCTTTCTTTTTCTGTTGCACTTACTTCCTCCCTTTTGTTTCTAATCCAAAATATGTGTGACATGAACTCTTTTCTCTTTAGAAAAACCGCCGTGGGAAATAAGTCTCCAGCAGGAAATATCTCTCTAAATGTTCTTGTTTGTTCTCTCTCTCTCTCTCTCTCTCTCATTCTTTCTCTCTCTCTTTCTCACAACACAACACACTGTGGAAGGAACAAAGCTAAATCACGTCGCACACAGATGTTTTGCTTTTCCATTACAGGGCGGCTCTATTTTTCTCATGGCTTTGAAGTCGGGGCTGGACTTCAGCCAGCAAGAGACATATTCACTGCTGCTCCCTGACGGCTATAAACACAGTCTGAGGAGAGAGAGGCATAAACCAGTTGAGCGTGTTGCTGTATTTATGGGTAAACGAGTGGAAAAGCCATTGCTCTCTCTAATCTGTCATAAAGGGGATTTATGTGTGTGTGTGTGTGTGTGTGCGTGTGTGTGATGCGAGGACCTTGTTGAGGTTGTATTGACTCATCTCATGCAGACAGACTTCATGGGGCGTGAAGCTCTCCCGATTCCACATCAACGGACACGTGATTCAATATAGAAATGATTATATAGAGAATATTTATCTCGTCTTTTCATTTGGATAAAAACAACATTCATTTCTGGCCATTTTTCATCTTTTTTGGTGTCTTCAGTCATGCGAGCAGATCTGTGAGGCCGCACTTTTTGGGAACAGTGGTTACGTGGACTCAGAGCTTTACTTAAAATTACCAAAAGTAAATGATGCAGTCCAGAATAATCTACATGATATGACTTGGTAATAATTATTGATGCTTTGTTGTGTTCATCCCGTTGATCCTCCAGCTGGTAAAGGCGTTAACCACTGATGGGTAGTTTGATTAGTTGATTTATATGTTGTATTAATAATCTGAATCTGCAAAGTAACTGTGTTTATAAAAATATATGTAAAAAGTAAGTGTTTCCTAAAAATGTACGTCTCCTCGATGCTAGATCGCTATTTACTGGAACATGCTGATGTTTAGCTAACGTCGGCTAATAAGTGATAGTCATAATCCAAAATCATAATCCAAAATTTCGGACGTAGCTGAGCAGGTCGTTTTAAACCGACTTACAGAAACAGTGCTAAAGATATTTCTTTAAATGAAGTAAACCTTTTTTTATAAAAGTCAATTTAGTCTGATTATGAGGCTTCCAATGAATGTCTGGAAACAAAGAGTTTTATTTATTTATGCCTCAAATAAGTGGTTAAAATAATGTATTGACGTGAAACTGAGGGTTTATTTAGGGTGAATGGTTGTGTTTATTTAAAGCTATTTTCCCCGGTTGTAAAAACAAAGTGGGTCAGACACTCATTCAGCAACCAAATCAAAACTATACCAACAGTGTCGACTTCAGTCCATGGAACTATTTACATTCCCCTCAAACAGCCTGTCGGGTTACCAGCAGACGTACAGCTGAACGTTGAGCGGGCACAAAGAGGAGAAGGAGGAGAAATCACAAGCAACAGTTGGGGAGACGACAGAGGGAGATGGAGATGGAGAGGGAGAGGGAGAGGGAGGGAGGAAATAGGGAGAGGGAGAGCACTCTGGGGTCCGTCTTTCAGCTCCACATCTGGCCCTGATATTTCAGAGTTAATTAGTCATGCAGGGGTTGTGTGTAGATAAATCTATCATCCCGCTGTGCACAAACCATTTGAGAAATGACAGGAAGTGAGGAGATATACACAAGCCGAGCTCCTTCATAAATCACTGGCCCAGATTAAAAACAGGCACTGCGGTGATGAGAGGGGGGGAACAGGCCGAGGCCGGCCCTGGACTTACTCACACAATAGCAATACTTCCATACACGCACAGGATGATATATATTTATTTATATATATATATATATATATATATATATATATATATATATATATATATATATATATTAGGGCTGTCAGCGTTAACGCGTTAATCTATGCGATTAATTTGGCCGCGTTAACGCACTAAAATATTTTAACGCAATTAACGCAACTTTGTTTACTTCCAGTGTTCGTTGATGTTTTTGCACTTTTCTGAGTGTCAAGCAGCGGCAGTGTGTCTGACTCTGTTTCCGTTTTTAAAACTATGAGTTTTCTGCGAAAATACGGAGCAGAAATCAGTTTAAACTCGTGGATTAATTAATCGGGTTTCCTCCTCTCTCCTCCCTCCCAGCTGCTGCTCCACAGACACAGACACAGACGTGTTGGGTGACGCGACACGGAAAGAACTCGTCACACGAAACCTTCACCGTGATTGGTCGAACCGTTTGTCTGTCAACATTTTGCGAAAAATAACCAATGAACACTCAGTAAATCACAAGGCCCGCCCACCTCCCAGGTGGGGCTCATTAGCAGCCTGTCAGCCAGAGAGACAGAGAACAAGAGGAGGACAATGAGCCTCATATATAGAGATGAGATTGTTCTGGAAGGTTTGATGTAGAACACGTGGGGTTGTGTGTCATATGCAAAATACTTTAAAAGGTGAATTTAAATATTTTTGTAAAATGTATAAAATGCCCCCAGCCTCCAGAGTGACACATTTGAATGTGAGTCAGTTTCCAAAGCCACTGGTTCTGGTTCTGCTGCTGTTCAGTGTTAAAGATGACAGGTCCAATGGGTCTCTAATGCACCTTGTTTTACTAATCTGATGTTTCACTGAAGAAACTATTTATCCTCCACGATGTTAAATACCTGGCTGGCCCTTTTTATAGGTAGTGCTGAGAAACAGCACTGTGTGAAGGTGTCTTTAACAACTAATACTATCAAACAAGTGTCTAAAACACACTTGTCTGAAGGGATTACTGCTTCATTTAGAAGATTTAGTCTTTAGAAGAAATGTGCAATTAATTAGTTAATTTTTTTTAAATCGATTGACAGCCCTTATATATATATATATATATATATATATATGATTGTTTTAATATATTTTAACTGGGAAATCAGACTTTCTCAGTTCCCAGTCGGATGAATCTATGGAAATATACTGTTTATTAGCACTTCTGCAGCAAAGCCCCATTAGGATTTACAACTTGTGGCATAAAACTGATGCAGTAATAGGGAAACATTAATGTATAAACACTTGACATTCAGCCAAAGGTATTTCATAAAAGGTTAAATTGGATACGTAAAAGTAATGAATACATTTCTTGAAATTATATATATTTTATGGACGCCAAAGATATATGATGAATATTAAACAGCTGAAATGGTTTATACAGCGGAAATAATAGCTAGCTAGTTATAAATAATTCAAATATATATAAATAAATATTAATACACATGATGAATTAATAATTGAGTGAGTTAGCTAAAAGGACCGGAACAGGTAGAATAGCTGAGCATAAGAGGGAAACGGTTACCATAGTTACTAACATTAATGGAAACACAGTTGAACTCATGAGCTCAAAGCAATTAACAACTAATGTATAAATAGCATTTATTGCAGCAAATGTGCATCTTTGTTAAATAGTTTGAACTAAGATGAATGGATAAGTAGAGAAACTAGAATAAAAGTAACGGGACAATTAAAATAGATGGTAAATATTTAGTAACAAGCAGTGGACACAGGTAGGTAGGAGTAATGGATTAGTAATGAATAGTTCATTCACTCGCAGGAACACAAGGCTCTCGTCTCGCAGCTCTTCCTCAGTGGGAGTTCTGCTCCAGCGCATTTATTTAGAGGAGTTGTTGAATGTTTACACAGCGAAAACAAACTTACTGCGCGGCGTATTACTCACGAACGTATGGCGGACGTCACCATCTGCTGCTCTCCATCCCTCGGGCGCCTCACTCAGCAGAGGGAGGAGGAGGAGGAGGAATGACGAGGGAGGAGGACGAGGAGAGCGGCGGCGAGGACGTGTCTACAAGGTGGAGGTCATGAGTGAGGAAGAGGATTCTGGAATGAGAAGAACATGGCCCTCTGACAGTGTCTGCAATATACTTATGAAAACTATATTTACATTTGTTTCAGCTTTGTAATTCTGCTCCACTACGTCTCAGAGGCAATTATTGTACTATTAATCTACTGTATTGCATTTTTTAACTTAACATGTCAGGTAAATCATGCAAAATATATTGCTCCAATAAAAAGAAAAAAAGAAAATGCAAAGAAAAAGAAATGCAAAATTTCTGAAAATGTGAGTTTTATTAAACATTTGTTTTATTCATTATTTATCTTTATTTATCTATTCCTTTATTTGTTTTGAACATAGTAATTACATATACATGGCAGCGGGGAGATGGTTTTGAAACAACTTTTTCGGAAATATAATTATATATATATATATATATATATATATATATATATATATATATATATATATATATATATATATAAAACATACTATATATAATATACCGGTATATAAATGAATATAAAAATACTCCCCTACAGGTACAAGGCCTGCCTTCAAAACCTTATACTCTATATATACCCATATATATATATATTTATATATATATATATATATATATATATATATATATATATATATATATATATATATACACGGTTTAGTAGCGAGCACCGTCACCTCAAAGGGGCCCAGGTTTGACCCCCGATCCCCGGCGTTCATCTATGTGGAGTTTTGCATGTTTTCCAGTGCGGGTTCCCTCCGGGTTCTCCGGGTTCTCCAGCTTCCTCCCACAGTCTGAACACGTACAGCTTGAGTAGATTGGAGACTCTAAATATCCTCGAGGTGTGAACGCTCGTCACCCAGACAGGTCGCCTGAGATAATCTGACGACCTGTCCCGGTGAACTCCGCCTTCGCCCGATGTCATCTGGGATCCGACCCCGCGACCCTGAGGAGAATAAGCGATTTGGATAATAGAATTGATTATATAATAGTTTAAAATTCTCTGAACATTGTGCAGACTCTGGTTGGGGGGGTGGGGAAGAGTTTCTCATGTGGGTGAGTTCCTGTTGTTGAAGAAGATTTAGACTCATGACCCCCAAAGTTTCGCCTTTAACACGCCGGCCTTCACAATCACAGACAGCTGCTGCAGTAAAGATGGTAATAAAGATCATCTGTGGCGCTGAGATGACTATCCATCCCTGGAGACTAGCGATGAGATTTAAGATGAACATTCAAGATTAGATTTATAGGTCGAAAGTAAGAGTTAAATGTTAAAAGCGGTAGGTTTAAGGGACTTTTTATTCATCATTTATTTATTGTATTACTGTATATACATTCCCATCTTAATTAGGGGCAAGTACATTTAAAGACAGAAACAACTGCAAATGTTTAATTTTAATTTGGATTAAATGTATTTTACAAAATTAGGCAAAAATGGAAACTACATGACAGTTGAGAGTTGATGGACTGAACTTTAAATCACCTCAACGCTTAATCTAAGGTTTAGGATTTATGGGTTTAAAGTATTTACGATGAGGTGAGGGTGAAGATGAGGGTGAAGGTTAGGAAAGGGACAAGGTCAGAGGTTAAGGCAGAGAAAGTGCTGAGTATTAGCAGGAATGTGTGTGTGATCCAGAGGTGTGTGTGTGTGGGGGGGAGGTCTCCAAAAGAGCTCGAACATATCGAGAAATTCAATTTAAAAAGGGGTTAAAACAAAACAATGTGAGGAGGAAAAGTCAGATAGCTAAAGTTAAAGATTTGAGATGTGTTTAAAGAAAGTATCTCATACCAATCTCCAACTATTTGTTTTGATATAAAATAAAATAAAATAAGCTTAACATTTAAAAAAATAAATGTCACATACATCTATATGTATATATATATATATATATATATATATATATATATATATATATATATATATATATATATATATCAACATATATACATACAGTATAAATATTCCTGCATGTACTGTATACATACATACATTTACTTACATGTATATAGACATGCATTTTTATTTCTGATAATACTCTTACTTCTATTGAGGTAGATATTTTTGCATGGTTTCCATAGTTTGCACTCAAAGGCTCTGAATACTTCCTCCACCACTCGATATGAACGTGGGTTCATTTCCCTTCCAGAGATCAGTGTTTGAATCTCTTTGAAAAAGCTGCTCTGCAAAGTCCCGATGGCGACCTACAGCTCTACAGTGTCACTTGTTTCCAACGCAGCGTCCAGAGCGGACATGTAAGGCGGCCGATAGCCATCTGACCAGGAAACACTAAATCACGGATGAAACACCAGGGGGGGGGGGGGAGGAGTTGTAAATCACACTTTACAGAGAGCCATGGTGAAAGGACAGGAACATTGCTCCGCCATGACGGCGTCCCTGACAGCGTTGCCTTCAAAGCGGGCAGGAAGCAGTCATTCCCATTTCCTGTCCGAGTCACCCAGGGGGGGGGGGGGGACGACAACTGAGGCACAACTGAGAGATGCAACGGCGGTTTGGATGTATTCCTTCTTCCCAAGGACGAGTGACTCCATTGTGATGCGGCTCGCTGTCCGTTTCTTTTTCTGCTGAAAAAAATTGCATCTGTACGAATGTGAACTCTGACCGGGACGGAGTTGTTGTCGTGGAAACACCGATGATGGGTTTGTTGGCGTCAGGGTTGGTTTGGTTGAAAAGTTGAACAAAGGAAGACAAACTATTAACACCTCTCCTGTCACCAGGGCGTGTGCGGAGGAAGAGGTGGATGTTGTCTGCGTAGGGATGGAAATAGAAGGGATAAGAATCCGGCCAAGAGGTTTTTATATACAAGAGAAGGGGACCGAGTACCGTACCCTGAGGGACGCCATTGAAGACGGGGGCTGTGGAAGAAGCATCTGAGTGAGTGATAGCATTAACGCCAACAGCAGGATGAGGATAATAATATGCATGGCAGGTTTTTGGTTTGGTGCTGTAATCGTGAAGAGGTCGTCTGAGTCCAAACGGGCTGTTATTTCTCTGGCGACGACTCACTCAACACTTCTTTTTCAGTTTTTTTTACGTGTGTAGAACGCATAGGTGAGTGTTGTGAAGGAGCTGGTATGGATGCAGCTCAGTCTCACCTGCTCCGTCTGTCGCTCAGCAGTTGCCATGGCGAGTCGGCTGACACATCCCGACACGGCGATGTGACACCGTCGCGGCGGCGCTGCCAAGTTCACCTGTCACCCGGTGGCTCGCTGTGATTCGTCCTGTCAATCATTCGCTTCGTCTTCCTAAGAAGGATGAATAAAAAAAAAATAAGGGTGACGCAGCCCCTGTGGAAAGGAGAAAGAAAAAAATGGTGTGTTCATTTCAAAAGCTGTACTATTTTTATTTAATTCAATTACGTTGTAAGTTCAGGCCGGTGAGGATTACCGTGAATCAAAGGTGATGATGATGATGCTCATTTGGGTGCATTTGATTTGTCACATCTCTGGGATGCATTAAGTGAACGTGAACCCCATTAGCCCCGGATCACCAGACTTGTTAGCGGCAGCACCCTCTGCAATAATTTACAACCCTTTCATCTCAACAGAATGTGTTTCTTGTAGAGCGTAATGGAAGTAATCCATTCTTCCTGTCAGCGCTGGAAAACACTTTGTTTTCTGTACAAATTGTGTTTGGGTGGAAGATGCTGGTAGGGGGTGGAGGTGGGGGGAGGAGCAGGAGCTTTTTTTTGCAGCGGGTATGTCTCGTATATTCAGGCTTTTGAGGGCAGAGGATGTTTATAAAGTACAGCGAGTCTGCTCCACACAATCTAACACATGACCCATATGAGTAAATACAGACATTGTGTTTGCTCGTGTATCAGTGGATATTCAAAGATATTATTTATAATATCATATTTTTTTATAGTTTAGATGTACTTACTTGTGTTTGCATTTTATGTTACAGGCAAGTGAGCTCTTTAAACTAAGTTATTTTTTTCAATATTTGATTCACAAACTATTTGAGATGATCCAATATGATGCATTGTTATTGAATAATTCATCTAAAAGTATTGCAGTTCAAATTAGCTTAATATTGAGCAACCACGGCATCAATGTTGCTTAAATAATAATACACCGGTGATGATAATGCAATAAAATGTTTTTAAAAAAATACAGATGAATAGAAAATGTAAAAAGAAGAAAGAAATAACAACAGGTACATAACACTAGAATAATAAGAAAACAAAAGAAAGAAAATATAAGAGAGCATTTGGGGACAATTAACAAAACAGACAATGTTGTTGTGAAAATCACAAGAAAGTGATAAAAGTAAAAAGGGTTCAGATCTAATGATTGAATATCCTCTCTTTTAGTCGTTAACATGAGTCAAGCTCAAACAACACACCTGTGATGCTTCATAACCCTGAGGCCATCGTCAGGGTTATGAAAATCATAAGATCCAAGTTAAAGTGAACATATTTACACCCTAATAAACTATTTTTTTATGGCGGGTGCTAAAACGCCCCATAAGGCTGAGGGTGTCTGGGGATAACTCTCTGTGGACTCAAGTTAAGGATCTGATAACTTCTCCCATCACAGGGAATATCATTTCCTGGAGGTTAGTGCAGTTAACTCTGACTCTGTTAAACTGCGTGCAGACTAAGTGTTATGGCTTTTGCTGATATCTGTGAACATTTCCATTTAGCTAAAGCAGTAACTGTAATGGTGTTAATGCCCATATCAGTTCTCCTCCATAGCAACATCCTCCTCTCTGACCACATGAGAGCCGTGGGTGTGGAGACTGGCCTGGGTTTGCATGGGGAATGATGCATTACCTCCTGTAAATTAAAGTGTTGGCAAAGATTATATTTCAGCCTTTGATCGTGATTTACAGTCTCACAATTAAACAACATTTGTTTACTAGAAGAACTGCATCTGATTTGCAGACTCCTCTGCGGATGCTTTTATTTAAAGCGCTTTCAGCTGACTTTATGTTCATCCCCAACTTTTAAACCAAAGCAGCACCAAAAGAACAACAGCCGCAATTCATCTTTCATCCTCTCCCATATATCTCCCCCTCTTTCTACCCACTCTTCCCCTTATCCCTCTCCCAACTGTATCTCCCACAGCCCCAACAGGCCCCTCCATAAATCCTGGGACAGCGGCGCTTTAATGGGTAATTAATTGATGCCGCTGCAGCGCTGTAATAAGACAATAAATTACGACACAGGCCGGTGTGCTGTGTCAGTGTGTGTTGCTAATGGCCCTTCAGGGCTGGGGCAGGAGGCTAATAAATTAGACAGGTATTAACTGTTGTGTGCTAAGTAGCCCTCCACTGCCGACTGCCATGAGCGGAGAAGAGGAAGGGAAGAGAAGACGAAGGGAGGGAGAGAGAAACAGGAAGAGAGGCGATGGCATGTGTTGAATTTAAAGTGGAATAAAAAAAATGCAAAGAAATCTGTAACTTTTTGACTTGAATAATAAAAAGAAGGAATTTAAGTTGTAATTATGTCAACTGAAGCAAAAGAGCCTACATGTGTCATTTATAATGTGTGCAGTACCTATTGCTTACAGGCGCTAAAGATAATGTGTAATATTACTAGCTCATATATTCTAGCTCATGTAGCTAGTGGATTGTCGGTCAAAATAACCAGAACATCATGCTAAGTATCGCTATTTCAATTCACAGTTAGTTTTACTTTTATTTAATAGCCAACAGTGGAATTGTGTTTATATTTGCAGATAGTTGTATTACAGAGACCACAACGTGTGCCCACAAATAACACAAATACAAGGAAACATCTAGTTGGGAGCTTCAGGTACAGAATGACGGGTCGTCCCAAATATTACCTGTTATACAACGGGACGAAAAGTCTTAAAATCTCTCGCCGCTCTGTGAGACTCTGACCCGACGTTGCTTTGAGCTAAATGCTAACGTCAGCGTGCTAACATGCGTTAACTTGTTGATGTTTTAGCAGGTTCAATGTTTACCACTTTAACCTTCTTGGTTTAGCTAGATGTAAGAATTTACTAGAATTAAAATTAAACTAAATAAAGTAAAGGTTTGCAGGAATTTGCTTTTGAACATGTGAAAGCATCAAAGCCCAGTTATCATAATTCATGACTGTGGAAACATGAATACGCAAATCGCATTTTACGGGCATCCACCGACTTGTTTAGATATGTCGGTCTGTACTGGAAACGCCCACAGGGGATTCAAATGTGTCCAAAATCTGTTTCATCCTCTTTTGAAAAAATGGGAAATATTAAGCTAATAATTTAACAAGAGACATGGTTTGTATTTGGATAACAGAAAGCTTAGTTTAAATCTTACAGCACAATTCCTTCAGACTCATTGGTAACACACGGTGGTCTCAGAGGTCTGAAGCTCTTATCTTGACGAGCGTAAAGGACTGCGTCACTTTCCAGAGAGGAAAATCACAGCTTAGTAAACAAGAACAGCATCTCCTGCTTGGAAACGTGTAATTTCAGCAGATAGTCTCTAATCCCATTTTAAAGGCTGTCTGATTAAGAGGTGAGAAGAATTAGGGCGTGTGCATGTGTGCATGTGTGCATGTGTGCACATGTGGTGTGTTGCATGGTTAACCCTCCTATTACCTTTAGGGTCAATTTGACCCCATTCAATGTTTAACGTCCCTAAAAGAAGTTATTGACACCATTTTTTGGGCTTCATATTTCATGACTTTTCCTAATTTATTGGGGACAACTAGGAAAACATTAAATGTACATTATGATATGTTTTTAATGACCTAAAACTTGTACGCATCGGTGTTCTTTGGGGTCAATTTGACCCCCAGACTGTTTTTCACTGTGTAAAACATATAAGAAACATCACCTTTTTATTTATTTAAAGGGCTATTTAGGTAGTCAACAAACAAACAAAGTACCTGACACTTAAACGTGGGAAACAATATTAATTCTAATAATTTTCTGGAGGTTTTAATAGCTGGGGTCAAATTAAACCCAAAGGTAAAAGATGTTAGTAAATTTGAAGGTAACAAGAGGGTTAAAAAACAAAATCCCTACATGTATGCCTATTGGGAAGAGGCTGGTGGATAATTACTTATCGAGGGGACACAGAGAGAAAGGGGGAAAGCATTGCAGAGATTAGGAGCGAGCACGGAGAGGAAGAAGAATGGCCGCTCGGTTGTGTCGTTCCAATTAAAAATGCTGCAAATCTCTCATTTCCTAATGTTGGCGCTAACGAGCGCGACTTAGTGGCAGTTATGTAGATAAAAACTCTTTCTGATCGATTCTGATGGCCCATTGAAATTAGTTTCACTCCACCTTATTGATCACAACCCGTTGGTTGCAAACCGTTAATTAATAATGATAATAAAAGAGCCGTGGACCGTTAAAACCCACCATACGAGGCTGAGCTCCAGCTTCTCCATGACTTCCACTTTATCTGGCCTTTCCTCCCTTCGTTAGTTGTTTATTTGTTTATTAATCTTAAATATTAACATCAGATCTATAGGGAGGTTTTCCCAGCTCATAACCGAAACATCAAACGTGAACATATAAATCTTCCTATTGCTATTAAACGTGTTGATAATGAGACAATGAGTCCTAAAACCGTTGAGTTAGCATTTTTTCACTTTTTGTGGTAAGATATCTGAAGGCGACGTAGTAAACACAACTTTCAGAGATTTTAATGCTTTTTTTACAATATATATGTCAGTAAAAAGCTTTATTATGAAAAGTGACGCTTTTACGTGTTACATAAATAGTGTTGCTAGCGAGTGACTAACTGAGACGACTAAATGTCATGACATTTCTTCTGGCTATCACAAATCATAAAAGTGGCGTTATAAGATTTTCTTGCTAAGAAAAGAGCCTGTAAGTATCACAGTTTATGTTTACACGTCGAGGGGAACAGGGAGACGCCAACTTACAGGTTGGCCTCCAAAAACCTGCCGTTGCTGCAGCACTCGATTGTCTTTACTAATTCTGTCTGATGCTGGCAGATAAGTGTCCTCCCACACACATGCACACACATACACACACACACACACACACACACACACACACACACACACACACTCTTCTTCATCCATAGTAATAACATCAATCATCAATAATAATGAGTTTCCTTCTTTCTGCCCACAATCATTCCACTGATTGATGCGTTCATCCTTTAATCCCGGCTCTCTTCCGGTCCTTTGAAGGGTAAATTCAGCCAAAATTGACATTGTCTGGTCCTGACAGTGGTGTGTGTAACAATGCAGATTGTGTTTATGATTCTGCAATATACTGAGATTTATGTCCTTTAGAAAGGTTCCTTTATAAGATCTGTTGTTCGGTGAGTTCTGTAACTTTTTCTCCATTTAACCTCCATGGCATAAATGGCTCGATACATCTAAGATATAAGTGGGGCAAGTTTTCTTTAAGGTGTCGTTTGCCCATACTGAATGAGGTGAAGTGGGAGGCCAGGGGTTGCTTATTGACGAGACCTAACAGTTTTTGACTTCAGGTGTAGTGCCCCCGTTACCTGTTTAATGTGGGCCACTACTGGCTGCTCATTGTCGAAGGTTTAGACGCGTTTGTAGTAAGACCAAGAGTCCTGATAATTTCTCCTGTGGTTTTATTAACAATCATTAAGTTCGTACAGACCTGGCTGACATACCGACGGTCAAAAACTGTTAGGTCTCGTCAATCAGCAACACCTGGCCTCCCACTTCACCTCATTAAGTAGGGACACACAACACCTTAAAGCAAACTTGCCCCACCTAGTGGTGGGAGGTCCAAAGTAACAAAAACATAAGAAAATGGCTCCTAGAACCGCTCTACTTTAGCCTGGATACCAGACCGAACTTAGCCCCGCCCTCAACATTTGAAATCGGGAAGTTCGGTCTGGCATTACTCCATTGGGGAGAAATTATCTGCGGACAGATATTGCCGAACCAATCAAATTGTCAAGGCGGGCTTTATATGATGACGGACAGATCAGTAACGTAACCAACCACGTCATAAAAAGGCGCTTGGTTTGAATTTGTTTACAACAAACATGGCTGCCGCTGGAGGGCTAAGATGTGTAGATTCTGCCATTGAGTCTGTTTTAGAAGACCTCGACAGCGCATTCATTTTGAAAGAGGAGCAGAGAAACGCAATCGAGGCATTTGTAGATCGAAAACTATGCGTTGCTTAAAACACGTCACATACTACGTTGCTCTGATTGGTTGTAGTTCTATCCAATTGAGCGAAGAGGCATTTTCTTTCCTGGTTCGGTTGAGACACGCCCCATAATCACAGCCCAACGGAGCGGTCTCAGACTCACATTCTGACTAGAATTATGAGTATGACATCGTCAGGCTATAGCTCCACTTAGCTGGGCATTGACAAAAATTCAATCTTTACCTCAGCTTTCTCAAACTCGCCCTGAACCTCACACCTTGACTCTCCACCTCGCTGCATCACGCCAACCCGCGGTGACCCTGAACATCGGCGTTGGACGACTCTTCAAAAACTCCACCGGTACATCCCGCCGTCGGGTGGAGGAGGTACAGCGGTGGTGAACGGTGACGGTGGATGATGATGGAGCTGTTCGACTGGGTCACGGCCCTCGCTACACTCCCCGGCTCTGCAGAGAAGTGGAGCGCTTAATATATTATCAGCGGACGCGAATGACACCGCGGAAAGACGGAGTGCCCGGCGCCGAGCTCTCGCGGCTCGGGACCTGAAGCATTTCTCCATATTTCTCCGCCGGGCTGTCAGGTGGTCTAATAGAGCGAAGCAAAATGGAGGCGCGGCCCAGGAGCTGAGGGTGCATGAAGTATCTGGCGCTGATGTAATATGGCTTATGAATCTAATTTAATTACCCGGTGTGGGGACAGGCAGTAGAAGCCATGACTGGATTTATTGTGTCTTAACTTGGCATCTTAACGACTTTGTGCTTTTAATATCATTACCCTGTAAATTATTCTTTCCCGCGCACTCACACACACACACACACAGAGTACAGCCACGGTGCAGTCATAATCTTTTTAAGCAGGCAGCTTTACGGATCGTAGGACTCCTGGGCTGTGACAGCTATTGATCCATAAACTCCCGCCTTGGCTCGTCCCGTGCCGTCCCTGTGCCGAACACCATCAAGGTGATATCACTGATACGGGCGTCTGCCGCGGCCACAGTTACATTTCAACACTCATTGCTTCAACGAGAGCCCATTACCAAGAGGGAGGGATACCATCAGTCACTTCAGACCCTCTAAAAGCCTCAACAACCGAAAGAAAAAGATCTGAAAAATATAAGGACATGTTTTGTCACTTGCATTTGACACTAAACGTATTTTAAAAGCGCACTAAGGTCCCCCAGTCGTCATTATTTAAAGTGCATCGTGTGAATAGTGATCGTGAGACACGATTTTGTGGACCGAAACAAATCCCTTTGGGGAAGAGCAGGACGTCTTCTCTCGTCTTCTTGTATACCGAGACGGCAAACGAGGAGAGGCCGAGTCGCGGCCCGAGTGTCGTGTTGGCGAGAGAGAGAGAGACACACACACACAGAGAGACAGAGAGAGAGAGACATAGAGAGAGAAAGAGACACAGAGAGAGAGAGACAGAGAGAGACAGAGAGAGAGAGGAGTGAGCTGTGTGGGTTTTGTTGCAGGATGTAATTGTCTAGTTGTGTAGCTGTGTAGTTGTGTAGTTGTGTACTTGTCTAGCTGTGTACTTGTGTACTTGTGTGAGTGGCCTAGCTGTTACCAGTACTAACCTCAGTGACGTGGGTACAGAGTGTTTACAGCCTCGCTGCCTCGGCTCGCGTCCATGAAATCTGATGTATTGAGTCTCTGTGAGACGCATGAAGACAAAAGTCCAACAGCATTGAACATCTCCTGCATGGCATCTGAATTGCATCTGATAATTTCCGCCTGCCCTCTTTGGCCTTGTGCGCTCGTCTCCTCTCACAAATGCAACGCCGGGAAAGCCTGTTGGGAAGCGTGCGCCGTTACGCTCGTCCTTGGCCGTCGGGGGAGGCATTAAGATGCAGCCACGAGGCGCCGATGGTGGCTTTTCATTTGTCTTAATGGCACTTTTATCTGATTAAATAAAAGAAAACTCCACATTCACACTTGTTTCGCTGGAAATCGTTACGGTATCTTTATCCGGGAACACTATTATCATACAATCTGGACTTATGTTCAGTATGCATGAGAAAACAAGCCTCCAGGAAGACAATTAGACACTAATTCAATGAAGGGAACTCCATACCTTTTGTTTTTTACTTAACACTGCAACCCTGCTCGTTTCCTCTCCTCCACCGGCCCTTCTCCATTCTCGTTTCTTTCACTCGAGTTTATCTCGTTTCGTCCGTTTCTCATCCTCATTCCCCTCCACCTCTCCGGTTCGGTCTGTCGGATTAAAATAAAGAGACGAAAAAGGTGGAGAAATACACAGAAATATTTAGGAGGAGATATAAATTGAGGGACGGGAGAATGAAGGCAGCTTCTCTCCTCTCCTCTGCTTTCCTCCGCCTCCCACGATGTCAACCAAATAGTTTCCAGAGGCCCTTGTTCCACATTAGCTTAGCTCGCTATTCAGCTGAGCCATCGACTTAATGCAATCCCCTAAATGCCGGCTGCATGGCCTAACTGACAGTGACATATTTGTTTTGCGGCCCTCTGCAATCTGATGTCTGCCACCGCACTCAAGGTTTGATTAATGCCTCTCCTTTTGAGGCCCGTAATTGGCTGCGACTGCGCTGGCAAACAATCACAAAGTCTCTCCTGCCTGTTGGTTGGCGAGGTGTCTGGGAAACTAATGAGCCAAAAGTTTCGATAAACTGTATTCAACCGAAGGCGACAGCCAGCGTCAAACAACCGGTCAGTCAAAGGCCGTTTGTTCCACATTTAATTGGCCGTTTGAAGCGATTGTCCGATCCCGGCTTAGTAACTGTAACCAGGCGAACGTCGGATGTGTCTCCACACGCGGAAATCTGCATCGAGTCTTTTTAAAACGTGTGAGCGACAGATAAAATGTCATTTGTAAGCTGCAGTTGTTAGCGCGTCCGGCTAACGGAGAAACGGGCGTGACATTGAAGGCTGAGGAGCACGTCATGAGCTCACGGCATCAGTATGAAAGCTTGGATTACATTTCTAAATAGCACTGTTGGTGATATCCAGGGCTCAAGTTTTGAAGACAGGCAAGCAGGACATATCCATCAGCAACCCCCCACCCCGCGCGCAGAACGAAACTTTAGGATATCAGTCGCGCGCAATTCCAGGATGCTTTATTTTCAGTGGTTGCTGGATTAAATCTTCCCCAGATACAACAGATACGTTTGTTTTCTGATTGGCTATTGTGTAGCGCATTTCTTTTTTTTGATTGGCTGATAAGTGGCACCTCACAACAGAACTCAGGGGAGCGCTTGATTCCTCCACGGTGAGGGCAGTGCGGCTCATGTTGGCGCTCTGGCGAATTAAAACATTAAATAGCCAAGAGTTTTTTTCAGCGTGAGAAATACGATGTGTGGCGGGAGTGCGTGAGTTAAGACCGAAATGCGTGAGTCTCACGCTCAATGCGTGACACTTGAGAGCCCTGGTGATATCAGAGTTTAAGCTACCATGAGCAGCTCTCTCTTGCTCTTTATTGGATTTGTGGACGTTTACGCTCCACGATCTTACCATATAAAGCGTTAGGTTTGCTAAACTCAGCAACAAGCCTCCTCTACACATTGGCCTCGTACTATTTGACGATTTCTTTGTGAAACGCCACCATCAGATGAGACCTTCAGCCTCAATCGTTCAGCATGACATCACACTTTACGCTATCAAACCGCAATGCATATGTAAGACCCCTTTTCTTATTCTAAATCCATTCAGCCTGTAGCTGGAGAAGTCTTCTTCAACCGACTTGTGGAGCTAACATTAGCTCAATTAGCCTGCTATCTCCAGCTAATAAAATCCACTAACAAAAGCTAGGGGACAATAGGGATTTGAGAACAGTCAGGTTGGGATGGAAAACTTAAAATGTCTTCCAAAAAAATGCTTGATTTTCTTTTCTCCCGCTATTGTCTTCCCATTTTACTCCCCTCTTTCTCTTCCTCCCCTCCGGTTGTGTCGATCGTCATGGCTCAGCTTGATAACGGAGACATAGAGATCTGTATTACGGTTCACTCCTGGAGGGTGGAGGAAGAAGAGGAAGAGGAAAGTGGGAAGGTCAAGTTGGGAAAACTTGAGTCTAATGAGAGTTGACCACCCCGCCCCGCATATGGTGGAAGTCAATGAACAAGAGGTCAAGAGGGGGAAATATAAAGCCACATTAAAGACAGTCAAGGAAGACAAACCAGAAGCAGAGGGGAAACTGAACGGCAGGAAATGACAACAAGACGTCCGTCTGACTCCAAGAATAATTCATTTTAAATCATTTTTTATGCACCGGATTAATTTCTTCCCCACAAAAAAACGCACACATATTTCCTTAAGTGCATTTTGAAAAAAAGAAAACTCCCCTCGTGCACACATGTGGAAGAGCGAAGATGGATCACATGCAGAGAAATTTATGAGGCTCTATCTCCGGACCCCGAGGCCAAAATAGGATTTATGTACAGTTATTCTGCTTGTTCTCAAGTCTCTTGAGAAGCTGCTTCTTTATTCTTAATCACAGAGAAATAGTCCTTACTTTCCAAAGCTTTTTCCAACTTCTAGCTCATTGTTGTATTCGTCGTCGTTTTTTTTCCCCTCTCCGATTTATTACCATCACGCACATACATGTGATACTCACACAACCGCGACCGCACAAAGCACTCCGCTGTTTCGCGGCGTCGCTAATGTGAGTCACATTCTCTCGACATATGACCCGGGTCACGCTAATGATTTATATCCGGTGTTCGCTGTAAACACGATGATGAGTGAGAGCCACCGTATCTTACACCGTTAAAACACCAGCTGTTACAGTGCTGTCCACACCCATTGCACATAATAGGACGATTCAGAGTGTGTGCGTTTAGTGCGCACACACACACAAACACAGGCGAGGCGTAGATGTAAGAGCATTAAGTGGACAGTAATTGGACAAACATCGCTCACTCTGTTTCTGTAGGTTTATAGAGAATGAGCTAACCTATATACTTTAATGGCAATAGAGCTCGTCCTTGCAGGTGAAACGAATACATAGTTAGATATTTCCATAACATTTCTGTTAACCCTCCTGTTACCTTCAAATTTACTAACATATTTTACCCTTTTTGACCACAGCAGTTAAAACCTCCAGAAAATGATTAGAATTAATATTGTTTCCCAAGTTCAAGTGTCAGGTACTTTATGTTTGTTTGTTGACTACCTAAATAGCCTTTTAAATAAATAAAAAAGTTGATATTTATTGCATGTTTTACATGGTGAGAAACAGTCTGGGGTCAAATTGACCCCAAAGAACACTGATACGTACAAGTTGTGTTCAGGACATTGAAAACATAACATAGTGTGAATTGTATGTGTTCACAGTTGTTACCAATAAATTGGGAAAAGTCATGAAATATGAAGCAAAAAAAATTATATAATTTTTTTTTAGAGACGTCAAACATTGAATGGGATCAAATTGACCCCAAAGGTAATAGGAGGGTTAATCTAGATTATTTTTAGGTACTGCATAATAATACTTTGGATTGAGTTATGGGTAAAAGTCAATTCAATGTATTTAAAAAAGCCTCTAAAAAGTGGTTTGTTTTTACATGGTTGGACAGAGATGGCTTACTTTTTTAGTTTTTTGGGTTACATTGCCCTGGTTTCCCATAATTACATTTTAGGCTGGCTGAGTGGAAAAGCCTGAGCTTGCACCAAATGTCACCGATAATATCAATAACATTGAAATATGGCATCCAACAACGGATTGGCAGCTCTTGAAGATGAGATAGAGCATGTATGAAGAAGCTGAGTGAATCTAATCGTCGACAGTATAATTCAAGTTTCTAAAATGAGAAAATGAAGAGGTCCGACCTAAATAATCACTGAAACAACACCGGAGGGAACATCCTCCAATGCAAACACGAGGGTAGCTGCTCAGCGCGTGGCCCGCTGTCAAAACACGCCATGCACGTCGGCGCAGAGGTCGGGGCCGGGCGAAGAGGAACTGGCACTCCTCGCCCTCGCCGGGCGGGGGAGGGGGAGAGTGGGAGGTCTGTGACTGACGGGGGCCACAGGGAGAGCGTGTCCATCAGTCACACCGCCGCCGGCCAAGGCCGCAGAGAGACGGAGAGGTACCGCCGCCGCCGGCCGCGTTTATACTGGAGCGTGAGAGGGAAATCCAAAAGGTTACCGGAATATTTGCTGCTTATTTTCCCTCCAACGCATCGCTCAGCCGTTGGCGTGACCGAAGCAGCGGAGGAAGAAGTCTTCAGATCCTTTACTCGAGTAAAAGTGTGTAGAAATACATGAAAAAGACATTGTGGCAATAGAATTATGAAAAACGGACCTAAATTATAGTTCATGTATTATTATGTGTAGTATTACTCGTGCAGCAGGATTGTAATGTTGGAGTTGGTTTGAGGTGGAGCTCATTTTTTACTTTTAACTGATGGTTATTTACATTATGGATTAATCTTCTCATTATATTCTCCATTAATCAATTTATTATTTGGTTTGTAAAAACAAAATTGAGCCCCAAAGTGAGCATTTAGGTTTTTTTCCAAGCAACAGTCTAAACCCTAATATTATTGCAGTTATTAAAATGAAAAGCAGCACATCTTCACATTTGAGAAGTGATGCATGAAAAATAACTTAAAGGGTCACGAGTAAAGTTGTAAATTCCTTTTCTGTCAGTCGACTGATTATTTTGTAATGTGAAGTTAAACTACAAGTATCTTAAACGTGTACTTAAATTATACATTACAGAGTACATGTACAAGAGGAAAAAAACAGCCCCAGATGGTCGGGATGAAAAAAAGAAGAAGCAGACAGACCTTTTTAAAATAAGCTGTAGGAGATGTGTGTTTTCTGTTCACATGTGGGTGTGTGTGTGTGTGTGTGTGTGTGTGTGTGCGCTGAAAGTGATTTATGGGGCCTGTCTTCCACTGCCAGCAGTTTGTCTCTTCTAGCATGGAGGATGAATGGCCCACTGTCAGCCCTACCTCAACCTCTCCTACTGGTCTCTCTCTCTCTCTCTCTCTCTCTCACACACTCTCTCTCTCTCTCTCTCTCTCAAATTACCTTTCTTCCTCTCTGTCCTCCCCTCTCTTTACTATCTTATCTCCCCACATGCTCCATCCTCTGCATGCACCTTGTCATCCTCACTTCCTTTCACCTCTCGTCCGCTCGCTCGCTTGATGTGATCCTTTATTTCCTCTCGTTTTCGCGACCCCGCCTCTCCCATCTGTCACATCTTCTCTGTGGATCTGAGACGCGCTTGGAAAACAAAAAAATCCTCGACCTCCGATCTGATCTCCACTTTCAGGGACACTTCATTCCAACGTGGTGCATATCTGCTTTCTATATATATTCTGTCTGGGTCTCTGAGATGAAAGCAAAGTGGCACCTGATTTATTTCAACGGTGGAATGTAACACGTTGGGCCCTCAAGTACATTTATACTCGGCTGTGAATATTTTGCATTAGAACTGTGCAACACTTTTTTTATAAAAAAGAGGTAAATTATTGTGTATCCTAAACTACTAGCTATTTTATTGTGTTTCCTTTTAGCGAAAACACTCTCAATGAATGTGACTTCCCTCGCATCAATAGTTACAGTGTATATGTCTAGGGCTTTTATTTTGAAAGGTGAGAAGGGAAGGAGTGGACTTGGTCTTGGTTCCAAACAGTTTTGTTCTTTACTGTATATTTTGAATATGTCTGAACGACACAACGTGATTGGTTGATGCCTTTATTTGTGGTGCTGCTTTCTACTTCTACCCCACCTGAGAGGAAAATACTATATGTTTACTTCACTATAACTATTATACAGCTTAAATCATTTCACAAATGAAGATGTTTGAAAATGTACAAATATACAATCGATTAGTCGCTTATGACAGAAAATGAATTGTGACTATTTTAATAATCATTTAAGACGTTCTTTTCTTAAACGTGAAGATTTTATACTATCTATCTACATTTTTCTGCATTGAATACTTTAATACTTTCATGCTTATACTAACACACCTTTAATGTAATAACCTTTCTTGCAGGAGGTGTAGGAAGCTGTAGTGTAGAAGCTGTGAATCTTATCTTGTTTTGGGTGGGGAGTGAAGAATAAGAACGACCCAATAAAACCACATTTATGTGAAATATCCAGACAAGGATGAATTGGCAGCAAAAAGGCAGAATTTGTATTCCTAATTCTTATTTGCCAGAGAACATTTACCAGCATCAGCACACTGTACATCTTCTCCAAGAGGCTGAAGAATAATGTCTCCAAATGTCATTAATTGTGCTGTCATTATCATAATTTAACATCCTGCTCACCCCTCTCCATCTTCATCACTGTCTTTTGCTATTCGGTCATTAATCAGGCGGAAAAAAAAGAGGGAGGGAGGTGGGCAGACAAATGAAATAAAAATAATGACCTCTCTATCAATTCCCTTTCCAACACGTTGGAAAGGAAGCACCTTTTCTCCCGCTGCCTCGGAGCGCTCAGCCTCCCTGAGCTAATGGCAGATATACAGTGACACGGTAATGATCCGGCCACGGCTGCAGGGCACAGGCTGTATTGATCAGCGGCTGATTTATTGCAGGTTATGGCTGATTATTGGGCCATTAATCAGTCTAGGATTACCCAATCAATAAAACTGCCTACGTTTGTTTGTAAAGTGCTTGCCGGGGCGCAGAGAAGGGCATCGCGTGTCCGGGCACCGGTGACACACGGCTACTATTTAAAGTCAAAGATGAGCTATTCAAAGAGAGATAGTCCTTAATGTGTTCTCTTAATGGATGTTTATACTGGCTGAGGATGCTCTGCTGGGGCAATAACTCAACGGGGATATCTTTTCGCCGTTTTTTTTCTCAAACTAGATCAACATAGTGACTCGGACGGATTGGGCGCGACATGGCTGAGTCATAAATACTGATACCTAAAGGACAAATAGGTTAATGTGGATTGATTTGACCTGCAATGATCTTTTGGGCCTCTTGGGGTCAGTGAAAACAAGTTGGAAACAGAACATAACGTTGACGTGTCAACATATGATAAAGTTATGGGGGAAAGTCTTGGCAAACATTTGTTTATTTACACATCGAACAACTATGGAGCAATAGTATGTACTATAATGTGTTATGTTTGTGTCCACCTGATGAATGTAAGACCAATATTCACTCACTTTTAGCTCAGTTTTTGGTCTGCTCCAAAGGGAAATGTCTTTCTGTTTAGCTGCTCATGTTCACTAGCTGGTTGCTAACTGTGGTAGTTAAAAACTGACTATAAAGTTGTTTAATCAATCTTTGGGAATCCATTAATAAATGTAAATAAGCTGTTAATACATGACATGTCTCACAGAAGTAAGTTAAACCAAAAGGATACTAAATCTCGTTATGCTTATAACTCATTATAAAGCATTAGTAAATAGTTAATTACCATAACTGCTGATACAATATTTGAGACAAATTAAAAACTCTGCATAGTGCTTTCAAATTATTTATTTAAATGTATTTAACCAGGAAAAGCCTCATTGAGATTAAAAATCTCCTTTACAAGAGAGTCCTGGCCCAGAGCGGCAGTAGCACATTAAGCAAAGTTTCAGACATACGACATAAAACTGTGACAGGCAAGAAAAAAATAAAGATAATTTTTCAGGTCACAGAACGAGTAAAACCAAAACTAATGCTCGAGTCATCATATCCCAGTTCACACGGGTGCACATATACATATAAAAGAAACCATCTAAAATAAGCAAGAATGTACAGAAAAATATAACAATGTATATTATGCTTCAGCAATTTAACCTCAAATAAAGAGGTATTTAAAAAAAAAGAAACAACAAGGAGGAGCAGCTCAGTATTCTGAGCACGACTCGAACCGACCCCTATGAACAACAAACCAAACACACACAAAAAAAAAAAACAGGAATGTAATTTGCAACCTTAATCTCCTTCCTTAAATTAGCAGCCGGATAAAAAGATACTGCCGCTGTCAGCCTGCCAACGGCTTTACAGCCCGCCATAAAGAAGAAAGGTTGGAGTGTAGAGTGTATAGGAGGGGGGTGGGGTTGGGGGGGGGGGGGGCTTGCGGTGTTGCTTAACCCCACCAGAACCCACAACCACTACCTGGAACACAACTTTTACAACAGATAGCAAATTGAGAGTAGTGATTTTCCTATAAAAGCCCCGAAGACCAGGGGAGCCTGGATCCAGAGGGTTTAATGAGGAGGTTTGATGGCGATCCGCCGTCAAACACGCCGACTTCCCCGCCAAGCTCTTTTCTCTCTTTTTATTTGCGAGTGTGTTCGAGTAACTGATTAAACATCCCAGAACCTCTCGGACCTCTCGGCGATCCCCTCGCTGCCTCCGAGTGCCACGCTCGTAAAAAAAAAACTGGAAAAAACCCCGACTTGACAGTGGACTCGTAAAGCAGACATAATGCCGTCGTAAACGTGTCACGACACCTGCCGTAAACATTAATGGCTGTTTATGAATGAGGATGATGAATCGGAGGCCTTTCTTCTCCCTTCGGGGGAGGCTGTTCGGCGAGGAGGAACGCGGCGGCGCATTATGAGCCGAAACTTCTTTGGCAGGAAGCTCCAAACATCTCGGGATGTGAGCGCCAGAGATGTCAAAGCAAAGTCACCAAGTTCACGGAGAGGCTGATTGATTATATTTAAATCTGTAAATAACAATGACAGAATAAAGAAAAAAGGTCACTCTCGCTTCGTCTTCCTTCACGACCAGCGGATTTGCTCTACGTCAAAACTACAGTTGCATAACAGAAAGCACGAACACTGCTAATGGAAACGTATAAGAGCGGGAAAAATGAATACAAAATCACATGCTTTAGCGGTCGGCACGTCGCAGAAGGAACGGATAGCTGTAATCCCACTTTTTCCACCGGGCGGTCCACTTAAGAGATAAACATCGGCGTGCACTCCGCGTGACCCGGCACACACCTGCCGAGACAAGCAGACGCGCACATAAATGCAGGTGCGGAGACAGCGAAAAGACTGCTTTGTGTGCTTTGTCAAAGTATGAATTATGGCACACGGCTCGACAGTTTGTGTTTGGGTGATGTCAGCAGATCCAATAAGGCGATGTGGAGCAGATGCATGTGAGGTTTATATACTTTGTGCGCCGCGCCTTCAGACGTCCCGGAGGGGACAGTCGAAGACAAATGTGTTGGTAATTTACAAGTGTGCTTAAATACCCATTATTCTTTCGTCTGTGAGTTCTCTCAGGATCCGCTGGGCTCATTTATCATCAGCTTCACACGAGACACACACACACACACACACACACACACACACACAGGAAGAAAAATGAGTGTTAGTGCCAAAGTTGTCGCTGTTGGGATTGCGTCAGTGCAGAAGCTTTTGAGGATTATTTACGTTTGTTCAATTTATACTACTTTATACATCTCAGCGGCAAATATTGTACTTTTGTACTCTTCAGATAAACATATGAGTTTCTAAAATATAATAATCCCATTTCCAGAAGCTTTTGAGGATTATTTACGTTTGTTCATTTTATGCTACTTTATACATCTCAGCGGCAAATATTGTACTTTTGTACTCTTCAGATAAACATATGAGCTTATAAATAATAATCCCATTTCCAATCCTTTGGTTTGTAGCACTGTTTGTGACACACGTTTCAGCTTCCCTTCTCTCTTTCGCCTAATCAGCTAATTCAATGCACCTGTTGGCCACGCCCACCTAATCAGCTCAATCACTCTCACCTGCTGCACCTCCTTCCTTTGGTATTCAAACCACAGCTCAATATCACACGTGTCTGTCGTACCGCTTCAGTCCTTTCCACTCCTCTTACAGTTTGAGGACTAAAAGTTTAAATCATCCAGTATTTCACAAAAAAACATGTATTGTAACGAGTTTATGCCGAAAATAATGCAATGCAAAGTTACAGGTAAAGCCTTAAATGCTGTCATATTGTATACAAGAACAAGTAAATAACAATAATAAACTGGCTCTTAAATAGCTCTTATTATGGTACTTTTGTAGTTTGACTATGTTAAGGAAATGTTACTTTCTGTATTATTGTTCTTAGTTTGTACTCTAGGTTGAAATGCACTTATTGTAAGTCGCTTTGGATAAAAGCGTCTACTAAATGGCATGTAATGTAATGTAATGTAATGTAATGTAATGTAATAAACACAGCTGCATTTTCTCTGCTGACCAGCAGGGGGCGACTCCTCTTGTTGTATAGAAGTCTATGAGACAATGATTGATTTATTCCCTCAGTAAACATTGTAAACATGAGTTTATGGTCTCAATCTTTAGTGTCAAGCCTTCGTCAATGCAGCATGATGTTCATTTAGTATATTATGCTCCATTTAGAGACAAACAGACCATAAGCAGGTTAAGCTTTGGGGCGGGGCTACAAGCTGATTGACAGGTTGCTACTAGAGCAAAAGGCCAAAACGCCAAATTAAGCCTTGGAAACGACAAAGCGATGGATGACGTCACGACGGCTACTCACGCCTTACTCTGTTAAACTGTGATTGGGCGGTCACTATTCAGGGGAGGAGTTTTGAAAGAACGTTTAAATTTGCCATTAGAACAATACGGCGTGCTTTTACTTCAATCTTGAAAATTCGCCACAGCAAAGCCGTTGTATCCGGGGAGAAATCAGTGACGTTGTGACAGCGCGGCAACACGAACCGCTCGCCGGGGCGCATACATCAGGAGGGATGACGCCGTTTATGGCAAGGTTACAGTAAATCACACGGTGACGGATTAATCCCGGGGAGAGTCTTAGAGGAAGGGGGTGGAATTCAATTTCCTAGCGTGCCTGAGCAAAGGTACGCTAATACAATACAGCAGACGTGGGCCCGGGCGGGGGGGCGGGGCTGCTGGGGGGCAGGGCGGATGTTTTCTCCCGGGGTCTCGCACCTTTCATGCTGTTCGGAGAGATTACATTTCAAAAAATGCCGCAGACGAGACGGACAGGATAATCAATCACGTGAGCGGCAGAAAAAAAAACAACGCACGAGGCCGCGCGGCGATGTCCGCCGGCCGTGTCTGTTAGCGGGCGTCATAAATCAATGCTGCGTTGTCACTAGAGGTCCAACATGAGCCGGGTACAGAAGCCGAGCCGCCGCGGTCCGATTCCAACCGTCGCTCTTTTTCCGAGAGGACGCCGAGCGACGCGAAGGACAGATAGCGCCCGGTGATCTAGTGTGTGTGTGTCCTTGCAGCAGCAAACAGCGACCTCATTAATGGAGCGCGTTGGCTTGTGGGTGACCTCATTATTCTCCTCCACAATCTCGACGATAACAAACTGCATTCGTCCTCTATTCAAGTGTGTGTGTGTGTGTGTGTGTGTGTGTGTGTGTGTGTGTGTGGGTGTGTGTGTGTGTTTTCACAGTCATGAATCAGCGCTGCTACCCAATGTCACGCTGTTTTGATAGCAGCGCTCCCGTTTAGCTCAGTGACAACAAAGAAGATTGTGATGCTAATTTTCTCTCTGTTGTTTCCACCATTAAAACAAAATATTTTCTTGCATAGCGCTTGAAATATCGAGCATGTGTACTTTGGTTATATTTTAGGGTATTTTAATTGAGGATTCATATTTTCGGCTAATTAATGCATTAACTCTCAGAGGGATTTGATATATTTATTACAGTAATTCCTCTACAGATTCAGATCATTCATACACAAATATTATCAACGAAAACGAGATAATGTCCAGCGGGCCATTTTTGCTAAATTAACCCTCACAGCGTGAGCAAAACTGTAGATTATCCTGCTTATAATACGGCTACTTACGAGAGAAATAAAAATAAAACATATGACATGTTCACAATAACGAAGGCCATAACCGACCAGAGGGTCACAAGCAGTTACAATCCGCTAAATGAGCACTTTGTGTACTTTAAGTACGTTTTAATGCTTCTACTTTTGTCCTTCTTTAAAAAACTTTTTGTAAAACTTTTGAAATCACTTTTAACCCAGCGCCACTTGCAGAAAGTGATAAAAGAAAGTACAAAGAAATGGTCGTCTTCGGTTCGGGTGACCCGGCCTCCTTCGAGAGCGGAACAGAGAAACAGCCGTGCTTCTTCTTCTTGATGCGAGGCGTTCAAGTGCTCTCCGGGTAAGTGCATGTTTGGGCTGTCGGGCTGGCGCTGCGGACAGCTGAGAGCTGCTGTAAGGGGATCCACGCTGATGACGGTGATGATAGTGTGGCTTATTGGCCTGTAACTCCGCTGTCGGCTGTAATAGCACCGCTGACAGATAAAGACCACCCACTCCTCTCTGGCCAGAACACATTCATCATACTCTGACTGGAAAAAGTTTATATTTTTTTAGTTTGCTTCCCCCCCCCCCCCCCCCTCCTCCCCATATCTCAGCCTCCCTGGAAAGTCAGATATATATATATATATATATATATATATATATATATATATATATATATATATATATATTCGGAACATGCTCTCCGCACGCTCCACTTTTTTTGAAGCCAAGGGATGTTATAGATTTGCAGGACGGCCATAATAATAAAGTCTCGTGATTCCGTGGATCTGGTTCATATTGGGGAGTTGACCGCAGCCGAGCGGGCCAAAGTCGTGGTATGAAAGGCTGGAGAGAGAGAGAGAGGAGTTCCCTTTCCTCCCTCTTTCTCTCTTTTTTTTCTTTTAAAATATAGAGGCCAGCTGCAATTAAATGAAATGCGTCTTCCAGAATATCATCCTTTGTCAAACTAAAAAAGAGTGCTTACCTTGCATTAATTCATACCAACTATCTGTCTACGTAAATGGAGAAATTGTTTCCATGCAGCCAATTAAATCACTTAATTTGAAGGCATATCTGTAACGTGAGGGTTTTGGGGGGAATGTGGCGGTCGGATCAGTCTTAACGAGAATAAACAGCGAGATGGACGCGGTTGACTTGTGTTGCTCCTCACTCACATGTGACTCCAGCCAACCAATCAGAAGCCGAGGACAAGTGAACACAGAAAGTGACTTTTAACTGTATATATATATATATATATATATATATATATATATATATATATATATATATATATATATATACCATTCAAAAGTGTGGGGTCACCAAACAAGACAATTTTGTGTTTTCCATGGAAACTCACTTTTATTTATCCAATGAATTGCTAAATGAATAGAAAATATAGTAAATACATTGACAAGGTTAGAAATAATGATTTTTATTTTAAATATGAATTGTGTTCTTCAGACTTCAAGCTCAAAAGGAAGGCCAGTTGAAAAGCTTCTCTGACCAGCATAACTGTTTTCAGCTGTGCTAACATAACAAAAGGGTTTTATAAAATTCTACCCCTCCGCTAGTCTTCTAAAGCGATAACACAATGTGCCGTTAGAACACTGGAGATGGGCCTCTATACAACCGTGTAGATATTTAATTTGATTAAAACTGATGTTTCAACCTAGAATAGTCATTTACCACGTTAATAATGTATAGAGTGCATTTCTTAATAATGCAATGTTATCTTCATTAAAAAAACATGCTTTTCTTTGAAAAATAAAGACATTTCTAAGTGACCCCAAACTTTTGATCGGTGATGTACATGTATTTGTGTGAAGTAGCAATCCTTTGCCGTCATTACGATGTTACAGCTTCTCTACGTCTGCCTCTATATTCATGCGTTTGTCTATATGCTGGAATAAAAGTTACAAAATGTAAGTATAGTTCTACGAATACTGGAAACGGAGTTTCCACGATTTGTTGTTGTTGTTTCTGTTCATTTGTTCTAGTTTCTGGGCATGACAATGGCATTTTTTCCCCCTTTTGTAAAGTGAAGTTTGTTGACGTCTCTGATCTGTGATTCTCGTACATGTCCACATGTCATCTTCTGTGATTGATAAGATCCCCACTGGCGTCTGAACATGTTTGTCATCCATAACTCAGTTGTCTCCGTGAGATATTCCGAGGCCTCCGGGAGCTGTCGGCTAATTCAATGCACAATCCATGTGTCGGTCAGAGCGCGGCGCGTTCACTCCCCCCCGCTCTGTCGCCGACTCGGGAGCGCGAGGAGGATGTGATGTCGCTGCCTCGTGTCAACAGCCCGCTGAATAGTTTGATTCATCCCATCTCTGGAGAGAGATTCCCGCCATGTCCGCCGCTGCTCCGCCTCCCGCGTCTTTCATCCTCGGCCACGACAGTGATTAATGAGCCTCAGCTGCCATGTGCTTCCTCGCCGACACTCCCATCGCTCTTTTTCTTTTGCGCTGCGTCTCACAAGAAGTAGGGAATCTGGCCCAAAACAATAGAAGAAGAAGAAGAAGAAGAAGAAGAAGAAGAAGAAGAAGAAGAAGAAGAAGAAGAAGAAGAAGAAGAAGAAGAAGAAGAAGAAGAAGAAGAAGAAGAAGAAGAAGAAGAAGAAGAAGAAGAAGAAGAGGGGGGGAAGCAATGGATGCCACATGTTCTCAGTGGGGGGGGGACCTTGATGTTGGTCAATACTGAGAAAAAGTAAGAAATCCACGGTTTTATTCCCAGGCATATAAGACGACTGGAGGAATGTTCCCAGGCCGCGGGAACGGCGTGATCGTCAACGGGTCGGCCGGAGCGTTGCGTCACTCCGGCTCGACACCGCATGTCAGTCGGAGGAGGAGGAGGAGGAGGAGGAGGAGGAGGAGGAGGAGGAGGAGGAGGAGGAGCGGCACGTCCATCACTCGGCTAGCGCGTTGCAAAACAATTAGAAGTAAATCCTTGTGTCGTTCCCATGGAGCGGAGCGGGAGCGGCGTGCAGACGGACGCTGAAGGAAGTTGTTTTGCGAGAACAATGTCGGCACGGAGAAAACCACCATTCACCCCCACTGCATTGTGGGTCTGCAATCTCAGAATCTTTTACATTTAAACTTTCATTTTTAGTTGATTTTGGTGATCCCCCTTTTAGGAAAATGGCAGATGTCCCTGCAGCGGAGTCTGGCGGTCCTGGTTCTGGTTCTCCTGTTACCCCCCCCTCCCTCCCTCCCCCCCTCCCTCCCTCCCCCCCTCCCCCCCTCCCTCCAGCGGCCTCAGCAACACTCCCCGGGCCCTCGCAGCAACTTATCAATGCCTCGTAACTTATGAATAAAGCATCAATGAATGATTTAATATCTCTTAATGAAGCCATTCGCTGCCGCTTTAGGCCGCAGTAATAACTAATTGAGAGGCGAGTTCTGGTGGCACGCCGTCCCGCCTCCTTCACTCTTCATCCGGACGGTTCCCACCTCCGCCGTCTCACCTGCTCACGCTCAAACGAGAGGCTTCAGTCACACAGGATGTGCAGGCGGCGCTCCCGTGTCACTTCCTGTTTCTCCGTCACTCTTGTTTCTTTATTTCCCCCGATGTCTCCCGCTCCACCTGAGCCCCGGGTGTCGGCCAGGTGACGGCTGACGGACAGCGGGGCGGCGAGGGCGCCACGCGGTGACACGTCTAATGCATTTATCTCTCTCTCCGTTCAGCTCCCTCTCTCTCTCTCTCTCTCTCTCTCTCTCTCTCTCTCTCTTCGTGCTGTCTTTTATTCCCTCTCTTTTCTTTTGGTAAGTAACTACTCTCCACGAATTCTACGGGTTTGGTGCATTTAAATTAATTTTATTATTTAAATACTTTATTTTTAATTTATCTGGGCATAAAATCACTGATTGAAACAATGAATAAAATAAAATAATAATAATTTAAAAAGAAATAAAAAATAATAATGTTGAGATGCATTTTTTCCATTTGGCGGAGGGAGAAGTTTGTGTTTTGATAAAAGCAAAATGGAAACAGACTCGGCGGAATAAATCCTAAACATACATGAAGGGGGTTTTGTTTGGGCTTTTTAATATTGCTAGTTTGTGACATGGTAATTGTCTGATGTGTATTTGACATATACAATCCTGGTTTATTATTTTATTATCATTAACTTTTGTTTTGTCATGAATCTTTTCACATCCTCTCGGAGCTTTTTCGACATTAATACATGAAACAAAATGTCATATTTCAGAAGCGTTTTCCGCGTCACTATCGATCGTTTGAGGTCTTTTGATGAAGACATCTCTTTGTGGCCTCTTCTTCTTCTTCTTCTTCTTCTTCTTCTTCTTCTTCTTCTTCTTCTTCTTCTTCTTCTTCTTCTTCTTCTTCTTCTTCTACCACAGTTTATCTCCATGAACCGACCTCTAGTGTTCACACAACAGCAGAAGATGGATATCTTTCCATTTCTTTTGCAGATCTTCTCCATATTGGATTAAAATGTTGAAGGAAACCTTTTATGATGTAGTCCACAAATCTTTTTTCATTGTTATCTGTCACATTCCACCAATTTGCCATATTTTCTTTTTTTATTTCTCCAGCATTCCCATTCAGTTTTTTATTAGGAAATATAGAAACATGGATAACAACCGGTAGATGAAAACATGTATTGCGTGTTGAGGAGTGCCGGTGGACTATTGAACTGTCACTGGAACACTTCACCGTACTGTAAGCATTCATAATCAGTATTATAACACGGTCTGAAGTGTTTATTAACCTGTAGGTGTGGCTGTCATCGTAGTGTTGTGTAAATAAATAATGAACAATCATAAAAAATCTTTGTTGAGAAAGACTACAGAATAATAAACATTTATATAGCGGCGAACAACAACCCTCTGGTGTGTTATAAAGACCAGGGATGCAAATAAACTTAAAGCTATAATCTGGTACGATGCAAAAACAATCTATAAATCTATATGAATACAATTTCGAGGCCACAGTTTCATTTCACGTCCGTCAGCGAGAAGCCGGAGAGATTTGGGCTGAACTTGAACTTTCAACTCCAAGGAGACGCAAATCGCACGAGTAGCGTTTTTTATCGGAAAAAGGCGTTCTTACTCACGCAATATTCACGCGTATATATTTCCACCGCCTATTGACGCCACCTCCTCATTCTTCTGGGACGTCAGACGGACAGGAGACGAGCGGAGGAGCCGATGTCGACACCTGCCTGTTGTCACGCCGTTCACACACACACGGATCAGGAATAAATCATCCAGGGACGACCAGACGGATGAGACAGCTGACTGCGACCTCGGGATTATTCCAGTTTAAAAGCTCACAATCAGTGTGAACAAGCAGTTTTGTGGAAAGAAAGGGTCCAGAGGAGATTAACCCCACGGTCACCCCGCTGTGTCTACAGAGATGCTATCATCGGGCTGGATGCTCCCCTCACAGCCCCGGATCCACAGCATTCCCCACCCACTCTGGTGCTTCACTAACCCTCAGCTGTTCAAACACGGCTCTTCTATTTATACGCATTAGCCTGAGAATATATTGACTCGGGTCCAATGAAGCGGTCCGCTATGAAAGAACAGCAGTTTAAGCTCGTCAAATGACCCGTGGGCCTGCGCCGCGCCGCCTGCTAATGGCAGATAATTGAGCTGCTGGCAGGTTCGCCGGCCCGGCTTTAAAGTCGATATCTGAGTCGCATCGCTGTGACTCGGGGGTCACGTCCGTCTGCAGAGGCTCCGCAGGAGCAGCGCTGACGAATGTGTGTCAGTGGGGTGACGGTGTAGCTCTCTCGCTCTCTCTCTCTCTCTCTCTCTCTCTCTCGCTCTGTCCTCGGAGACTTTCTTTGAGGTATTTCTTGAATCTAAAAAGACGACATGGATGAATTTTTTAAAAAGGTTTTCAAGTTTTTACTCCGTCTCCCTTCCAGATAGCTGGAGAAGAGGAAACGTAGCAATATGAAACATGATCTGTTATGAAAAATTATGTTGAGATATACAAGATATTTTTTTTGCTGCAAAATAATATATATATATATATATTTTTATTGTTTATTTTTTAATTTTTTAATTTTTCAGTTTCACTGAACAGAAAAGTAAAACATTGTTAACAATTCTTTTCAGGTCAGCTGAGACCATTACTCATCTTTTCCCTCGTCCATTTCCCCAGCGTTGTTTGTGGGACCCTGCTTTGATCTTTAGGAAGAAAGTACATTTTAAAATAAATTTTAATACGTTTTCCAATTCTTTTCCTATGCAGGTAGCAGGAGAAATGGCCCCGCTGGTTTTGTACGACAAGTGTAATGACCCTTTATGCTAATGTTATACACATTGAGCCATTTGCAGCTCCAAAAACCAAACAAAGATGGCAGCTGGAACTTGGAGAAGCAATTAAACGTTGTTGTTATCTTGCGGCTGAAGTCTGGCGCTCTCCTCGACACCGGTCGATGGAAACCTTTTCCTTTTGCCTCAGAGCCCAGCGGGCGAGTACTGTATGCACAGCATTGTGGCTCATTGATCTCCCTCTGCAATAAGCTTCATGCATTGATAGAAAACAACAGTAACAACAACAACAACATTCTCGTCGGAGACGCGCGACCAATACGCTGCCGACAGAGCCACGGTGTTTACATTCAGGCCTTTAAAAATACATATATATATATATATATATATATATATATATATATATATATATTAAATAGCCATGTTGTTATTCATGCAGCATCCTATGTGTCTTCAGTGGAACTTAAATGGCAATTACTTCTGGTATTACTTCTGGTATTAATTCTGGTATTACTGATGGTATTACTGATGGTATTACTTCTGGTATTACTTATGATATTACTTATTGTAATAATGATGGTATTACTGATGGTATTACTGATGGTGTTACTGATAGTATTATTGATGGTATTACTAATTGTATTACTCATGGTATTACTTATGGTATTACTTATGATATTACTGATGGTATTACTGATGGTATTACTTCTGGTATTACTTATTGTAATAATGCTGGTATTACTGATAGTATTACTTATGATATTACTGATGGTATTACTGATGGTATTACTTCTGGTATTACTTATGATATTACTTATTGTAATAATGCTGGTATTACTGATAGTATTACTGATTGTATTAATCATGGTATTACTGATGGTATTACTTATGGTATTACTTATGATATTACTTATTGTAATAATGCTGGTATTACTGATAGTATTACTGATGGTATTACTTGTGGTATTACTGATTGTATTACTCATGGTATTACTTCTGGTATTACTCATGGTATTACTTCTGGTATTACTTATAGTATTTTTGTGGTTTTGCTTTCTTGAAGAAATGTTACTTTCTGTATTCTTCAAAGGTCACCAGGTGTTTGTTTCAGGGCGGCCGATGCTCATATTGGTGATGTGACGATAAAACACGAGACACAGGGAAACATGCAGGAGTGTCTGAGCCTCCGGTGTGTTCGCAGCTTTTTCCACCGACATCAGCGAGGGCAGCGAAGGCCAATTTATGGTTAGTTTGCCCCAATGCATCCAGGGTAATTGGATTCGTCGCCGAGAACCTGTTTGATGGCGTTATAGAATGAAGAGAATTAGCGATAGCGAGGAGATTAGAGGAGCGTTAGGATCCGGGAGGCTGCGTAACGACTCCTCGCTCCTCAACAAATCCGTTTTACAAAGCAAAACGCTGCTCTCAGCAGAATTATAGCCGGCGTGATCCACCTCTTATTGCCTGGCCCCATTAACCGGGTGCTACCTGAAGAGGAATCGGTGGAATAACACCATCAATTCTGAGCCGCTGCCCAACAAGTCAGCGCCTGGAAGAGGCTCTGCCGCGAGAAAATGAATTTTAAAAAGCCTCTTTTCTGGCTCGTATTTATAGAACGATGACTCGGCGACAGTCGCAACAATGGCGGCGTCAGCCGGTTCGGTCCGACTTTGAAATATCTCGCCAACAATCGTGTGGATTGCCATGAAATGATGCACAAATATGCACGGTCACCAGCGGATTTTATAGAACAGCTTTTAAGTGATCTAGTCTTTTCATGCAGGACTTTGGTTTGTCTGTTTTTAATTTATTTGTAATTTATTTGTTATTTATTTATTTATTTTAATTTATTTGTAATTTATTTGTATTTTTTATTTTTTATTTTATTTATTTGTTTTAATTTATTTGCTTTAATTTTTTTATTTTAATATATACTTTTAAATGTAATATTGGTTTCTTACTATTCCACTGCTCTCTGTGGAGCACTTTGTAAACATTGTTTTTAAAGGTGCTATATAAATAAAGTTATTATTATTATTATTATTATATTACTTATGCGTTTGTACATTTTCATGCTAATATGTTTACGCTAAATCTTGAGTATGATTTTGAAAGCAGGACTTATTTTTACACTTTAATATTTTGCTATCTATTACTTAGAAAAGATATTTGAATAACATGTCCGTGTCAGAGATGATAATCTATTGCTGTCGACCCGTCGTTCGGTTTCACGTTTCACGTCCGGTTGTTCCGCCTGAAAGCGCCTGACGAGTTTCCCTCGCGTGAAGCCGAGCCGCAGAGAGCCGGACGTGAGAGAAATACCGGTGTGAAGCGAGAGGACGGGAGGGGCGGAGCTCGTATCGATCATCTGCCAGGTGTGATGGATAGCGCAATAAGTGGCAGCGGCCGGCGGAGGAGAGGAGAGAGTGATTTCTGCTTTTCAACGTCCTGATGAATGAGAGGAGGCCGGTGTCCAGAGCCGGGCCACGTGATGGACTGTTGTGTCAGGCGGAGAGAAATTGAAGGAGAAAAAGAGAGGTGAAGGGGGGGGGGGGGAGAGAGAGGGAAGACAACAGGGTACAGAGTGAGAGGAGGAGGAGGAGGGTGAACTGAGGGATGAGGAGGAAGGACATCAAGAGGAGAGTGTAAAGAGGGAGGTAAGCCAGACGAGGCTGAACGTGAGAAGGGAGATGATTGCGAGACAGGAGGAGACAGCAGAGTGAGTTCATCTTTATTAATGACCGAAAAGCAGAGAGGGAGTTATTAAAAAAAAAGAAGAATGATGAATGGAAGAATGAGTGTGGACGAGGGGGGTGTGATGTATGCCCCCTCCCGGCTTTTTTTGAAATCCAATAATAACACTGAGCAATGGGCCAGTTGGTGGACCTGAAGGGAGGCGGAGGGACGCCAGCCAGTAAAAACCCAGGCGGGGGGAGGGGGGGGGGGGAAGACCTGAGAAATACATGAGAAGTTATTATGATAATTACTTAGCGAAATCCAAAGTGTAATCAATCAACAGCGCTGAGGAAATACAAATAATTGGAATCTGGCACCCATTTGAACACATTGTTTTTGTCTCATTTCATTCACACTGTAACAGTCGAAGTGGCGGCGGGGGGGGGGGGGGGGGGGGGTGGCTTAGCGAAGAGTCGATTACTGGGATAAACATTCAGTCCCTGCCGGTTTATTTATACAACAACTTGCAACCATTACCAAACGTCAACCGCCACTAACAGAAGAAGATGGTGCGAGGCCGGATGTTTATATATATATATATATATATATATATATATATATATATATATATATTATTAATATGTTCAGGAACATGGCGCCTCTTCATCTGGTTTATCTTTATTTAACATTCAACAAGTTGTGAGTCATGCTCGTCCGAGACAACGCTAGCACCCTGACGATTAGCCGGTGTGTTGTTACTAATTACTATGCTACCAGTTTAGCGTGTTACCGTGCTGAGATTAGCACATGTCATTAGGTTTGCATGTAGCTGATTATATTACCCCAGACATTTATCACAATTCATTGCACGGGAGCTTCTGGGGAGGAAGGGGTTCTTTCCCGTGAGCGTTTTTTGATTTATACTTCATAAAAAGCGTATTAAAACACGTCAGACGTGCGATAACTCCACCGGTGTCCGTGAGATTCTGTGAATGTCAAACGAGGAACGACTTCACGCTCAGTGACGTCTGCAGGAAACGACACGTGACGCTTTATCGTCTATAAATCTTTGCAAAAAAACAATGAATGTGTTTCTTCCGAAGCGAGTACAAGTTTGTGAGAAACTACGTGCCCTTTACTTCAAAACTCAGATTGAGGATGCGTCCTCTCCAGAGCTTCTCTCTGAGTTACGAGAGCAGCTGATGCAGCAATGAGTGAATTCCTCCACTTTGAGAAACGGCCTCCCTCTTCCAGAAGAACCAGGGAAAGATGACAGCTTGTCTTCCCGTTGCCAAGCACCGACAGGCAGTCCTGAATCACCTCCAATGTGACGTGACCCCAACTGGCAACAAAAGTGTTTAGTTTGGCAACGCACAAAAGAGAGAGACGGCTAAACCGGTGATCTATCGAGACGGAGATAGAGCGCTACATCTCCAAAAGAAGAGTGATGAGCAGCGTGAGACCCAGAGTCGTTCCCTGAGTTCGTCAGTTGAGTCTAAAGACTGAAACATTCAACATCTGAGGGTGGAGTAAGAAAGAAGTGACGAGTCGGCTCCTCATCTCTGCTGCAGGCTAACCGCTAATTAGCTGCTAGCAGCGTCGCACGCCAGAATCTGCAGCTGAACTGCGTGCGGTTGAGTTGCATTGTGGGTAATGTGTAATCCAAGCCAAGTGAAAGTACTCCAGTCATGGTGCTGTATTCTATATAAATGAGTGGAATAGTATAATATACTGTATATATTTACATAAGCAGTATTTTAAGCTAAAGCTAAATGTAACAAGGCTATTTATGATATTGTTCTGCAAGTTTCATTTGTAAAAATACACCATGTTTTTTTTACTGATCATATATTGTGGATGTCAAGTCTTGACGTGAAAGGTAAGCAGTAACTTCAGCTGTCAGAAGAAGTATAAAGTATAGCAAAAATATAAATACTCAAGCGAAGCGCTGCTGCTGGTTGCCGCAGTGAAATGCTAATTCAATGAAATACTTTTTATTGTCATATTACATATAGTTATATACATATATGAAATGTATTCTCTGCATTGAACCCATCCTTCGTTATTAAGGAGCAGTGGGCTGCAGTGATGCGCCCGGGAAGCAGTTGGGGGTTCAGTGCCTTGCTCAAGGACATTTCGACTTGCAACTAATGGGGAGAGCGGGGATCGACCCCACGACCTTAGGGTTGCAGGACGACCCCCCTTACCCCACTGAGCTACAGCCCTTTTCATAAGTTACGATTATCGATCGGAGCAGCCAAAGGCCTCAATCCTCTCGAGGATGAAGTGTTTATTGCTCCTCGCGTTGTGAGAGCAGCTCGTCTCCCGTTCATCGCTCCGCACCGTCGCCGCATCTCAGTGACGAATCTTTCCATTACCGCTCCGCCGCTCGTTCGTTTGCATCTGGGGAACGCGTGCAGGGACTTCTCGAGGCCGCCAGTCCGCTCTCCTAAAAAACGCGACGCCTCCCTGATCATCCGTGCACACTGAGACGCCGACCGTTGCAATGCATTGTGGGGGGGGAATCAAGTTTTTAGGATTTTTGTTTATACGACATCCACTGGAATTTATTCAGCGTATTCTTAAACGCCGACATCACAGCCGAGCCTCTTCTTCAAAGCAACAGGTGGCCGGCTGCATCGCCATATGGCCCCAGCGTTATATATATATATATATATATATATATATATATATATATATATATATATATATATATTCATCTCAGAAGTACACTCTGTACTTTAGTTGCCTGACAGCTTTACTTCCTTCAGATGATCCTCTTCCCGTATCTCCAGATGTGATGAAAAGTTTGTGGTAAACTGAAGGATGTACATTGTACTTCTTCAGCTAAATAAAACTACCTGCAAAGTACTTTTACTTCTGTAAAGTATCCGAGTACTTCCTCCGCTACTGGAGGCGACCATCTCCTTCTCTGGCTGTCCACGTCGGAGAGAAACTATCTCAAAAGAAGAAGCCTTTGCTCTTTGTTCACCAAGAAGTGACAACTGTTGATGTATTTGGTGGCTGGTAAATGTTACCAAATGGAGCTCAGGACTTCTCAACATGACATCACTTCGTGCACATTTGATGTGCCAGATAAACACACCAATAAATATAACAAAAAGCCCCCGGGAAAACTAGTTATATCACCAATAGTCCTAAAAAGAGCATTTTAATTAGCGTCTGAGGATGAATGTTCCCCTGAAGCCTCCCTCCTCTGCACTCAGAGGATCTGGCGTCCTGCTCCGCCGCTCTTTATGTATCTGTATCCACGGGACATCGTCCATTATCAGGATTTCCAGCTTTTGATTCCCTCACATGTCTCATAAATCGCTATTTGGAACTCATTCGGTGCTGGAATGACACCAACGCATAAATGCAACAAGCTGTGTCTACCAAGGCACGGTTTTGAAGGCGGCACACACACACAGACACACGCACACGCACACGCACGCGCACGCACGGACGACTCCTCGGTGAGTTTGAAGAGGCGGCACAACTCTTTCTGCATGTCGACTCAAAAACACGACAACATAGAACAACAACTTCTTACGTTTTCCTTAAAGTAGTCAAAGTAAAAGAGATGTAGCGAAGTGATGTATAAGTACCACACGTGTGTACTTCAGTACAGTGCTTGCGTGAATGTAAAACTAAAGTCTGACTTCAGAAATCAACTAATGTCACACCTCCGGCATCAAGATGAGTGCTTTCAAGTTCTTTATGAATATACTTCAAGCTCAAATGTGGGATGCTTGAGGATAACCTCCTCGTACCACGTAATACTTCTACTCCGCCACATTAGCCCAACATTCTGCTTAAATACAGCACGGCGAATGTAACTGAGTACTTCCCGAGGCAACGACAGCAAGAACAAATTAAGGAAAAGATATCATAAAACAAAATGTATCATAAAACAGAGCAGCACAAAAAATATCAAAAAATATACACGTAGACATACATATACATATATGGGTATACAGTGCACATACAGTCTGTGCACATATAGCCACATTGGGGCAAGTTTTCAAATGTGTTTTTAAAAGTGAACCCAGATGTTGATGACATCATCTCTGCAGGAAGAGGTTGAACTACTACTTGTTTATTTCCATTATTATCATTATTATTACCAGTATTATTAGTACTTAGTACTTTATTAGTAAGTTACTTCAAGAAACCTTCATTGTGTGTTTGTTTGTGTTCGTCCTGCTGTGGACCAACGTGGTCGTGTCTCTGAGCACCAGACTCTCTCACAGCAGGGTCCGCCCCTCTCAGTCCTGGTTCTGGTTCTCCCGTGGACTGGTCTCTGCTGGATCTGGGTCTGTCCTGGTGGACTGGTCTCTGCTGGAGGCCCCGCTGGTCTCGGAGCTGAAGGAACCTGCATGCTGTCATCTGGTTTCCCCAGAATCCGACCTGGTGGCCCTGTTGACCAGCAATGAGACTCTATAGAAACAGACCGTCTTCTCTCTGAGGGTCTGGCTTACTGATGGAGGTCTTTAGAGGACCAGGACTCAACTGAGACTGGTTCAGGACCAGTTGAAGGTTCCTCACAGTAACTGACTGGTTTGATATAGCACCTGCTCAACATCCCGCTTTTTGGGTTTTACTTTTAATTTATTCATCTTGTTGATGAACATGTTTTTTAGGATCTAAATTCTTCCTCCACCACTGGCTGATCATCCCCTCCCACCATCAAGCCCCCTATCTTCTGTATCATTACCTAAACAGATGAGAAGTGACATCTGACAGGGGGCCATTTGTACATGCAGGCGAGTCGAGTGAGAAGATGGAAGTAGTCAAATGAACGAGGGATGAGAGGTGAGGAGGAAACAGAAGGAGGAGCTGAAGCCAGACAAGCTCATTAAAGAGAGGGCAGCGGCGTGACAAATGATGCACGAAGCTGGCGGCATTGACCCCCCCCCCCCCCCCTTCCTCATATGGAGAGGAGTGTCTGGGCCGGAGATGCATGTAAATATGCATGTGTGTGTGTGTGTGTGTGTGTGTGTGCATGTGTGAGCATGTGTGTGCATGTGTGTGCAGGTGTGTGTATGTGTGTGTGTTTGTCTGTGTGTGTCTGTGTGTGTGTGGACTGAGAAATACTCAGGTGCCGCTGCCCTAATGGAGAGGCCAGAGCCGCCAGGCTTTTTGACAGATGACTTTTTAGATGAAAGGGAGGAGTAGAAAAAAAAGGAGGAGAGGTAGTGATTAGATAGTTGTGCTAATGCTTGACCTCCTCTAGCCCGGCGCCCATCCTTCATCTTCACCGAGGAAGAGGGGGAAAAGAAAGGAAGAACGGAAAAAAAAGTGGTGAAATAAAGTGGGGGGAGAGATGTTGAGCTGTGGGGTAATAACCGTCTTCATGGTTCAGAGAGAGACGATCCTGTCTTGTGCTTTTGGGACTTGAAGGTTGGTTGTTTTTTATAACGTCAGCTGTGAAAAATACACAACGGCGACGTCAAAACCCACTCGCTAAATTTGCATATTTTCACATCCTGCTCAATATATATTTTTTATTACAGTGATGTGACATGGATGTCACTTTGTGTTATACTTTAGTGTGAACCCGTTACTAAACAAATTAATACATTTAGACGATATTTTAATATATATATATATATATATATATCTGTAGGTATGTATGTATGTATGTATATATATATATATATATATATATATATATATATATATATATATATACATGTATGTGTGTATATGTGTGTATATTTATATGTATGTCTATATATATATATATATATATATATATATATGTCTATATTCGGAATTCTCACTTTTCTAATATATTGAAATTTGTCAATCTGCTGCACTTGGAGAGCAAAATAAAGAAGCTAGTTTTGTTAACAATGATTTTAAAATGTATATATTTCTCTGAGCTCAAGCAAACAGCAGCTAGCTAACAATGCTAACATGGACTCTTCAGCTTGATGCTGAGTAATAAGGTCTCATAAGTACCTAGCTAGCGCCTGATTAGCATCCTAAAGGCTTGAACACCTTAAAAAACTAGTTTACTTACTGAGTATATTTATAGCACCAGCTCCTAGTTTCAGAACTACTTCCGTAGCCTATAGTTGTTGGTCTAGCTAACAGAAATATTAATAAAACTCAACATTAACTAAATTGGATAATCTTTTGTAAAACTGTATTTTAAAGTAAAATAATTAAATATAAATGATTAATTTATCTCTCATAATAAAAACAAGTGATACAATTATTTTTTTAATTATTATTTTATACAAATTAATTAACTTTTAATACTTTTTAGTGAATTTATATAGTTTTACCAAGTTTATTCATTCAAGTTATTTAAAAAATCACAACATATTTATTTAGTAGAGAACACTACGGGCTTCCATATCGAAGCATCACGGGTAAAAAATGTATTGAAATCAATACTCTTCAACAAATGTGCCGTTTGAGTCGAGATGAGATCACGGAGGTGTGGGGTCCCTTTAAAATGAAAAGGTGCGTCTAAACTCCAGCCTGAGCAGAAATGTGTGAGGAGATGTACCCGGCACGGCGCCACTGTGGTTGGCGGAGAGGGAAGCGGAGCGCTGGCAGCTTGAAGGAAGCAGCTGCTGGGAGTAACATCCAATTTCTGTAGAATATAAAATGTTATCCAAAAAAAAAAAAAGGTTAAATGTAGTCCGGGAACCGCGGTGTAGCTTAGCACACACTTTACCTCAACCTGCGTAGATAGGTTTGTCCGTACATGTAAGTACGCTGTTTATTGTTTGTATATGGCAATAATATACACTACCGTTCAAAGGTTTGGGGTCACCCAGACAATTTTTTGTTTTCCATTTAAACTCACACTTGTATTCATCAAATGAATTACACAATGAATAGAAAATATAGTCAAGACATTGACACGGTTAGAAATAATGATTTTTATTTGAAATATTACTTTTGTTCCTCAAACTTCAAGCTCAGTTGTTTAGCTTCTCACACCAGCATAACTGTTTTCAGCTGTGCTAACATAAAACGGGGTTCTCCACCCCTCCGCTAGTCTTCCAAGATGATAACACAATATTCCATTAGAATGCTGGAGATTAGCCTCTACACACCTTTGTAGAAATCTCATTAAAAAAAGAGAATAGTCATTTACCACATTAACAATGTATAGAGTATATTTCTGATTAATTTAATGCTATCTTCATTGAAAAAAGCAGTGCTTCACTTTGACAAATAAGGACATTTCTAAGTTGTTTTTTTCTTTTTCTTGGTGACCCCAAACCTTTGAACAGTAGTGTATATGACTCCTTTGTGAAGCATCTGTATTTATTAAAGATTCATATAATAAAACATGTATTGTAGTAGGAAATTCCACAGTAAACAGCAGGAATTAAGAGCAACAACATGTTGTTGTGTTCCTGTTGGTTTGTACGTTCATATATGAGCAGCTTGTATAAAACAAAGACGTTCAAACACACTGACCCGACAACAAAATATTCCCTCACAAATACGTGTGTGTCTGTATTTGTATTAATAACCGCATGTCAACAAATGCGCCAAAGAAGCTCTAATTTACCTAAATTCACTGACAACTTTAAAAAGGGTTTGTCATTGTTATTATAGGCTGCGGGAATGGCATTTTGCAGGGGAGACGGTTTTATGTATGTGTGTGTGTGTGTGTGTGTGTGTGTGTGTGTGTGTGTGCCCATTATTGGGAGATGAGCCAAGACAACTGCAAGGACAAAGTAAAAAGATAACAGTTTTACAAAATGAAAAAAGGCAGCCATGAAAAGAGAAGGAGGGAGGAGAGGAGAAGAAGAGCAAGGAAATAAATGAGGGGGTTTGTTGCGATCCGGGCAGCCACACCGGGACTATCATTACCATACATCAGGACAACGAACGAGGCTTTCAGCAAGCGGTAATAAGAATTTGATAAATCATGAGCCGAGAATTAACTAGACGTCAAAACAATGAGAGCACTCTGATAGATGAAGAGAGGATGATGGCATAGATTAGTCAGAGCGGAGGAGAGAGGGAGGAGGAGAGAGCTGAGTGGTGGTGGTGTGTGTGTGTGTGGGGGGGGGAGTCTACACAAGGTCAGGAGAGGGTGAGGAAGGGTCGGCGGAAAAGAAAACTAATGGAAGAACGGGAAAGAGACGGAGCGAGAGTCGGGGAGCGATGCGGCGGGAACGAGGGACCGGACCGGTTCTCCCGTGACGACGTGACCCGCTAACGACCCCCCCCCCCCCCCCCCCCCGAAAAGATGATCAATTAACAATCTAATAGCTCTTTGAGGTCATCGTGTACTTCTGTTACGTTAACGACCGTTAAGAAGAGCCGAGCGTCTGCAGCTGCTCGCAAATCTCATCTCGGTACGATATCATCGCAATTCTTCTACGATATTTGATGATGTCACAAAGTCGGCCGCTATGTCATTGCGCCCACTTGTCGCAACTTAAATATGATTCGACAATGTCACTACGGGGCTCTGGAGGAGGAGCGCTGACATCGATGATCGTTGATCCGTGAACCGCTCTATCGATCCAGATCGGCGTATCGTCGGGCAGACGATGAGCGAGCCGAGGTCACCCATTGGCTAGTGGACTGCCGGTTGGTATTCTCAATTTGCCGTGTTCTCATTTTGTGCAACCGTCGAATCGAAATTACCATATTTGGACTGCGGAGGAGGGACTCTGTTTGTTTCTGGTAGGGCCATGTCAATCAAAAGGTAGCCCTGCGCTATTTCATTTTAAATGTTCCATCATTTACTAAATAAACATCATGCTATATTGAATAATCCTTAAAATGATGGATTGAGATTATAAACTCATGTTTACTGAGGGAATAAATCATGAGAGAAGGAGAGTCATTTCCTCATAGACTTCTATACAATCAGAGGAGTCGCCCCCTGGTGGCCAGCAGAGAGAATGCAGGTGTTGAGACACCGGAAGTTTCCGCCTGGTGGGAAGTGACACTGAGTGCTGAACCCGGTACTTCATCCCTTCCTCTCAGTACTCCATCCCTCACTACTGGTACTCCATCCCTTCCTCTCAGTACTACATCCCTCTCTACTGGTACTCCATCCCTTACTCTCAGTACTACATCCCAAACTACTGGTACTCCATCCCTTCCTCTCAGTACTACATCCCTCACTACTGGTACTCCATCCCTTCCTCTCAGTACTACATCCCTCACTACTGGTACTCCATCCCTTACTCTCAGTACTACATCCCTCACTACTGGTACTCCATCCCTTCCTCTCAGTACTACATCCCTCACTACTGGTACTCCATCCCTTACTCTCAGTACTACATCCCTCACTACTGGTATTCCATCCCTTCCTCTCAGTACTACATCCCTCACTACTGGTACTCCATCCCTTACTCTCAGTACTACATCCCTCACTACTGGTACTCCATCCCTTCCTCTCAGTACTACATCCCTCACTACTGGTACTCCAACCCTTCCTCTCAGTACTACATCCCTCACTACTGGTACTCCATCCTTTCTACAGGTATTCCATTGCTCCCTACAAGTTATCCTTCCCTACCAGTACTCCGTCTTTTTCTACCGGCACTCCATCCCTCCCTACCAATACTACATCCCTCCATACCGGTACTCCATCCTTTCTACCGGTATTCCATCGCTCCCTACAAGTTATCCCTCACTACTGGTACTCCATCCCCATTCCTCACTACCAATACTCCATCCCTCCCTATCGTTACTCCTTCCCTTCCTACCAGTACTCCGTCCTTTTCTACCGGTACTCCATCCTTCACACAAGCAAAACAGCCCAAAGTGAACGTCAACCCAAATGTTGCGCCTGATCTGACTTTGAGTGGCACGTTTTTCATTACCGCTCCACCTCGATGTCCATCCCACCGACGCCTCCCCTCCTCTTCGTCGCCCCTCCTGCCTCGGTTTGCTCCTCTTCCCGCTCGCTGAAGGATGGTGACAGGGGGATGTTTATTTAATGAGAGCAGTCTGGAGGGGGTAATGAAATCTACCCGAACACCATTAACAACCCGGCTTATCAGCTGGCGGGACACACGTCACCGCGCCGCCGCAACCGCCGCCTTTTGTTCTGCGGCTCCGGGCCGCCGCCCTAAAGGACGGATCGAGGAATCACCGAACAGCCGCGACATCTACCGTGAGAAATTAAAAAAACTGACCACCAATCTTCTGCCGCCGAAGTGTCATTTTTCACTGGGCTCATTACAGAACGACGCGGATGGCATTAACGGAGACGGCGTGTCTGACGGCGTGTAAGGGATCCGCGGAGGGAGCGCTGGAGTGTGGGAGGCGGCCGGTCTGTTACCCGAGCACGCAGACACCATCGATCTCCCCCCGTGTCGCAGTAATTGATGCTGATGGATGGACTTCTCTTCCTCTAACCCACAAACGCTCCGACAAGGCGCCCGACAGGAAGTCCAGCGGCATGTATGGCAACACCTAAACCGCCACGTGCCTCCAGATATATCCAATTCCTGTCTTCTCTCATTCCCCAGGTTTTTTTCAGATCCACGTTTGGAGCGATAAGTGGCATCCTGGTGCCCCCCCCACCCCCCCACCCCTCTCGAATCGTACAATATTCAGTGAAAGGCTCATTTGCCGAGCGTTACGACGGAGCGAAGCCGCTGATGGCCGCACAAAGCTCATGTAAATGAGCTGTGAGAGAGGCCCATCCGTCATCGGGCCAGATGCACTCTCCCATTATTATTTATGGCCATAATTGGCCCGTGTTTCCTCGGGCAATGACTCCGCACTGATGGATCTGATGATGAGGGGCGGGGGGAGGGGGGTCAGAAGGAAGGGAGGAAGGAAGCGAGGAAGGGAAAACATGTAACACGTGTGCAGCGGAGGAGGAGGTGGAGGAGGAGGGATGTTTACATGAAGCTCCGTCGTGAAGGTGGAGATCACAGAAACCCCGTCAGGTACATGTTTCCCTTCAAAAGCAGTGGAAAGTTTAAAACTTGAATTTTCCAGAAAATACGCAAAATAAATTCTTGATGAATGTGTTTCTATCCGCGAACAGAATGCACGCTTTGAATAATTAATATCGGGCTTTGTGATGAATAAAATGGACTATTTTATGTCTCTATTAAACAAGATGACCTCATTAAAAGTGAGCCAGTCGCACTCAAATGAGGCAAAGAAAAATAATTAAACTTTTCCACAATGATATTATACATGCATACCAACAGCTGGATTAAAGCACACTCATAGATGATGGAGTTGTTCTGCTGGTCTCCTTCGACCCACTCCAAACTCAAGTCTAAACATTCTCCGCTTAGAAGCTTATTAAAGCAAATATTTATGAACAACTTTGCGTGTTATTCCTGTGGTGCTCACAGTCTTAAGGAGGCTTAACAGTAACTAAATCTCCTCTTTTTGACATTAAAACACCTCTACGTGGGTCGAGTCACCAAAAGACTCCGAGTCGGGAGAATAGAGATCCGTAGTGGGATCGGGTCGGTTGACCTCAGGGCCGGATCCAGAGGTCGTCGGGGTCACGGCGACCTGATCCCGTTCCTCCGCCAGGTCTCTCTGATGAGGCGGCGCTGAGCGGCGCTCCCGATCAAGGAAGTAGAAAACGCTGCTCGTCGTCAGTCATCGCGGACGTGTTGACGCGTCCCGTCAGCTCGCCTCCGTCTCGTCCAGCTGGCAGCTCCACCCCCCCCCCCCCCCCTCTTACAGCGGTGGGCGCCGCGTTGGATTAGCGTGTGTTGTCGAGTGCAGGTGCAGCGAGTGTGCGTATCTAACGCGTGAGAGGCTCACATGACGGGCTTGGCCTCGCTCACTTGGCTCAGAAGACGCTGACCTCCGTTTCCTGGAGGGTTTTCCCCCTTTTTTTAATGTTTTAGTTTCTGCTGAAGCACGAGATCGACTTAATGCGTGCAGACCGGAGCAACCTCTCTGACCTTGTGATTATTATTATTACACAGCTGACATGAGGGTTTATAAGTGAAAAAAGGATTTGTACCTTCTAGGGTTTGTATAAATGTTCTGAAATGGTACTTACATTACATAATGAGACCACCCAGTGGAGAGTAAAAACAAATATTCAAATGGTTATTATTAACAAATGAAATACATATTGTGTGGAAGTCCAAAGCACACAAATCAGTCTCTGTAATTGTATCTAAAAGTCAAAAAAGCTCTGAAAACAGATGTAATAATTTCCAACGTCCGTTTCAAAATCCTTTAAAAAACTACATTTTAAAATATATTTAAAGCTATACTCAATCGCACCTGAATTAAGGAAGCGGTTTAGATGCAACATAAATAAAGAAATTAACACCAAATTCTATTTTCCTCATGCTTTACGAGGTATTTGACATCAGTAGAGATATTACATTTATAAAAAAAAAGAAAAGTGAAAGTTACCTATGAGAATACTCCTTGAGTCTTAATGTATTTTACATTTATTGCACTTAGGTATCAAAAGTAATGGTAAAAAGTAAAAGGTATAAACAGGCGATTAATGGATGAACCAAAACAGCTTTGTGTTGAATGACAATACTTTCCATTTGTGACACAGATGTTATTTAAAAAGAGTTAATAATCACACGAGAATATGTATTCACTTTATTGCTTTAAGCTTTAATACACAATCAATACGCCTGAATGTTTTCCCGCCCGCGGCTCCAGAGAAGGAAAAGCTGTTGGACCCTCCTCTTCGGTCCAGACGGAAACATCTCGACTCTTTGATGGATGGACATAAGATTTGGTTCAGACGTTCGTAATCCCCCCGATAATTGAATACCAATGACGGGTTTTTAATCTCCCGTCCAGCCGCCAGCTTACGACCAAACGTCTGCGCGGCTAACGACCTTCCGATCGGCCTCAGCTGTACTTCTGGTTGAGCAATAACTCGCACGCTTGAACCGAGACGGCGGACATGGGAAACGTTACGGGCCTCAGATATGTCAACACACTTATCGTCAGCTCCGTAGCATGCTCGCGTTAGCATTCTGCCCAAAGCACGCCTGTTTAAAATCTCTCAGTCCAATATTAAACTCGCAATTACCGACTATTTGGCGCTCCGTTTTCCTCCCGGGGGAAACATCTGGATCTCTAGCTGCTAAATGTCCCAACAGCTATTCCATAACTTTGGCCGCCCGCCTGCTGGTGCCGAGCCGGTGTCGTTCAACGTGTTTCCAGAGCTTATGAGGGCTGTACGTCGGGGGCCTTCAGAATCCGAAATAAATGAGCTCATAAAACGCCATAAAGTTCACGGCGAGGTGACAGCTCGTTGTGCGGCGCGTCCAAACATCTTTAAAAGTTACTCGTTTTCTGAATTTAACAGTCCATAATAACAATAATGTGCACAACAAAGGCAATTTACAGGGTAGTTCTGATTAATGAGAGGCGACCCTGAGGGGTGTGTGTGTGTGTGTGTGTGTGTGGGGGGGGTGGTCTCATCAGTAAAATAAAACATCTGTGGCGGGTTGTTTTAAGAGGATGTAGCCCACTGTCAACGGCAAAATATGCCATTAGGAAAAGAAACAGGAAAAGAGGCCGAGCGAGTTCCATCTCACCCAATTCATAAGAGCTCGGAAACATTTGTCATTACGGATAACGTGGAGAAGAGAGAGAAGAGAGAGAAGAGAGAGAAGAGAGCCGTCAGCTCGGTGTCGACAGACGTGGACTCAGGGTCAACTTTACTTTGGCTGCTTCCCGTCGCTCCGTCGCTCCACAAGAGAGACGGACGGACGTCGTCGGATTCTGCTTGAAATGTGGTGAAAAAATAATAAAAAAACTGCTTAAGAACATATTATGTTCTCTTTTTAACAAACTTGTTGTGCAAGTGTCCGCCTACGAGTCCGTGACCTCTCAGCAGATGGTCAGATGGATTGCCCTCAGGGTCCCCAGATGACGACTACTTCCTGTCTCCTCCTGCAGCGCCATGAGGTTTGCTTTTGGTCAACTATTCAAAAATGGTCATTTCTAGTGTCATCATCAGGACTAATTATCAATCTGTTTAATATTTTACCTGCAAGACTAAATATGTGATTACTACCAGGTGTATCTGTACTTTTTGATGAGTATTATTTAAACATTCAGATTCAGATTCAATGAAATGTAGTTTTACATCTGATCAGAGTGCAAAGAAACACCATAAATCAAAAATGCAGTGCGGATATGGTCAATGTACAGTGGAAATGTACAAATACATATAAACAGCATGTGTCAGTATATTAAGACGCTCAACTAAGATGGCGAATATAGTAAACAGTATTACCTTGACATTGAAAATGCTGAAGGTAATGTTTTGATCGCCGTGTATTTATGTATTTATTTATTTGTATGTGTGTTACTCACATAACTCAAAAAGTATTAAACCGAATCGCATGCAATTTGGTGGGATGATTAGTTATCATCCGGGGACCATTTGATTTGATTTTGGGATTGATCGGGTCAAAGGTCAAGGTCATGAAAAGGTAAAAATCTTCTTTTTTCATGTCAATTTATATCAAATTGGCATGCAACTAATGCCAACATGTTCATAATGCAATGCCCAATCTTGTGATATGCGAAGCTATGCGCTCTACTGAGTGCCCGTTCTAGTTATTATTGTTATAATGAGGAGAAACTCAAGACTAGCGCTAGCGGTTCGCTCACCTACGTCACCAAATATTTTGCTCAGACACGCAGAGTATTGTAACTGAGCTACTTTCTGATCGTGCGAGGCCCATTTATCTTTTTCTTTTTAACAACATAACATTAAACGTGTCTGCATCGTGCACAGCATCCCCCCCTCCCCCCCCCTCCCTGTCTCCGTCTGTAACACATCTTCCAGGCGACGGAGGACGCCTCCCTGTCACAATGTGCTCGCCATTCCTCCGTCTCTGTGACGGACGGACTACATAAACAGCTAAATGCGTGGCTCAGAGATGTCCCCCTGCAGCAGGCAGAGGCTGTACTCATCGCTGATGTCCTGGGGGCCTGTGAGGGAGGACGGAGGCCGGGGGGCTGGCAGTGTTCTCGTACGCCTACACCCCCGATGTAGAGGCACAGTGTGTGTGTGTGTGTGTGTGTGTGTGCGTGTGTGTGCGTGTGTGTGCAGGCTGCTATTCCTGAGAGGAGTGCATATCATTCGGCGTGGTCGTTCTCGTGGTATTAACTTGTAATCTTGAATTAATTCACGAACATTTGGACATATATTTGGAAGCGCGCGTGATGTTTCCAGTGATACGTCTCACGGCAAGCGTGTCATTCCTGCTTTGTGATGCCCAGGAGGGAGCAGAGCCAGATCCAGGCGAATTACTCAATGCTGTTGAAAACTGAATTTCCTTCTATATTTATTTTTTTATTTTTTTTTCTAACACAGAAACGGGGAACAACGAGGTGTCGGTTACACTGGGTTCCTCAGAGTGAGGCAGTTTCAATAATCCTGTGCTAGTCCTCCTTCTCTACGCGTCTCTGTGGAGGAGAGAAGGCGGATGTCTCCCCCTGCTGGTGGAACTCGGAACAACACCCATCTCACACAACGTGCCTTCATCGCCATCCCGAGGCCTGTTGGCTGGGTTTCAATATTTGTGGGGAAACGTATTGAAATTTCGAGATTTAATTTTTGCTTTGAATGATCTTTATTTTTTTAAAGGAAAACACGAAATGTAGGCACCAAGTGACAAAAAAATTAAAAAGTTAAAAAAATTAAAAAATAATACAACGGTACATATGCAGCGAAGGCTCTCAAGCCTTCTGTATTGCTTTCAGAATATTTATTCTCCCGTCTCCTGTTTAATGTCATCTTGTAAATCGGTGTAACTTGTGACAGTATTCTACTTTCTCTACTCGTGGGGAAGGAGGCGTGTGTCTCCCCCTGCTGGTGGAGGTCTGAGCATCCATCCACTCACGGAAGTCGGGGAAGTGATGGAGAACTACATCGTTCTAACATGTACAATAATACACATAACGGTTACACATCATATTTTGTGATGGTATATATTTTGTTTGGAGGATTCAAATGAGTCACGGCTGCAGAACAAACACAGGTCCATTTAGTCACACAGTGTCAATAACCTGTTACACTACAACCTACAACTTAACTTCAACTTATATATTGTGAGTTTAATATGCACCCAGACTGTGCTTCGACAAGTGTGCATCTATACATCCTGCATGACGTTTACCGTGTATAGCCACACACTGCACACCGCTCACTTCCTGTATCAGTATGGTTCTTTACCCATAATCCTCTGTGTGTTGTTTATAATAACACACACCTTTTGTTTGGGCTGTTTAGTCCGATTATAAGTGTGTTGTAATTGTAAAAGTAATACGGTTGAGTTTGAAATATAAGCAGCGTCACATTTATAAATGAATTATGAAGCATTTTAAATGCTTGTTGTTTCTACTGATAAACAAGACAAAGATTTTTCTTTTAAATCTTATTTATATTTTAACTGGTTGTATAATATCAGGTAAAAAGTGTTGAAATAAATGTAAAAATAAAGAAACTAATCATTTAAATTTTTTTAGTTTGATGTTATGGATTTTTTAAAAGGCATTATAATACTGATCAATATTAAACCGGGTAACTCACGTGGCAATTGATTATCCATACCTTGCATAATACAACAATGATAAATGGGGTAAGTCCCACACCGAGGCGTATGGATCCATATCCGTCATCTCATTAGTGTTCCCATGGTTACCGTCACTGGATCACCAGCTGAATGATCTCCACGGCGTTGCCGTGTTTCGCGTGGGCGGAGTCCGACCTGCCGCGGCCGCCCTTCTCCGCCGCGCTCGTCTTCTCGCCGTCCTCCGGCTGACCGCTCTGCTGGTGGCCGAACTCGAAGCCGATGCGCAGCTCTCCCAGGCGGCAGCGGGGCAGAGCGTCCGGGATCCACTCGATCACAAACGGGCCCGCCTCCTTCTCGTCCGCCGATCCTGATGCAGCGAACACGGCGTGTACAGACACAACTGGGCGACTTTTTGGCGATGCTTCTGGACGTGTGAGGGGGGGTCACTCACCGACTTTGAGGAAGGTGCGCAGCTCCATCGGCCGGATGGCCTGCGGCCGGTCCGTCCGGTACCCCTCCGGTAGTTCCGGCTTGGGCGGCGGCTCGGGGCAGCGGAAGCTCGAATAAGAGCCGTCGGCGTTCCTCACGAAACTCTGCGAGAGCTCGAGAGGCAGCTGATGGAGAGACGGTGAGGTGGAGGGGACGTTTGAATGCATGACATGGAGATACACTACCGGTCAAACGTTTGGGCTCACTTAGAAATGTCCTTATTTTTTTAAGAAAAGCACTTTATTTCAACGAAGATAACAATAAATTAATCATAATACCCTCTCTACCTTGTTAATGTGGTAAATGACTATTCTCTAGTTTTTAATGAAATCTCTACAGAGGTGTATAGTGGCCCATCTCCAGTGTTCTGATGGTACATCGTGTTATCGCCTTAGAAGACGAACGGAGGGGTATAAAACCCTTGAAACCCCTTTTTATGTGAGCGCAGCTGAAAACAGTTATGCTGGTGAGAGAAGCTGTAAAACTGGCCTTCCTTTGAGCTACAAGTTTGAAAAAAACAAATGAATATTTAAAATAAAAAAGTGCATCTCCTCTGCTTTCCGGAGAACAATGTTTGGAGATCATCCCCCGAGGAAATAAACCCGTAAACTGTAAAAGATTCTTTACCTCCGAGGTGTCAAAGATGCGCTTGACTTGCAGCAGGTTGGTGACGTGCCAGGTGTACTTGGAGCCGAGAGTGAGTCCGTCATTCTTCAACAACGCTGACGACCACGGGAGAGAAAAGAGAGAGAGAGAGAGAGAGAGAGAGAGAGAGAGAGTCCTTTATTAGTCCACACATTTAGATAATTTATATATAATAAAGTCCATTACGAGTAAAAACCTCATTCTAAATCATTAGAATGTTACTTTATGATTATATTATACCTCATAGGACATTATTATATTAATTAGTGATTTTAATTACTTTATGCTGCTGTATAGTTTAACCAATAAATAACTCATCATGTATTATTGATTTATATTTAGTGTCAATAAACCGAGCGGTTTAAAAAAGTGTAATAATTGCCTCCAAAATGTAGTGGACTATAAGTATGAAATGGAAATCATTAAGTGAAGTACAAGTATCTCAAAGTACCTGAGTAAATGTACTTAGTTACTTTCCATCACAGATATCTGGGTACAATGCACGTTAAACTCTCATGTCTCCAGATTCCCAGGTAGTGTGATGAGAAGGACCAAACGAACGACGTCTAATGACATCATCGCTATAATTCAGTGTGTTGTCATGGCGCCGATGCACCTGTGGTGAAGTTGGGCAGCCTCCTCTTCTTGGAGCCCAGCGACAGACGCTGCTGCAGAGCGATGAAGAACTCCTGCGGGATGTGGAAGACCAGCGGCGGAGGTTTCCCTGAAGGAGACACAGCAAACACCTTGGACCGCGCGCAGAGCGACCGCCATTTAATGTGACCGTCACAGGGGAGAGGCAGGTTCCCAGGAATGAAAATGTTTCTTAACCCTCCTGTTACCTTCAAGTCTACTAACATCTTTTACCCTTTTTGACCCCAGCTATTAAAACCTCCAGAAAATGATTAGAATTAATATAATTTCCCAAGTTTAAGTGTGAGGTACTTTGTTTGTTTGTTTGTTGACTACCTAAATATCCCTTTAAATAAATAAAAAAGTTGATATTTCTTATATGTTTGACACAGTGAGAAACAGCCTGGGGTCAAATTGTACACCACATTGAAAACATATCATCATGTGAATGTTATGTTTACCAGTTGTCCCCAATAAATTAGGAAAAGTCAAGAAATATGAAGCAAAATAAATTATGTCAATCACATTTTTAGAGATGTTAAACATTGAATGGGGTCAAATTGACCCCAAGGGTAACAGGAGGGTAAAATAAACTCTGTTATGTCACTTGACTTTTAGTTTGTTTTAACTTTTCTTGTTCTGTGTTTCTTATGTTGCCGTCTGGGCAGTTCTCCCTTGAAAAAGAGATTTTCAATCTGAACTGGACTCAGCTGGTTAAAGAAAGGTTTAAATAAATTAAATATAAGGTCTTACATATTTAGTTTATTAATTAGCTTAGCTTAGCTTAGCTTAGCCGGCCTCTTACATCTGGGTGGATTGTGTTACCATTGTACAGAGCCAGGCTAGCCGTTCCCCCCCATTTCCAGTCTTTATGCTAAGCTAAGCTAACCACTAAGAGGCTCGTGTTTACCATCGAACTGGTAGTGCATCGCCTGGTGGATCCTCTCCGTGACGCCGGCCAGCCACTGCTGGAAGCCCATCGTCACCGTGCGCTCATCCACCACCTGCGTGCTCCCTGAGACACACACACACACACACATAAGCAACACAACACACACTCATTCATACACCAGGCAGGAAGCTGACCTCTCTCCCACTTTTTTACACTCATTTGTCAGATGCTGCTAAATAAACTCGACGCCTGACTGCTGCTACAACACAGACGCAAAGGGTTTTCTTATAGTTCTTTGTTTATAAATTATATGTTGTCTAAATGTTCGTTGTTGTTGTTGTTGTTAACTGTTTCCACTTTATCACTTTCATTACTATTATTATTTCTCACTTTATGTCAGACAGAAGACAAACATACTTTAGATCTTTTGTATGTTCAACAAATGGAAAATTGACAATAAAGATGATTTTGACTTTGATTTTCCTCTCTAGGTTTCAAGGTGGCTCAGCCACGCAAACAGATATTTACTCTTTGATGATTGTTAAGTTTAATAAAAACATTTTTTTAAAGGCAATTGTTTTCAAATGAAATGTTAAAATATGCCGACTGCAGTGCAACGCTGTTCCTTTGAGTAGTGGATCAGGATTAGTGCTGCAGGATTAGACGGGGGGAAGATAGAGAGAGAGACAGACGTCTAAGACGAGGTCAGGCTCCTTGACACACAGATTTAGGAAGAAGAAAGAGAGGAGGGAGAGGAGAGAGAGGGGAGAAGGGAGAGGTGAGGTGAGAGGAGAGAATGAAGAGGGGAGTGGAGAGAAGAGAGGAGAGAGAGGAGAGAGAGGAGAGAAGGGAGAGGTGAGGTGAGAGGAGGGAAGGAAAGAGGAGAGAGGAGACAGGAGGAAGGAGAGAGTAGAGAGGAGAAAGGAGAGAATAAAGAGGAGATGAGAGAGGGGATAGGAGAGAGGAAAGAGGAGATGAGAGGAGAAGGAGATGAGAGGAGAAGGAGAGAGGAGAGAGGAGAGAGATGAAGACAGTGTGCTCCGTGGAGGATCCTCCTGCATCCAACGGCGTGATGGCCGACATGTTCAGGTCGTTTTACGATGAAACTACCAGAGAGAGATTCCTCCAGGCGAAGCTTCTTCGTTTTGAGATGAGCGCCGAGCGGCTCGGCCTGAGGCAGCGGCTTCTCCCCGGGACCGACCAATCGGCTGGCCGCGTTGAGTTGAGCCCCTGAAGAGGAGAAACACAGAAGGGACACAATGAGCAGCTCAGATGGACACAAACTAGAAACTAAAATGAGCATCGTCTAAAAATCTGCACATGCATTAAAAGTCTAATCGAAGCCTTCTGTCGATGCAGAGGAGGCGTGGCTTCAGACAGAAACGCCTCCTCAGGTTTCGTTTACTTTACCGCTCGCCGTGTACTTGATGAAGCCGACGAACTCCGCCGCCAGCCTCTCGTCGCTGGCGAAGGCGCACACGCAGGCGTAGAAGTGGAGGCAGGGCTGCGGCGCCGCCGGCCCGGGAGGCGGAGCATGCGAGCCGGCCGACCCGCCTGCGGCGTCGCCCCCCGGTTTGCTCCTCCTGCCCACGCCGCCGCCGCCACCCTGGCAGGCGCAGTGGAACGCGGCGTGCTGCTGCGGCTCTCGGACCTTCCTCTCGCTCTTCGCGCCGTCGGCCGCTCCGCCCACGGTGAGGTGCAGCAGCCCCAGAGGATGCTGGGAGTCCACGTGGCACTTCACCACCAGCGTGTCCTTCGCCACGCGCTGCACCAGGGGGCCCGGCGACTCCGTGGCCAGCCGCCACAGCTCCTTGCGGGCGTGGACGGAGGCCTGCAGCCCCTCCAGGACGGAGCTCTTCAGGGTGAGCGGCGTGGAGCGGCTCCGGCACTCGATCGCCTGCTTGATGTGGACGCACAGGCTGCCGTCCGCCGGCTGCTGCTTCGCGGCCGCCGCCGATTCCGCCTCGCCCGCACTTGACCTTTGACCCTGCCTGCACGACGGCAGGAAGCAGCGGCCCAGGTTGATGCGGGTCAGCAGGGTGGCGCCGTCGCCCGTCGCTATGGCCGTATCCGTGGGGACGAGCTCCACGAAGCCCGACTGCGTGGCCGCCGCTCCTCTTCCTCGATGACACACGGAAAACACCTGCACTCCTGCGCTCGACCCGCCACCGCCGCCCGGGGCTCCGCCTCCTCCTTCTCCTCCACTGTCACGCTCCTTCCCCACTCCTTCCTCACTGTCTATTATTACCCTCACCACGTCCACCGCACATTTCTTGCCGCTCCTGCCCCCCCCTGCCGCCGGCGCCGCCGCCGCCGCCGAGGACGCGTTCCTGAGGGAAATCCCGCACACCTTGTTCTTGCAGCTGAGCCCCCGGGTGCCGTTGTAGACGCCGCACTGAGGACACTTGCGAATCCCCCGCAGGGTGGCCCTCCCCAGGTTGGAGAGGAAGGGGGGGGTCGCGGAGGCGGCCTTTCTGCCGTCTCTCTGCTTCGCCGCCAGGTTGGCTTGAGCCGTGGCCGGCGGGGGGGCGGGGGACGAGACGGAGACCGAGCCCGGGGACGAGGACGACACCGTGACTTCAGATTCCATTTTGGGACTCAGTCGCTCACAAAGGGATTCAAACCTGGACGGAGGAGGAAAGAGTATAAACATTTCTGTGGAGATCTGATGGCTGAGAGTTTAAATGGTGAAGTTTAGAGGCCACATTGTAAACCAGACTGACAATGCAAACATGTGTTGACAACAACAGTTGAATAAGAATAGAAGCAATCACCCATCCTTGGGAAAAGTCACTGGAAGCTCTGTGTCAAAATGTGGGCAGATTTAAATGAGGAGCAGGCTCCTCTTCCCTCTTAACCAATCAGCAGAGAGCCGACGGCCCAAAGGAAAACTAACTGAGAGCCCAGTTGCTCCATGGTGGTTCAGGACTGGAGAACAAAATGTTCTCTCCTGTCACACAACGCTGTGGAAATCATTAAATTATTCCATAAAGTATTTTCAACGGTAAATAACACATTTGGCAACTGAATTATACTGTTTTTAAAATAGCCATTATTGAAGTAGCAGATGAATCCAAACCTTTGTGACAAACAGTATTGTTTTGGAAAGAAATCACATAAACATCAATATATATATATATCTTAAATACATATGGACATAAATATATTGATGTTTATGTGATACTTTTCCCACATATTATATATATATATATTTGTTTTTGAATATGCAAATATATATATATATATATATATATATATATATATATATATATATATATATTTGTTGTAATAGATATAGTAAATATTAACTCATTTATGTAGTAATATATTAGGTTGTACTAGGTGATAAAGAGCCACAGTATCTCACATATGTACATTAGGATTCATGTATCATGCAGTGCCAGTAAACGGAAGTCAATGTGCTTTTTTATATATATAAAAACGAAACTTGCAATATTAACGTTAAACTTTATTTAGAAAGACTTTGCTTTCTTAAGTGTTGCTAACAATTCGACACGATGAAATGCTTTGCAACGCTCCAGATAGCTTGGTGTAATGATCCACCGCAGCTCCACCTCGCCGTGAACCGGGTCACCCGCGACCTCACGGGGCAATAAAGGTTTTAAATACCTGTGTTCGGCTTCTGTTTGGTCGAAATTCATCTCGACTCTGGCCTCCAAAACCGCCTCGACCGTCGCCATTCCTCCTTACATCCCGACAACCGCATTGCGCCTGTAACGACACTCCCCATTGGTCCGAGGCGATCACGTGGTGGCAGAAATGGGGGCGGCCTCGTCGGGCGCGCTGACTCCTGGGAAGTGTAGTTCATGTGGATTGGCGGTCGGAGCCTCGAGTTTAGATCAGTTTTCAGGCGTTTTCTGGTCGACATTAGCCTTTAAAAATCCTACTTAATTTATAGATCAATATAAATATATATTAGCAACATTTCTAGCAAGCAATACTCGAACTAGACTGTATATAGCATATATACTATAAAGCACCTCTGAACCAAAGCGTAGCCTCCCAGAGCTGTAAACATGGATTTATACTGTATTAGGTGTTAATCTCAATTTAATGATAGACGTTAAAAAGATAATATACAATGTTAGAATTGATATATAATCTTAAAACTTAATATAAACATGTAGCAAATTGGGAATAGAATCCACGTTTATTTTTCAAGAATCATGTGATTTGTTGTACGGTAAAGTGTTAATTTGATTTACCAATTGTCCCTAAAAATGTTAAATACTGTTGGAAATCTTCAGAGGTCTTGATTTGTTCAACCGAGAGTCCAACGCCCCAATATACTCGGTTTAAAATTATATAAAATAGATAAATTAAATATAACAAAATGATGCAGTTATATTTCCTTATGCATTTACTGATTGCTTAAGTAAAAAAATAAAAAATAAAAAAGAGCATTAACATAATGAACATAGTGTTGTAGCACATAACATTTAGAGGTGCATGTGCTTTGTACTATGTTCAGGCTGAAATTATGAAACAAGTATTCTACTTGCAGACACTAATAAGTACATTTGTTCATAGAGTATATTTTTTTAAAGGAAAATATAAAAGTTTGTTCCTTTACTCAAATGTAAAAATAAAAATTCTGCTTTCCTTGATGTCATATATGCTATAAAACTGAACATATTTAGGTTTTGGACTTACAAAACATTTGGCAAATCTGGAACCGTTTACATTTCAGTCTCAATAATTAATCTATAACTGAACGTAAAAGCTTTTCTTTTTAAATGAAGTCTGCACACTTTGAAAATACTTCACGCGTGAGACAAATAAAAACCCACAACCCGTGCGGTTGTGTCGAACCCTCCGCGCTCCACCTGGTACCCAAAGATAAGATGCAAACGGTGGAACTGGGAGCTGTTTTGTAAGCATCAGCATTTTAATGGGGACAAAGCAAAAACTCAAACCATGTTACTAAAGCATCCACAGATCCTCCCTCGCCAAAACAAAAAGGTTGAAAACATTCTTAGGCACCGCCTACTCTTGGATGATCTTTTTTTTTGGTTTGAAAAAAACAAAAACCTAACTCACTGATAAGGCAACACAATGGATTTTTTTCCCAACTCTTATTAAAAATGATGATGGCCACAGAGCAAAAACTTGGATCGTTGTATTGGTTGTTTCTTGATCTATAAAAACAAGTATTTAGGTTTAGGACAGAATAACTTAAGTACGCATGACCGGTCAGTGGAAAAGGCTCCCGCGTTGCATAGCAACGCTGCTTTTCGTCCGAGCCGCTGGAAGAATCGGATGACCCACGATGTCTACTGTACACGGACCAGCGCTGGACAGGGATGCTACTGTCCCACGGCTGTTTGTGGCGTCCATTAGCCCAAGCAGAAGCAAGCTCGCTCCCTTAATTAACATGTTGTCTTTATACAGATTCAGTACAATTGAACAGACTGTTTGGTTATATACATAAAAACAGACAAGATTATGGAATGCAAAAACATAAAAAAACAACCTAGTATTTCAAATTTTGTGAAAAGATAACCTTAAGTATTTGTGCAATATTTATCTGCCTACAAGTAAGATAAGAGTGGCAGTAATCCCTGCAATTGGTTCATTTGAGATATTGAAAATCTAATTTTAAAAATAAAGTTGACAGTTGACAGCCACTTAAGTGTTTTATAAACAAACATAAAAAGGTCTCATGACTTCTGATGGTGTCACTGCAACATTTCTTTATAAGACAGTCCCGAAATGAAACACGCAAACTAAAAAAAATAAAGAAAAAAGGCAAAAGCTCTTTATACAACATCATTTTAAAGTTGCTCCAAAAAAAAAAAAAAAAAAAAAGACAATTTCATCCGTTGCAAAAAAAAGAGAAGAAATGATGGCGTAGTCCTTTCTGTTTCAGGGGAAGGTGAAGTGGACATTGTTCTTGTGTGTAAAAGCATCAGCTCATGCACACACACAAGCGCACACACACACACACACACACACACACACACACACACACACACACACACACACACACACACACACACACACACACACACACACACACACACACACACACACACTTCTTATCCACGGACAGGATTCTCGTCGGTCTGTTCAGTCCGTCCCGGGAGATGAAAGTGAAGGAGCGCTGATTTTTAATTGTTATCCGGTTTCCGCGTGTGTCCCCCCCCCCCCCCCCCCCCTCCTCCACCCGCCTCCTTCGTCTGCTCAGTGATTTCCTACATTTCACAGAAAGTCGTCGACAGCACCCTGAGAGATGCCTCAGACTTGATGTTCACTTTAGTGACGGGTGGACGGACCAGAAGTGAGAGCGAGAGGTTCCAATTGAGAGAAAGAAAAACATCTTAAAAATCGCACCCCCTCCTCGATACATTGCATGACTTACTATGGACTAATGAGCGCTGTCTGTTTGAAAAGTCGGTAGCCTCTCCTCCCTGTACGCTTGCTAAACATTGGTATATAAAATGCGGCCCTTGCTCTTTGGCTCTGAAAACAAAATAAACCTGGTGGTGTCTTTTTTTATTTTTTATTACGATAATTAGTTGATGTTTCTCTTAAATTAAAAACGTGGCTGTGCTAGAAATATCTACACACGGTCGTATAATTTACATCTGGCCAGTTATCTGCAGGCATTACAAAAATACGCCAAACAATAAAATGGGCTGAGGAATGCAAGGTGCGTTCGCATCGAGCTGTTTTTGACGGTGTTTACGTGTTCTGGAGTGGATCGGGTTCTTTACACTTGCAGATTTGGGCAGTGGGTGACGTTACGGGCTGGTAAAGGTTTGACTTTTAAAAAATGGCGTACCAGCTTCTCTAACAGAATAACCTTGTGTGGTGACAGAGAGCTCATCGAATGCACTGCTTCCCCCCCAGCAGAGTCTCATCCGCGTGGCCCTTGGAGGCTTTAGAGAGGCCTACTGTGACGGCTGCTCAGTGGGTGTGGTAGCCGGCGGTGCTCATGCCGGCCGTGTTGGTGAGCACGGCGCCGTTGACGCCCTGCCCCGGCTCCACCATGGCCCCGTTGCTCACGGCGCCCACGCCGGTCCATCCGGCTCCGGCATGTAAATGACTGGAAGGGCAGACGGAGAAACACAGCGTTACGGATTTGTTTTTGTTTCGGCAGTTGCGTCGTCAACTTGTGAACTTGCGTCCGGCTCCTGGTTTATTATTACGATTCATCCACGCTTGTTTTAAGCCATTACGTAATTCTTCTGTCCTTTTTTGTGCAGCTATTGAAGAGCATAACTTGTGCATCTTCTTCCCCTCCCGCTGCACTTGACTGGAGCCAAGTTGCGGTCAGATTTGTGATGAGTCCAACGGAGACAAATGTGAGGCTCAGCAAAAATCAGTCGTAAATTGAATTTGGACTTTATCCTGATACGAGACATTTGCAGAAGATTTACTAAAGTGCTGTACTGGTGATTTTGGGATAATTTACCCGCTACTTTATAGATCTACACCACAACATTGATTTAACAGCTTTAGTTACTTAGCAGATAACGAATATTGGGGAGTATTACCCTTATACATAACATCAGAATGTTACTAGGCCGACTGGGTTTAATGCAGGACATATCAGAGTAATGTTACACTGGAGGGTAAGACCAAATACTTCTTTCGCCACTGGACATTTGAGGTAAAAAGCACATAGATACATGCAGTAAATGCCAGTAAAGCTGGATTTATACATCTGCTTTAAGGCAGCTTCATGTGAAGAATTCAATTTGATTGTTGAGTGAAGACAACATAAAGGATCCAACACAAACTTCTACATGAATGCAAACCTTCTGCTCGAGGCCGCGCAACATAGCCCCAGGGTCGGAAAATAAAGCTTCCTGCTGCTGCAGAGCGAGAACCTAACCGTACGACCCCTTAAGACCCATTTGCTGTTGCCGTGGCAACCGGCAGAACACGAGCCCAACAGTCTTGAAAACAGGGCGGCTGGGCGGAAAAACAAGGTCGATCCGGCGTCGGCGTTGTCCCCAGCACTCACTTGTAGCCCTGCTGATCCCAGGTCTGCCCGTAGACTCCAAAGCTCGGCACCTGCCATCCGTTGGGCACATACTGCCCGATCTGCTGGGCGGCCGTGTTGCTGTACCACTGACCCCACTGACTGTAGGGCTGCGCTGCGAAGCTCACCGTGTTCTGCTGGAAACGCAGAACAACATTTGATGAGACGAGAGGATCCCCTCGGGGAGGCGATCACGTGCGCCACGCCCGTCTACATACCTGAGACATCTGTACCTGCTGGATGGGGCTGACCATGTCCGTCGTCTCTTTGCCCCAGTAACACTTCACCACGTAGCCCTCTATGGACGTACCGTTGACGGACACGATGGCATGAGCCGCGGCTTCGTGGGAGTTGAACCTGCACACGTGAAAAAGAGCCGGAGTGTTCAATATCAAGTCGTCACGTTTAGAGATGCAGCGAACAGACTCGCAAACACTTTGTAATCCATCCCCGTCGGCCAGATCTCTCCAAGGGAAAGTCCGTCCGGTAACACGATGCGTTGACTTGCACCTCGCCGGGTTCAGGCTTTACTCGGTAAACACGAGTATCGGAAAAGGCTAAATTATAGCGCCATCTTTATGCGTTCAAATAGAGTCTCGTTTTTGTCATGCTTGAACAACATAAACCATTTTGACCCGTTTAACTTCCCAACAGTCGCTCTAAGCGGCTTATGTTACATAATTAAAACTATTAATGCCAAGATATTTATCCTTTCATCAAAGCAATTTTTTTAATAAAAATATGAAAGTGTATTTCCTAATCATTTGAGCTGTGATAGGTCACCTTACCTCACAAACGAGTAGCCTTTGTCTGGGAAAACGCGGATTTCCATTATTTGGCCGAAAGGCGAGAAGGTCTGTCTCATGATTTGCTCTACAAAAAGAAAATGAAACCGATAAATGTTCCGTGTTCAGAGAAGTGCTCCTGAGCTCCGCAGCGTGGTCTTCTGTTGACACACTCACCTGTGAGACCTGTTGTGACTCCGCCGCAGTAGACGGTGCAGTTGCTGGGGCTGGACTGGTTCACCACCTCATCAAAAGACAGCTGCTTGGCGTTGGGTGCTAAATAAACAGTTAGAGCAGGTTGTTATTTACATTGTCGTCCGTTCTCAAAATATACAAATACAACCGTGCGCCTCTACTGTATCAGCTGAATTAAAAACGTATATTTCATTCTTTGGGCGCCTATGGCAACGTGTTAATTAGTCCCGTGAAAAACATAAAATGGAAAATTCAGTAATTTTGTGTTCTTGATGAGCCCGAAAATCTGGTAACCATCGATCTATTCTTTCTTAATTGAAATTCAGGAGGACTTACTCTCGTTTGTAGTTTTCGGGGCAGGCTTCCTGGTGGCCCAGTTGGTCCTGATCTGCCGTCCTCCCAGCCACTGGCCTCCCATCTGCTGGATGGCGTTCTCCGCATCCTGTTCATGCAGAGGAACACGCAAACCTCCTCAAGACTCGTCACCGACACCGAACGTCTCGCCGCACGTAAACACCCCCCCCCCCCCCCCCCGCCTCAACGACGTTAACAATCAGAGCCTGCTAATGTGTGGGCAGTCCTCTAACACGGGGGCATTACCGGCACACTTACCCATTTGTTGAAGAAGGAGACAAAGCCATAGCCTTTAGATTTACCTGTGGCCATGTCTTTCACCACTCGACAATCCCTGTGGAGAAACGGAACGCCGTCAGTCAGGAGATTTAGTATCAAATACGAGAAATTATCAAAGTAACTCAATTACATTAATACATTTGAATTTATAATTCAAGGAGGGCAATTTAGAGTTGGACATACATAAGGGTTTGTGGCGCGTATGATTATTGTATTAAATACAAATCCCTTGAAAAGACCATGACAACTGTTGTTTGTATTGTGTGTATTAAAGCCCGATGCATCTTCTTCATCTTTGCCTCACTGTGGCACCAGATGTTAGGTTCCTTCATTATGACCACATATTAACACTGAAGTTTATTTTATTTTGACTCAATCTCACATTCACACAAATACTCACTAAACTACCAACTGTGGATTAACCCGCCGCTTGTATCCTCAGGTTTGAGTAATTAACCTTTAAAAAAAGGTTAATTCCTTTCATTAATTATATATGAATTACTTAAATTATAGCTATATAGTTGTAACTCTTTCCCACCATCGAGCTACTAGACGTGTTGTAAAGAGACAAACCAAAACAATGCTGGTTGTGATCTTTTCACAGGATTTGTTGACAATAATCTATATTTTCATTTTTTAAAGTTTAATATCCATCAAGAATGTGCTAATATAAATTACGCTAATGATGTAGCCCGTCTGATGTAAATTCATCTTAGAGAATAAACATTGAATTACACGAATAACGATCACGAGAACACACTTACGATATTTTCCCAAACGGAGCAAAAGCTGCTTTTATGTCATCTGTAGTGATTTCAGGACTTAAATCTCCAACAAAGACGTGGAAGTGACCTAAAAAACAAAAACATACATTCACATGAACCGTCTGTCTGACCCCAAACTTTTGAACGGTAGCGGATACATACAGATAATACTGTGCATAAGTGTAGCACTGAAGGAAAGCAACTTTCTCACCCCTGTATACCAGAAAGTGTATGCACACGCTTATATGTTCGACCTTGAAACCCCGAAGAAGAACCCTCGTGACCTTGATGCACTACTTACTACTTGTGTCTTTCTTTTGGCTGGTTGGCGTCGTGGCCCAGTTGACCTTGACCTCCTGCAGGAGAGACAGTCGAGAGCGGAAGGAAGAGGCAACAAGGTGAGGTGGGATGTACGCTCGCTTAAGGGAGGAAGGTGCTTTCTCTTTGATTAGAGCTTTTGTCACACACACACACACCAGTTTACGTTTATATTTTGTGATTGAGAAAGTTTTCATACGGTGGTCTCTCTGGGCCATACGTGGGTTCTTAAAACCACCACGACAAATTGATTCATCCATTGATATTATCTAATGTTACATACCTTTGCATTAGTCAATAAAACAGCAGAATACAGTGGAGAATATAAAAAAGGGATATCAAGATTTCACCTTCATAATCAGGAACATTTCAGTCTCAGTCAAGTAAAAAATTTGGAGAAAAACTGTAGGAAGTAAGGTCCAAATAACAAGGGACTTACAAACAAGTGATTTTTACGAACTTGTTATACTCCTCAAATGGTCCTTCAATACCTGTTGAGGATAAAATATTTTCAACTGAATGTATTTGTCTTCAAGTTGCTCTTAAGTGGATTCTACGTGGAAATAACTTTGCAAAAGAACACACAGCAGTAAAGATGTCAGGGGACAGAAGAGCATCAATTCAAGGAGATTAAAGACAGCGAGCATGAGGACACAGCGGGGCCATGTGACACCAATCAATCAGTCAACACGATGGACTACTCACTTTGAGGAACAACAGACAGAATGATGCATTAAGGGACAATACGGATTTCAAACAGCACCTTGTTTACACCGGTTTTAATACACAATGTAACGCATTGACCATGCTTCAGCCTGTTGGAGATTTTTAAAAGGCTTCGAGAACTTAATGGGTCAAACGTCTAAACTCGTGTGTGAAAGTCTTGTGATCCATTCAACATTAGAAAATTAATATAAAGTAAAATATCAATGCTCAGCTTCTCCAGTATGTGGATATTTACTGGGTTTCAAATAGCTGTATATAATATTTACTCAGAACACCTATTCTACCCCTACAGCTATTCTACTTCATAAAACAAACAATCCATTTATTAAAAGTCAATATTAGCACTTGTTTACTTAAAAAGGCCCTAGCATGCATTAAAGACTGCATAAACAGAAGATTTGAAAATAATGGATATTATTGTATGTCAATAATGCTCAAATGTGTATTAACATATTCATAGTTTCAGTGCTTGTTCAACATTTAAGAAAGAGTCGAAAGATTAAAAATCACAAAAGGTGTCAAAATGGAATAAGCTGCATCAGTCTGAATGTTGTTAAAAGTCCTGCAATGAATTTGCTTCTCTCTAAAGGAATTCTAAAAAGTAACACCATCCTTTTGCCTCCTAAATGTACAACTATGAGAGGGATAAACACAGAAAAGTGCAGAATACACGATAATAATCTCGTAATTTAAATCCAATTATTTTCAATCCATCATGGCGTTTGTACTTTTAAATCCAATCACTTGAGGCATCTACCGACTAAAGCAGAAACTATTACAATGAATAACCAAAAGCTCACATTGTTGAGTATTTAGGCGTAATGATTTTTTTTAAATGCTCGGCAGCAACATTACAGAGTCGCTGGTGTTCCCGCCGCGCTCATATCAGATGGAGCACAGAGGAATTACGTGCGCAGGGGAATAAAACAAATGAAGTGGAGCAGGAACAGGGAAGTAAGATGAGCTCTAAAAAGATACAAGTTTTTCCAGTTGCTTCACTTCAACCATGCCCACCCAGCCTCGCCATAGTTGACTCACCCAGGAGATAGGATAGCTTACCTTACCCAGAATTTTCCGACCATTCATGGCTGCGATTGTGGCAGTGGCATGTCTATACTCATAGAACTCCACAAAGCAGTACGGGTCGTGACCTGCCGTCTGGAGTGGACAAGAAACACACGTCATACACAGGGTTCTTACACATCTTGACCAATGATTTCCATGACATTTCCATGACTTTCCCATAAATTTTCCATGACTTTAAACCAAATTTCCATGAACAAACTGAAATCTCGGTATAAGCTTGAACAATTTAGAAAATCTTGCGCATTGAGAGCGTACGCCGGCTTATAGTTTGAGCGTCTTTCTTTAAAGAAACATGTTAATTATTACAAACTCGGCATAAATGAACATGTGACTATAACACATTTCCATGACTTTTCAAAAACTTCGATGATTTAAGTTTTTTCCATGACTTTTCCATGCCTGGAAATGGCCATTTTAAAAATTCCATGACTTTTGCAGGTTTTTCATGACCGTTCGAACCCTGTACACACCACCGGGGGGCAAAACAGGACTTAACAGGTTCCCCTTTGCCTGGGGATTGTAAAATACTACGTCAAACTCGTTAATCCAACAACTGAAAAATAATTAAACGAAAAGATTTTTCTAGAGCCGACCATAGCAACAGCTAATGAGTGAGCCATCTTGGCTTCCTTCCTCCTCTTCTCTTGTGAGAGTTGTGCTTGAACAGTGCTGATTGAGCACTTGTGAATAAAATGGCATCTTCAGCATAAATGATCGTTTCAATGATCACGGAAACGGGAGTCGAGTTGGTGGCGTCAAGAGGTCGTGGGCGAAACTTTCATAAAGATTAAACATGACAATTTAGTTTGGTCTTTTTTGTTTTGTGAATGTGATAAGCACCAAACATTAATGGTGAACACTGCAGAATAGTCCTGGACTCTGGATGAATTGTTGTGCATTTACAGGAGGGACACACACTTAGAAAAGGTGAGCAGGTGACGAAACCAGATCCCACGGTTGGGGAGCATTATATAGATTTAGGAATTATCATAGGTTGTACAATGGTTGTTCTTGGATTGTTCTGCCAACAGTGCTTGCTGTAATCCAAGCAATCTCCTCAGGCAAGGGAGGGTTGAGGGGGAGACAAAGAAACTCACATCTACTATCATTTTGCAGCTTTTGCAGGGTCCAATCTGGCCAAACAACTCCAAGATGAGGGCCTCTGTCACGTCCCGGGACAGATTCCCCACATACCTAGAATGGGCAAAAGACAGCGTTGTAATGGATAAATGTGACATGTTGTACTATATATATATATATGGTAGAGGTAGCCTAAACATTATGTTCACTTGTTCCTAAGGCAATTAACCAGGAGCTCTGGGTCCAGGCAGTGTTTTCAGATTGTATTAATTTACACACAACTTAGATCACCAGGTAAAAAATGGGTTTTCCTCTGGAAGATAAATGGCATTACCTGCTTGATTACAATGCTGTTTAGTTCCTACATGTTCCTGTAGTGTTTTAATGTGAGCTTTTTACAATTAAATTATATTATTGAGACTGGCATATATGTGTGAATGCCAATATCACACAGAAAGAATAAAAAGAAAGATACCTGGCAGTAATCAAATATCAAGTACACCTTGAGTGTGCAATAACAGGCAAACGTCTACACACCGTTTATCAGAATACTATTTAATTGTTTATAAATAACAAATAAAATGTGTTTATGTCAAATACATACATTAAAAAAAATACACAAATAAAAATGAATTAAATTAAATAAATAAATGCAGTGTGCATTTAATAAAAGAAAAAGAGCAACGAGGGGTAGATGCCACCATTACAATATGTGTTCCCTGACCTCGTCATGCAACACTGCTGGCTTTAAATAGATTAACCTTAGGGGGGAATTAAAATAAACCGTTTTCTGAACTAAATTAGCCTCAGCATATGGTAATATGTTCCGAGGGTTGACGGGTACCGACACGAGCCCTTCACGTCGCTCCGAGGCCCGAGCATCGGCGTCCCGTCGCCCCGCGTCGTGGAGTTGACACACGAAACTCCGTGGAAAAAACAAACCAGCTCAGCGTTCTCCTGCCCGTCGTCAGACCTACTGGCCGAGGACAGCGGGCAGTGGTCCCCGTTTAATTCGGCACACGCTAAACGTGTTAAATTTCGATGCAAAACATGACAGTTTCCTTGGCGAACCGACGCGTTAATTCTGAAGCTATTGGTTGAATTGGGTTAGTTAACTCGGCTGAGGCGAATTCCCCAGATGTTAGCTCGATGCGGTGCGTTTAGTTATTACCGAGGCTATTCGGTTCGCACAATATATGGATTTATAATGCAGTTAAACGTTGAGAAATGTCCGTTTTTTGGGGGGATATTACGCCGCATCTGCTAACCGAGCTACGTGACGACTACGAGCGGTTAAGCTAGCGGCGACACAGACGCGCGCGCGCACGCACACACTTACAGGGTTTTAGGCTGGTCATCGTCCATTCTGTTTAACTTGCCGGCCGAGAACAAGTCGCAACCCTGAAAGAAAGTCCACGACTGTCGCGGGGCAGCTGCCTGTAACACCCGTCAAGTTATTCTATTGCGCAGTGTGAACTGCTTAACCGCCGCTGAGTGAACAATGGGGCCGCCGAGAAAGATGGCGGAGCGACCGGAGCCGAGGCGAAACGCGCATGCGCAAGCGATACAGCCAAAGGCAACATCAAGACATGTTACAAAATACTGACGTTTCTCTCTCGTGTGTTTACCAAAAATGCCCCTTTATTTCTGTTTCCAATGAAAGATATGAACTGTACCTTTTGTTAGATATATTACACGTCTTCGTTTAATTATCTCCTATTATCTCCTTAATTGATGTACTTTGTTAACAATATATCATATTTATTCTGCAATGTGCCATGTGTCACACCATTTAATCTCGATTAAGAACATTTTAGACGGAGAAACCAAAAAAACATTAAATACATGGTCTTGTTCATGTGACCTTCCTTTACCCCTAAAATGCATTAACCAGATGCCAGAAAAAAACATTTACAAACATTCAGTTGAATATATATATATATATATATATATATATATATATATATATACACAGATATAGCTCCCTTTGAGGTCTCCCAACTGCTTATATTTAGTTTCCTATTAACTTAAAAAGATAATTTCCACATTACAGGAAATTGTATTTAAAAGAAAAGCCATTTTACCATCCAATGTGTGAAATGTGGTCTTTGCTGTCTCGTGTGTCCCAAAGATTCTTTCAAAGATCAGCAAAGCAAGCTGACGCAATGTTTTAATTATACTTCTTAGGAGGTAACAAGTGTACATCCTTTCAAGTCATGCTATATTTTGATCCATACACCACAAGTACAAGTTAAAGTGTCTTGGAGCCCATCGGTAAACCCCAATAAACTATACCTGCCTGGTTTGCAATTATTAAGTTTAATTTATAACTTGCTCAATTCAATCAGCTTTTCCAAATGGCAAAATTGACACTTAAAAATAAGATTAGAACATGAAATTGTATAATACACAAACATGTCCAGTCAAAAAGAAATCCTTGTAAAATATCAGAAATATTACCTTACTGTATATGGGAAAGAGCTCACATAGTACAACACAAAACTCCCTTTCTTTCGTTAATTTATTTTTAATTAAGAACAAATACATTAATTACATTTACCAGCAATTATATATAAAACAAACTCCCCAAAAGAGTCCAGTGGTTTCTGTGCCTGCGCCCCGCCACATGCTGCTCTGGTGAAACAGTCCTGTGCAGCGTGAAGGACATCCGGATGAGAGTCGAGCTTCTCCGCCTGGTCGCTCCCTCATCTCGGGCAGACGTTGTGGTCGGTGACGAGTTTCTCCATCCTCTTGATCTTGCGTTTGTTCTTGGGCATGTGTTTGTCGTACATGCCGTTCTTCAGTAGATGCTCCTTGCTGTGGTGAATCTGAGCGCCGTGCTGCAGCTGGAAGGCGCACAGGGCTTTCAGGGGCCTCAGCAGGACCTGTGGAGGGTGGTACAAATACAACTGTTAGATATCTTACACTGAAACCACCTGTGTTTTACCCAGAGAAAAACATCTATGTGCTGCACATATCTGGTAATATGGCTTTAGTGATTTCACAGCTGCTATAATTTAAAACATACCATAAATACTTAAAATGGCACTGTGCTTTAATTGATTGTCTTTTTCACTCTTTCCTTTTCACATTTTGTTACTTTTCATTTTACGTTTTTTTTCATTTCCTTTATCATTTGAATTCTTAAATATTCTATGCGTAAAAAAATATTGCTGCTGTGTCAAGAACTTCCCCCTGGGGATCAATAAAGTCTAATCTAATCTCTAGTCTATCACCCTGACGATACACATGAGTCAGTGCCGTGTAAACAGATCGATTCTGCTGCCTTTAAGTGGACCAAAAAAAACGTGACGTCACCTCTTGGATGTCGTCGTTCCGCTCCAGGACGGACAGGGCGACGGCGGCGCATTCCAGCGTGGACAGACAGATGTTGGAGGGCTGTGTGCGGATCACGTACTGACTGGAAAGAGTCCTATTGAGCTGCACCTGGGAATCCAAAAGCAGAGGGGATCAGCGACAAAGTGGGGCCTTCACTCTTCGCTGACATAATAGGGAACGGCTTTTAAAGTTTAAACGTTATAATATTCATAATTTGTATGAAATTAAACCTTTAAAAAAAACAAACATTTATGACCGTCATTTATGTCAGTAAATGCCTCTCTATGTAGTTTTCATTATTAGTGGCCTCCATGACTGCTGGATTCATATTGCCTTCACACGTACAAAGAACTCCGGACGTCATTAAGTGGATTCAATTAAATCTAATTAACGTCAGCCTCACTCATGCGAACCAAACATTTCCACCAAAATGCTTGGCACTGTCCTGTTAATCTGCACTTGTTCCCACCAGATGTCGTAATATCAAGCTGTCCTACGAGTGTAAATACTTCAACTTTACTTTAGGAGCTTAAACAAAAAAAAAATGAACGAAAATAAGGGCAATTATAAGTAAAATAGAAGCACGAAAGCAACAGATTAAACTGCACACAGTCCTCAAAAACTCAATATGTCTATTGCATTAAGCCAGAACCAAAAAAAAAAAAATATGGTCCTTTGAGGTCAAATTAGTCAAAGCAGCTTTCCCATGATGGGAGAATGTAAACCGTCTCAAGTTGACAATGCTTTCAATCTATTCCCGCAAGATGTTGTGACTGAGGCCTCTTTAAAGTGACAACACACACCTGTTGGGGCAGGTGGAACAGGCTGTTTTTGAGGAACATGTTCTTGGCCTGGCTCCAGGTGCCGTCGATGATGATCACATTACGTTTCACCCCTCCTACTTCCTGGTGTAGCACCAAATCCTCCAGGTTCTGGGATTTGGGACCCGGGTACAGGATCAGCGTCCGGCTGTCCCGACACACCGCTGCCAGCTCTGGGTTCCTGAGAGGAAAAATAAAATGCATCAGGAGAAACCCGTGACATCTGAGTTGTGAAATCGGCACGCGAACTAGAGCACCGGCTTACTTTTCCTCAGTGAATCTCCTTCCAACGATGACGTTGCATTTTCCTTGCGGCAAGCAAGCAGCTAGGAGCGGCACCGTGCGAAGAACCCTGCTTTCCTAAGAGCACACCAGAGGTCAGAACGAGGAGCCTCTAATGGAGACGGTCGTCATTTAATGGCCCGTTTACATTTTACTTTGGGTAAAAGTGTGGGACACACAACGAGGCATTCTTCATCCAGGCAAAAAAAAAAAAAAAAAACGTGTGAATGCAGGTTTTGTTAAATAGATTAATATCAACCGCGTAAATAATGTCCCATAATAAACATGATTTAGTGACTTTTATTAATCCAACAAAGCAACAATACATCCAAAAATATACTCACTGGACATGTATAAGAAGTGGCATGGCTGTATGCACAATATCACATCTGAATTAGAGGAAAGGGCTCTCAGTAAACATTGTAGGAGCTATTTATGTGTTAGTATTTAGTTATTTTATTCACAAGTAGTATTGTTTAATTACTCTAGATGTTTGCTTAGATTTTTTTATATGAGGATAACTTTTTATTTAGTTTAATTATTTGTGTTGTCTAGCTATACTTAGTTTTGGGGTTTGTTCCCTTTGTGTATGAACTGAGGCTATATATATATATATATATATATATATATATATATATATATATATATATATATATATATATATGCTTGTTTTTGTCAGTGGCTCTTTGACTTTTCTTTTTCTTTTTTGTATGTGTCAGACAAATGGCCACTAAACTCAAAATTAACAGGAATAATGATTATAACAAAGAAAATAGGTGAATAAAGAAATATCCTCTTTAAAAAAAAGAAGGTAACTTACACTCGAGGCACTTTACAAACGATAGTAGCACCGACTGATGGTGGCCATTGTGAGTAGCACGACCAAAGCAACGCCATAACCGACACCGGGAACAACAACTCACCTCCGCAGGGTGCTGCACTACGTACAGACACGTGGAGACCTCCAGGGGCTGAGCCGGGAGGAAAGGGCACAGACACACCTTCTGGGGGCGACTGCACGGGGGTGAAAGTTGAACATGTGAAGCTATAGTCTCGAGCTTTTCTGCAACATTAATCCGTCCCCTCGTTAAAGCATGCCGGGCACGAGGAAGAGAAGGAGAAGCGTCCAACCACACTGGTCAGCTAGCCAGCTAGCATTGAACTTTAACGTGAATTCATCTCACCGGCACCGGAGGCACGTCGGTCTCCTCTCGCCGACCTCCACCGGCAGCGCCGCCAGGTCGCCGAACGCGTCCACGAGCCCGTCGTCCGTCGACGAGCCGTCGTCGTCGTCGGCGGCGGCTGCTCCATTTTCTTCAGAAGAGACCGAGGGGCAAACGCCGGGGACATGGTCCATTGCTAACTGATGCAAAAAATAAATAAATAAATATATATATATAGAAATGCACCGACTAGAGACGCCGTGATCCGGTTAAACCGCTTCCTTATTTGGAAACATCGCTGGGAGTTGTGTTGTCTCTTTTTTTAAGGTTGAGCTCTTTTTTTGTTGACACATTAGTTAATTGTGTTTGTTGTAAATATGTGGTTATTACATTATGTTTTATTTATCTGTGTGAATAACCATATCCGTTCTATCTCTTGTTTTTCTATCGACTGTATTTCTAAGCTATAGATTCAGTGCTGCCACCTGTCGGTGTGGAGGATTAGAAAACATTTTAGCCATAACATTGGGAAATGCTCATTTGTAGCACTGGATGTCACCAGAGTGCATTTAACACAACCGTCAGTCTATCAAAACATCTTGTACAGCACCTTTACTTCAGTGTATATCTTATTTACACCACATTTGTGTATGTTTGTAATAATACCTGGGACTTTCCTCTTCAAGGTCACTTCAGGGATCACAGCTGAGCTCCATATGGGATTAAGTGGATTCAGGCCGAGAAGCAACGGTGTCTGCAAATACTGCTCAACCGACACCAGCTTGAATGACCCATCGTGTATAAAGACAGCTCCTTCTGATTGACTAAAAAAACATCTATACACAGTCATAAACATCAGTGTTTTGGCTGATATATCGTGTGGATAATGTGGAGTTACATTTTTTTTTTAAGTTTGCAATAATTGTAGTTATGGAAGATTTGTTTGACAATAACTCTAGGAATATGCACGTTTTCACATATTACACTTGTTTTTATTATTTCTTTGACCGTTTACAAAAGAGTTCACTGACTCTAAGTGGAGTTGAAGTGTCAGGTTAACAGAGAGGCTTATTTATAGTTGAAGATCTGCACTGAAGTCACATCGACACCGACACACACGCACGCTCAACCTTTTTTATTCTCACTCGTGATCCAAATTTCTCCCTTCAAACACGCTAAGATTCATGCACCAACCCCTCAAACTGCAGAGACTCGATGAAAACATAAAAAATAAGGAACATTTCTTCCTCTGGATATTTGGTCAATGTTTTAAATAAAATTTTGATCTTTAACTTTCTGGACTATGAGTACAGTCGGGAGGAAATTAAATCAAGTACTGCAAACCATTTGGCACTTTTAAATATGAAAAGTAAAGAATTTCCCTTAATTCTACGGTGATTTTAAGACTTTGAAGACACGTCAGCAACACAGCTGTTGAACACAGGAGCTCACCTAAAGTATTACACACTGTCCTTTGTCTTTAACTGAACTATCGACTTGTTTATCTGGATGAACCTCAGTTTTAACGTCTACTTCTTGCGGTCCAGTTTGTTTTGTAGCCGCTTCACTCTCACTTGTTTCAGCGTCTCTCTTGTGAGCTGCAGCTGGTTCTGTGTCTCTGACGCCGGCTGCGCTCTCAGTTTGTTGGGACTCCATTGCCACCAAGGCATTTTGAAGGAGAGCAGCGTCGCAGACGGGCTCCGTCGTTTCCTCTCTATCTCCCTCCTCGGCGGTCTCCGCCGGTGACGCCGTCTCTTTCTCCTCCACCCTCTGCTCCTTTCCGCCCGCCTCTTCCTCTTCCTGCGTTGTAACGTCGACCGGAGTCAAAGGTGTGAGGTCCAGACACGCCTTCGGAGAGTATATGGCCTTTTTCCTCGGAGGGGCGACTGGCTTCCGCAATTCCTGATCTACGTCAAGATCCTTCTCATCCAGATCCGCAAGATGATCATCTTCGCTTCCCCAGTCGGGTTCCTCCGGGAGAAACTCGAAGCTTGAGGCGCCGAGTGGATCCACAGGGATTTTAGCCACATTCTCTACCTTGATGGACACGTTTTTACTTTTTTTGTCTTTGGGTTTTGGAGTTGCTTGGATTTCGTCCTCCTTGAGAGATCGCGAGAAAGGCTCTACATCCAACGGAGAAGAGTTGTCACTGGACCTGAAGAAGTCTGTGATTTCTTCCTCGGAATTTGGCACATCACATTGTTCAGGCACGGAAAGCAAATCGTCAAAATCATACAAATCTTGGACCAGTACCCGAGGACCTTCCTCTGGGAATCGGTCTTCGTCGGACGGCTCCACTTCCAGCGCAGGAGTCTCATCTATGAGGACATATTTCTCCAGATACCCTCGGGCCTCCCGGTCTGATTGCCTGCTGTGGAAGGACTTCTCGGACGACACGCTTTCTGTGTCCTCTTCTATTTTCCGGCTGCCGACTGCTTCCTCGTACAGGTCGGTGTAAAGGAAAGCCATGGCTTGGGGCTCCTCCAGCAAAATTTGGTCGATAATCTTGGGAGGTCCGTCTGGCAGAAAGATCGGAGTCAGGATCTCCTCTTGGCTGCCAAACAAATTGGAGCCGCTGGATTTCGAAGGCAACCTGGAGGGCGCAGCGCGTCCGTCGTCTTTGTCCAGGGGTGTCATGGAGTAGCTGCCCGTACCGCCGTAGAAGACTTCATCCAGAAGCTCGCTGGTGATTTCCAACAGACTCAGAGTGTCTGACTTGTCATTATCCAGAGCCGTTGTTGTGGAGTTGGTGTTGTTTTCGGACTGCACCGGGTTCTTGCTGTCTTGGATCTTGTGGACAAGCATCGCCTCCTGCTCCACCTGTGCGGTCCCAGAAGGACCTCCCGGAGCCTGGCCATCGATCAGGGCAAAGGCATCGAAGTAGTCCAGGTTGCCAGCAGCTCCTCTCCCTGCCGGCCTGGTCATTGGAGCGCCGGGTGGATCCATCGCGCTCGTACCTATGGAAGGCGCAACCTGGTGCCCTCTCGCTGCATCCGATCCTGTGAACGCCGGCTCGTTATCGGGAGTCTCCACGCTGGCTTTGGGAACGAGGCTCTCCTCCAGATATGAAAGGTTGTCCACCATTTCTTTGCTCTCCTCTTCATCCACAGTTGCCAGTTTTGCAGGAACAACAATGTTGAGGATCTCAGAACCCTCGCAGACCAAGCTGAACAGCTGCTGCTCTTTATCCACCAGAGGATCGTCCTCCTCGTCGCCTTCCTCGGGCTTCACATTCGGCTGCGAGAATTCTACTAACTCCGGCCTCCCGGAGACGTCGTCGGTACTTTCTCCGAGGACCTTTGGTTGTCTTCCTTTGCTCTTCTGACTAACCCTCTCTTTAGTTCTCTTTGGTCTTGAAATCAGCCCCTCGTCCATGACGAAGATGATCTTCCCCGCCGTCCCAGACCCGGGTGCGGCAAAGCCGAGGTCCACGCCGAGGCTTCCTCCAGCTTCGGACCCCCAGGGCGTGGTGCAGCGGCTGGGGGTCGTCTCCCACGCGATCCCGCTGTCCTCGCCTTGCATGGTGACCATGGAGAAGGAGGAGTCCATCATCAGGCACTGCATCTTGGGTCGGACGTTGTCATCGTGGACGGCCTCGCGTAAACTAAAGGCGGGGAAACAACACGGAGGCAGTGTATAGAAATCCAATGTCCATCACATAAAAGAGTCAAATGTGGTTTTCAATTGTCAGTCGACTGGCTTTGGAAATATCTTTACATTATAAATGTATTATTTTGATAACCTCGTGATTTGATTTAAAAAAAGGGGGGACAGATTTTCAAGCCCCTGGAGGACAATTTGTGATATTGGTCCGCAATGAGGATGTTCTTCTCACGTTCACCAAACTAAAACTAATGCAGTCGTATAACAGCCTTGGAATGAATCCTCCCTTGTTTGTTTAAAATATATATTTTAGAGAAGTGTTCATTTGTCTTAATGCTCATTTTAAAGGCTGAACTGTATTGATTTAAGGTAATTTATAGATAAACCTATCTGTATAATACAATTCAACATAATCCACTCCAATATGATCATAAAATTGAATCTCTCTAAAAAATAAATTAAAAACTGAACATTATAACTACTACTGCAAAAAGTTGATTTTTTTTTTTGCAGTAGTCTGCATTCATCTTAACCAGGTGTACCCAAAAAACTGTCAACTGTATATGTATGCACTCAAACACTCATACGGGAACGGATCCAATTTAGTTTAGTAAAATCTGCCGTTGCCTCTGAGCAATTTGTGATTTGTTCCAAGTAAAGCAAACCTCATGACACAGACCACTTTTAATACTGAGGATCCATCTCTACCTGTTTCTGAGGATCTCCACTTCATCACCGGCCTCCAGGTCTTGTCCGGTGATATCTTCAGGCGTCAGCGCTCTCATCTCAGAGTCCACATCCGCCCGCAACACGTCTTCTGTCAAAGTATCCATTGTTGTAATCTCTTGATGAAGCTGCTTCAGACCCTGAGACCACGACTCGCCGCTGCTCTGTTGATCACATTCGAAGCCGGGCCGTCCTCCAGCTGAGTCTTCATGCTCAGCGTAATCTTGAAATAGAAAACTGGTCCTCCAGTGTTTCACCTGAAGCATTTGCAGCATGCAGGGAGGTCAACATGTCGTCTGGTCACACTGGCTGAACGCTTGCATTCGGCATATGCAGTAAACAGGTTCATCTGGGTTAATTAGTCTTAGCGTGTGATGAACTGTACGGAAAAACATGTAGAATGGTTCTTAAAAAAATATATTATTTTAGCCAGGTCTAAATATAATGTTTTGCTGGTAGCCGATATCCAATGTCATGATCCCGTCTGTTAAGTCTGTCAGTAGCAGATATAAGCACATATAAGTGTTTGGTTAGTTTTATTTGTTGGAAGGGATCAAATAAATCCCAAATTAGACTTTGAAAGTAAACTAGCGAGGAGCAAAAAATAAATATAGAGCAAGTTTATAAACTATTTGTCTTAATAACATACACACGTATGGGCTATTGTACATATCTTTATCTTCAGCATTTTGTATAATACAAATCTGCTTTATTTAAATCCAAACTACTAAACTAAAGAGTAAAACTTGCACCTGTTTGTGTCCGTCTGGCAGTGTAACGGAGGCACTGCATGGGACATGGAGGAGTTGGAGAGGGTTTGACTTAAAGTCAACAGGTTGTATCCGAGCAAACATTGTAAACTGGTCCTGCAAACCTTCAGTAAATCATAAAGGCTAAAAATATACTGGTATATATAATATATATAGGTGCACTTTCTTTTACCAATGTTTTTGCACGTTTGGCTCATTTATATTACATTCAACTAAGTTAACTATCAACAATGAATCCTTTACAATAGAGTTAAGCACCGATGTCATCTGCAGATTGTCACTTTCCTACTTTAAACAGCATATTTACTGTAAGTGTGTGTATTTTAGACGTGCCAGTAACAAGCGGTTTGAATATCAATTCACAAATCAATTAATAAATTGGGCCATAAAATGTGTTCGTCACAATAAAAGTGGAAAGACTAAATGATCTGTGCGCTTCATACTGCCTGTATCAACAACTGTCCACAAGATGGCAATCATCAGTAGCAGATATTGTGTTTCTGTGTCACTATAACTGTCTTACATTATTGTGAATGTAATATGATCTGGTTTTGTATTGTCCAAAAAAATGCATTAGACCAAAAAAATGTATTTATAGATGTATCCTTGGGCCCTATAGGATATTTGAATGGGTGTTATTTTTGTACTGCTATCTCATCTTTTATAGGGCAAATTAGATTATTTTATAATAAAAAAACATGATAAAGTGCAGCCCTAATATGTATTAGCAGGAAAAAATGAATATTTGTAAATGGGAACATATTTTCTTCAAATCTGCTCAGACTTTATGCAACTTTTTCCTCGGATGTTTTGCTTAATAGTATAATTTAGATTATTGTTTGATAACTGCATTGCATCAAGTGCTGTGCTGGTGCACCTTCTGATGTATACGACCCTTCCTTGATTTATATTCCTTGCACACTCGCCGGATGTTTTCTTTTCCAGAGATGACGTAATGACGTCGTTGGCGTAATGCTGCCTATACAGAGCAGCACGTTGGATGAATGAGATGCGGGCAGATCGCGACCAGACAGGCGGATGGCGAGAGGATGAGCCGGCCGATGGAGCACCGGGGTCATACATTAAATCCTGATTTAACGCTCGTCTTAAATTACTTCAACAATCAAGTGGAGGAAAAAAATAAGACATTAAATTAAATCAACTGGTGCACATTCATTCACGCCATTTACGTCGGTGAAGCGGAGCGTGATCGGGGAGGACGGTGCATGTCAAATCCCGGCGCGTGCACCGAGTGTTTTCTGTCTTGTCTCCAGAAACACCGGAGATGAAGCCCTCGCTCGAAGGACGACGGCCACCATCGCAAAGAGGCGTTCAAGGTCCCGCGAAGCGGCAGTTAAAGAACGCTCCAATGCCGCGCACTCGGTAGAGGGAATTCTTATTTTTTATTTTTTATTTTAATGGAAACTGGACTGCAAAGAAGAGCCGGGTGACTGAAAGTGGGATTATTGAACACTCCGGTTGTGGTGTATTTCTTTCGGCTGAGGACAACCACCCCAAATGTGGACCAGAGTGTCCGTTTTTCCCGGTGTTGTAACGCTACAAACCAGGAACCGCGAACCGAGTAACGCTACTTAATATCATTTGTATATCCTTTGCGTTATTTTATTACCAGGACCTCTTTTTTTTGGCGGAGTAGAGAGTGGCTATAAATCACGGCACCCTTCCCTGTCAGCGTTGCCCCGAATTTCAGTCCCGCGACGTTAATCCTCGCTTGCACGGAGCCGTCCTCCCGTCACCATGCATGCCCCGACACGTTCGCTTTGGTGAAGCCGACAAATAAAACACACACAAGAATGCACCTGAGGGCATAAGCGTCACCGGCACCGGCACCGAGCCCAATGTCTGGACCGAGAGCGGCTCCGTGGCCGTGAGAGCCTCGCGCCAAGCGGCTTTAGTCGGACACAGAGAGCGGGAGAGAGCGGAGGGGGGAGCCAGGAGCCGAAGCTTCAGGAGCCGACTCACACCGCCCTCAAGAGACCCCCGAGAGGACAGTGTTCGACTCGACTAAAGCCTCCAAAATCCTGCAGAAATGGGGTATGTCGAACTGCAGTTCTCACTCTCCATATTGCCACACATAGCAAACTGTGTAAAGTCCCCCTATCAGCTGTCATGTGTGTAGGAGAATATAACGCCTGGTCCCTGCTGCAAGTATAACAAGTATATCTGTCCATCTGTATCTCCTCGCAGCCTCCATACTCTTGACATGTTAGATTAGTGCAGACAGATTATCGGCTGCAATGAAGCAGGCTACTGTTGGGGTAAAGGGTCACAGCTCAGACCGTTGATTATGTTGCTACAACCTTATTATAAAAGAATGCAGACAAAATAATATATAAAATGTTTTGCTGCCAAATGGAAACAACCAAAGCTATTTAATTCCCCCACCAGACCATAATAACCCCCCCCCCTCCCCTCCCCTCCCTCACTTGGCTGTGTGGTGCTGAAGCTGCAGATGTATGGGTGACTCCACCGATCAAGAGCGACCTAGTTCTTGTTCCTGATGAGAGCAGATGATGTAGCATGGGATTGGTCTGCTGTCATATTGTGGTAGGGGTGGAGGGTGGAGGGGGAGAACATCCTCTGTAATTCTCAAGGCCAATGGTCATAATCCACCCCAACAATCAATTCCCTCAGACTTTAGAAAGAGAGAGCGTGTGCAGTCACCCCCATGATGAGCCGATCCAACGAGCACCGCAGCTTCTGTTGTTGTGGAGCGACCCTAAACAAGACGGCGCCCGGGGAATCCGTCTGTGCTTAACCAGCGAGGGCAGCAGTTCACGAGCGTGGCCCACTGGGGCTTTATTGCATGGGTGAATAGTGAGATAACACATCGCTTTATTTAAGTCTCATACTGACAGTATACACACAGGGACAATTAAAGAACAGAATTAAGAGGAACATTTAGCCGTGATAATAAAAATATCCCTGTGGTAAGTCATACTTATGAGATAGAAAGTCATAATAATGAGATAGTAAGTCATAATTATGAGATAGTAAGTCATAATTATAGGATAGTAAGTCATAATTATGAGATAGAAGTCATAGTTATAAGATGGAAAGTCTTAATTATGAGATAGAAAGCCATAATTGTGAGTTAAAGTCAAAATTGTGAGATATAAAGTCTTAATTATGAAATAGAAAGTCATAATTATGAGATAGAAAATCATAATTATGAGACAGAAAGTCAAAATGATAATAGAAATGTATAGTTATGAGATAAAAAAAAAACCTAGTTTATATCATAAGTATGCTATTTTTATTATCATGGCTACATTTTCATCTTATTTTTCTTTTACTGGCAACACATGGGCTTGAGTCTATTTTTGTTTGTATGGTTTGACATGACTTATTACAGCTGTGGGTACTTTATTGAACCTGTGTGTTAAGTGTCTGTTTGTTTGTTTCTAGTGTGACTCATGACGGCTTCGCAGAAGCCAATTAGTTTTCCCATCAGTGGAGCATAAAACGAGCCCTCTTGTCTTGATGTGATAGTCACAGTAGAAAGGTGAAGCAGTAGGAGGGAGAGGAGCTGCAGCAGCTCAGGTTCCTGGATGGACGGTGGACATCAATACTAAATTGTTAGTTTCTTAAACTCAGTCCTAAATTAAACATTACTGTAGAAAGACCTCAAATTAATTCATATTCTTTATAAATCAAACCGGTTCAGTATCTGAAAAGATGCTGCAGCTTTTCCATCTCTTTATCTCAGGTACCTGTGCACCCTGCATCCGCTTCTCTAATGTGAATATTTAGAAATCATCTTCTGTGACATTAAACTGAATATTTCTGGATGTTTGACTGGAGGTCAGACCAAACTAAACATTTTTGGATATCATTATGGGTTCATTATCATTATCGTCAGTGTTGCATGATGTTTTAGCGTTAAGCTAAACTTCAGCTTTATAGCTCTTCCCCCCCCCCCCTTTCTTTGTTAGTTGTATTATACCAAAACCTTTACCCCCGAGTATTAAACCTAATGTGCAACGATGATCTGAGGGAGTAAACGACATATGGGTGTTTTTTGTAACTGGGGGTGTTGCACTGCCAAGCCCCTGCTGCCTCTCGGTGAGTGGGTTAACCAGGGATCGGATTGGGCAAGAGAGCATGTAGTGGGCATGAGAGAGAGAGATAGAGAGAGAGAGTTGGAGGATGTCTGCAGCTCATGACCAGCCCTAAGTCACATGGCTGTTGCCACGACGACGCGCCAGCTAAGTTAGTAATGCAGGGTTATTTGTCCCTGCATGCCCAGACTGGGCCGTGTTTAATGCGTGATGAATGTTTACCGTTTGATAACCTGAGTTAATGCACTTTTCATTATTTTAAGTAGTCTTTAAAAAGAAGACATTGAATCGTGAACATTTTCTGGTTTTCTTGGTCATTTTATGACTATTTATCTTTAGACTCTAAAACTGAAAAAATAGTTTTCTTTTCAGACATTTTATGGACCAAACAGTTAATCTGTGAAGGAAGAAAATGAACACATTATTAATCCATAACAACCCAGGATGTTATGTGTTCATATGGGAGCCACGTCAAAGACAAATGCACTGCTTTTTTGTTTGTTTGACGTCTTATTAATCAAATATCCTTAGAGCTAAACAAGAAATTTATAAATCAGGAATATAATATAATATATAAGGTCTCAGGATTCCGAGGGACAAATTGGGATAATGTGACTAATCCTGGGACTCAAACTTGGTGTGGGGACAAATGTGGCTCAATGTCCTGAAAGCGAACACAGACACAGATACACTACATGTCTTTGTTCCCCCTCAGTATGCAAACACTGGTGCGTGAGTGCGTGTGTGTGTGTGTGTGTGTGTGTGTGTGTGTGTGTGTGTGTGTGTGTGTGTGTGTGTGTGTGTGTGTGTGTGTGTGTGTGTGTGTGTGTGTGTGTGTGTGTGTGTGTGTGTGTGTGTGTGTGTGTGCGTGCGTGTGAGTGTGTCTTCTGTTTTCTGCTGGTTGGAGCTACAGAAATGCTGATCTGATAACATCTGCGGTCGGATTCCTGTCAAAGCACTCGTCATTGAGACGTGAATGCCTCAGTACGCTTCATTGTGAAAAGGGATTATGGGCTAACAATCGACACACACACACACACACACACACACACACGCACACATCACAGGGGCATACTTTGATCTGGGCCACACTGTCTGACAAATGAATGGAATATAAAATGTCCTGGTAGAAATGTGGTTGGGAGCATTTTCCTCCATTATAAAAACAATACTTAAGAAGAATTTTCTCTTTGGCAGGCATTTCCAAATTAGATTAAAGTTAATTTTCAGTTGGCCAAATTCATTTCCTGCTTTCTCCCTTTTTTTTAGTTTTAACTCATTGATTATTTTTTATTTACCTTTTTGTAGTCTGAAGAGGAAGTAGCTCAGACTCACCTCGGGGGCTGGACGGGCCGGTCTTGGACCCCTCTCGGCTTCTCAGTTGGAGGAAAGACGTCAAAAAGAAGCTCAACAGCCGAGTATAAAGTTTAAAACTGCAAGGCAGCGAGTATTTTATTGTAAAAAGAAAACAAATTAAAGAAAAAGGTTAACAAGATAACACGGTCTAACCGACACGACACTCTGTCATCAAATCTCGACCTTCTGGAAGGCCCCTACTCTTGAGAACTTCACTCTTTATCTCTTCGGCTCATCCTTCTCTCTCACCGGACACACATGATCCCCCCCCCCCCCGCCTTTTCTTCCTCGTCCCGTGAGGAACCAGGGAGGCGCCTGCACTCTCCATCAAAGAGGGAGTACTGTCTCTCGGCTGATTTAGATGACATTGGTCACATCCTTGACCCCTCTACATGTGTACCCCCTCATCACTCAGACTTGTGGGGAAGACCCTTTTCACAGTTCCTTTCATACAGGACATTTGAGATCTCACGTGGGCGGTGATACAGAACATAATGGATACATACATCACATCATCAAAAAAAGACGTTATACAGGCATGTTAACACACATTAATATCTGCCAATGTTTAGGCAGTCCGCTGTAACATCACCTTGGTTCTATATAGTTGGGCTATGAAAGCTGGACACACAAGAGGATTCAATTGGATACCAAAAGAAGTAAGATGCTTATGTCCTGTGTCTGTCTGTCTGTCTGTCTGTCTGTCTGTGGCCCTGGGTCAGTTCCCACAGAGGGTCACTGGTCAATAAAAACCTAAGACAACAGAGCAGGACCATTTCTCTCCAGCACCTGAATCGCCTCCTTACATTCCACCCGAAGGACTAAACTCTTGTGTTTGACCTTAAAACCGACTCCCTCCGTCCGCTGGCTTGATTAATGCTTGATTAATGGCCCTGGTGTCCAAACATTTACGCTGCGTCTGCAATAATATTATGGTCTTATACTCTGTGTCTCAGGACCTCCGCGCTGGACTTTTGACCCATGAAAAAAATCGAATTAATTTGCTTGCGAATTTTGATAAACCATACTTCCGCATCTGTCTATTAATACTATAATTTATTTTCTGAAAATTATACCTAATTTGATTCTTTAATTATTATTTCTGTGTTAATTTGACTATTTGCCACACCCTCGGATTAGCAACAGATTCATACCACAAAAACCTGAAATTGCGCATTGATCAAAACCCATGAACCTACATCAAAACCAAAAACACATCATTAAAAATCCTGAAAACATGATCCTCACCTCAAAAAATCAGTAATACAAAAATAATACATCAATACAAGTTATACTTTCTTTCTTTTTTTCAATAATAGCACACACGTCACACTCACCCCTCCTGCTTGGTATCTCCACATCGCTCCAGTGTCTCTTCCGCAGCGTTGTCACCACACAGTTCATATTGTCCAGAAATCAGAACAGCCATCACCTGGCTCTCCTCCAATGTCTAAGGGTTATGGTGACCCATCAAGTCCAATGTTCAGTCTGTGGTTGGATGGTCATGACCCTCTGCACAACGTACAGTTGAGTCTGTCGAACCCTCTGTACGGAGTACAGTTGAGTCCATATGTGGAACACTCCAGTTCCAAGAGTCTAGCACCAGGACGCATCCGCCCCTGCTTGTGAAAAATGTGAGCAGAGCCCACTCTGTCGTAGCGTTGACCTTTGTTGTCAACTTTACCTCCGGGCCGGCAGTATGAAGCCTCATACTGCTCGATCGCCGCTGCTCCCCGGCCGCCTGGCAATGCCTCGTACGTGGTCTCTGCGGCCAAGGTGCAGGCGAGCTCCGGGGAATCTCGAAACGCCATTGGCCTCGGTGGGATCTGCGAAAGTCTGTCTTTACCTCCAGGTAAAGGTCGAAACGTATCTGCATGCACGGCTCGGTCTTCAGGAAGACGGATCATCTTCTCCGGGCACAGGACCCACGCCCAGGCCTTCCCTCTCGATCTTGATCAAGGTCTCTGAATGGGTGATGGGAACAGACCTGGACCTGCTTCACAGTGGGAGTCTTGGTGCAGCCGTTCTGGGCAGAGTGTGTGAACTTGTCAAAATACCAACATGTGAAGTGAGGTCAAAACAATAAACCAAACAGAATAAAATATGCTTAACCAGTGGTCATCCACCTTTTTGAGGACTTACAACTTGAGCATTTTTATGTGGCCTAATTCTAATTGAATGAAATCAAAACACTTTGGTCCAGCTTTCAAATTGATGAGACCAGGAACACAACATTTAAGTCCAATATAAAAAGTAAATTATTTGTTAACCGCACACAATATGAACAAGAAAAAACACATTTGCAATGAGCTGCTGGATGAACTGCTAATATAAATGTTATTTATCAACTCAAGTTACAACACAATACTGACAACATGATGAGTTAGTGAGCTGTCACCTGTAATACCACTGCCCCCCACTAGAGGGGCCCACCCCACCTGTAGGACCACATTCCCCTCTTTCCTAGTGCACATCTGAGAGCACGGCTGGGTAGGAGAACCTGTTTTCAGGTGTTCATGAATCAGGTGGAGATCTTTTCTGACGTCGATCTTCCAGTCAGGAAGAAAACATTTCAGATCTACGCATTAGATTCTGGCCGGTACCAGACATGCAAATATTCTCGCACGATGCCAGTGGCTCCGCCCTTCGATCTGCCACATGCATGCACACACCAGAAAGACGGTTCTGAAGACACAAAGCACCCTCCACTAATTTCATCAGAATGATGCCGACAGAAAAATAAGATAGGGAAGCAAGTAGCCTCAACATTGTTCTGTAAGAGGCGCTGGGCCAGCCGCACCGTAACTAAATACCACATAATGACGAGACAAAATGCCATAATTAAGGCTTCATTGTAAACAATCGCAAAAATATAAAGTTGAAGTACCTGGTGAAGAAAGATGGCAGAGCATACCATACCCAGAATGCTGCCCCCTGTGGTCAGTGCTATAAAGGTTTTGTCGGTAAATTCAAGCCTGGCTAAATAGATCGGCAGGATCTATTCGGAGGTTTCTGTGTTCCTAGAACCACACCCCAGGCAAGAGGCCAGTCACGTCTGTTAAGCAGCCATAGCAGCTGAAAAATGGAGGCACACATTTGGCTTACCCCATCTTCAGCAATTTGGGGAATATCTCGTGAATACTGTCCACGTGGGAAGCATTATTGGGCTCAAGGGTTGATTGAACGGGATGCTCTGCCATGATTCGACTGTTCAACTGTCTGCATAAGCGTTTCTTCAGGATGCAAGACAAAGAGCACACATGATTATTTAAACAATACGTGCCCCTTTAAGGCCAGTGTTAATGCGAACATTGATATTTTTAAGCAACTATACAAAATTCTCGTATTAGTTTGAAGCAACAATATAAAAAGATGATGAAAAATATAATGAAACACAGGGAAAGATATAATGAAAAAATAATGAAAGATATAGTGGAACATGCACCTAAATTCTGATTCAAACGTGAACATTTTTTTTATTTCAGCGAGAGACTGAATTCTCTCATCAAAAGGTTTATATTTTAAAGGGGATATTGAGACATGAGCACTTGTAAGCCCCACGGGAAAAATCTCTCCTTTTAAGAGGGAAGATTCGGTTAAACCAAACATGGCAGGATACATTTCATGAATTACATGATTTGATTCCTCCATTCTACGACGGAACCGTCTTTGCCTCTGTGAACTAACGCTCTCGTTCACTGCGGGTGGAGGTTGTCCTATGAGAGGTAAATGGACAGGTGTTCCTGGTGAGCCTGATGCTTTTTCCTTATTACGGGGAGATACATCATCCAAGAGCCCTTGGATGTGAATCTTGGATGCAGGTGGCATGGACAGGGTTACGACTTTGTTGCATCTTTTTGTTTTATTGAATAGCTCGGCAAGTTATTCGTCATCTATGACACTTATTGGGTTGGTAAAAGCCATCTTTAGCATCAGTGTTTTGTTTCTATATCTACTAAAAGAGCAGTTAGATAATGATTTCATGGCGCGATAAATGGATGACGCGCTCGCTGAGTAGAAGGTCGTCCAATTGGTCAAAACCTCTGTGCAGGTGAAATGATCCCTTGTAGGAGATAATCAACCATAGGTTGAAGTCATATGGGTGTCATGTGCATATGTCCAGGGTTCCACCAATAATTAGTCTGGAACATCCTCTCGAGTTGGTTTATCCTTAGCAATTTGATGCCAAGAAGATTTGCAATCTGTGGTATTCAGTAAGGTGTCCATCATGCGAATAATCTTAGCTAACACCCAGACTCCATGGGGCATTGAGATTTTGGGAAATTCACCATATTCTAAGAATCGTGAAGTATTGAATAAAATGATGTTTAATCCTCGGGCTTGCATCTCTAGGTGTACTTTCCCCAGGCTTCGCCCTTGCGTGTCCTCTTTCTAAAACCCAGCTTCTCAGAGTCAGAAGTATGTAAATCACCTCCTCCTCTCAGGATGACAGGCTACTACAGAGTGGTTCCAGAGCATGGGAGGAGGACGTCAATAAAACCACAGGGGGATCTGCTGCGTCTGGGGTTAGAAACCTGCCAGGGGGGTTGTTACGTGTGTTAATTTAGTGGGGGTGTAATGGTCAAATGGTGGTTTGGGTCTTATGGGAGGGGGTGTCTCAGTGGAGACGTCTCTGTGAAGATGTCTCTGTGGAGGTGTCTATGGAAATGTCTCTGTGAAGATTTCTCTATGGAAATGTCTCTGTGGAGGTGTCTCTGTGTTACTAATCATTCTTCACATCTGAACAAAGGAAGGGGGCTGACAATGTGGTGGCTAATGCACTGTCCCGTGGGTAGATTTAGTGGGGGTGTTATGGCCAAACAGTGGTTTGGGTCTTATGGGAGGGGGAGTTTTGTGTGTTGTCTCTGTCTCTCTCCTTTCTTTCTCTCAGGTGTCAGCTCTGATCGTCCACAGCTGGGGAGGAAGTAGTTATTGTCTCACGTTGGGTTAATAAAAACACCTTTTGGTTCATTTCAGGTTACCCAGGCTTTCGCCAACCCACATTTGGTCCCCCGAGCAGCTGAGCATCCACACGGCTTGTGTTGTGTATGGACAGATCACAGAGGTCAATTTTAGGTGCGGGTTTGGTGGGACAAGGGCTTGCCATTCTAGATTATCTTCTTAATCTGTCTGGGGTGTGTCCGTCCAAATTTTTCAAGCGTACTACGTTACCTGAATAGATCCTCGTCCTGGCACTCAGACTTGGTCTTCAGATTTCCTCTCTCCGGCTTTGGGTCTCTCAACTTTGGCTCCTGTAAGAACTGGTTTAGCTGAGTTAGCTTCAGAGGTTCGTCCCAGTCGCGAGGAGCGTTCTTAATGACCCACTCCTTCGCAGCTCTGACCGTCCTCTCTGCCACCCTGTTAGTATGAGCATAAGGGACGGACCAGACCTGCTGTATGGAAAAATCTGTCAATACTTCATGCACCCACTTGTTCTTAAAATTACTCCTGTCATCCATTCTCATGGATAAGGTCTTTGGCCAACTACCCAGGTGGTATCCCATTCGTGCGGCCAGGGTTCGACCGTTTGCGGCCTTCACCGGATACACACGTTTATAACTGGACCCGTTGTCGGCGATGATCAAAAAGCACCTGTGTCCTCGTTTAGTTCTATAAGGGAAGGGCCCTGCAATGTCTGCGCTAAAATGGACTCCTGGTTCCTTACACAATATCTTCAATTGTTCTGGCGCAGATTGAAAAGCACACGCGGCTTGCTTATCAGAGCCCTGTAAGCTACCGGCCGTGAACAGTGTGATGGTTGGTTTTGGCAGCTCTTGAGCAGCGGGTTGTTCAGTGTTCTTTTGTTTCACGATCTGTGCCTCAGTCTGAAACTCAACCTGGGGATCAATTATCATCATTTGCCATTTCCCCCATCTACTCATCATGGCTTTGGCACCTGCAGTGGTCTGTTTGGTAGATTCTTTTATGTTTGGTACCGGAGTGTAAAAAATCAATTTTCTATCTCCAGCAACTTCTTTTAGATCGGGCCAAAAGCGATAGGCCAGGCAAAGAAACTTTTCCTCGTCCGAGTATTTAGCTTCTGTCAACGACCATACATAAGAGCAAAACAGCGTGGGTTCTTTGGAGCCTAGATTTCTAGTTTCTACCCCTCCCCCCATCTCATTTATTTCTAAATGCGCTTCCAGATGTGTTTCCATTTTTCTTTTCTCCAAATGTCGAGCCCTACTTAACACGTGTTTTTAATGCGTGATAATCTTCTAGGTCTGCTGCATTCAACTGGATGTCTCTGGGTGCGTCTTTCCTTCTCAATATACCTTTTAACTTGTGTAAAGGGGAGGCCTTCTCGCTCATTCTGGGAACGTGGTGGCTGACAAATGCGCAGATGCCCAGAAAACGCTCTAAATCTGTGACTGATTTAGGATCAGGAAAATCTCTGATATGAGTCGGTTAAATCTTTCCCCAGAGGAGATATTTTGAACCCCAGGTAAGTTAACTCTTCTCGTGCTATTTCACATTTTTTGAGGCCAACCTTGAAACCTTCTGCCGACAATCTCGTCAAGACTTCGTTTAAGCATCGCAGGTGTTCGTCTGGGTCATCGTGAGTGAAATATACATCGCCAATGTATACTTCAACCGGTAGGCCCTCCAAGGTTTTGGCCACAGCTGTTTGAAAAACGTTAGTTGCATTTTTATAACCAATTGGCAGCCGAAGCCAACAATACGCATCTACCCCCCAGGTAAAACACGTTTTCAGCTGTGACTGCGGATCAATAGGTATTGACCAAAACCCGTTGCTTAAGTTTAAGCTGGTTTTGTATTGTTTCTGTGGAAGGGTTCGTATGGTGCGGGAGGAATTAATCAAAGATCGGGCGTCGGAGTAAGATCGTTTATTCAATTCACTGAGGTTCTGGACTAATTGAATGGAGCCATCATGCATTGGTACCCCCATCACAGGGTTATTAGTGGGCGGGTTTCGTACTCTCGCGATAATCTCCAGCACCTCTAGCTCATGTACAGTTTTGTCCAGCTCCTTTTTTACCTCAGGTTTTATCGGGTATTGGAATTGTCTGGGTGGCATTACTGCTTGAATGGAATGCGTATACCTGGGGGCATATCCAACATCATTTTTGAATTTAGCATATTTTCCTCTTTTAAGCACTTCTCTCAGTTTTTGGGGGTTCGGCAGATTAGTTTTGGATACCTGTTCTTGGATCTGGGCCTCGATGTCAACCTCTTTTAGGTAAACAAATTTTCGGCATAATGGTAGATCTTTAACCGCTAATAATTTTTTAGGGCCTTGCATCCCGATTGAGCCACAATTCTCAATTTCATTGTACAATACTGAACTCCCATCGGCTAATTTAACAGGGATCTTGTTACCTGTGATCTTGCCCTGAGGATGGACGGACAGGTCTGCACCAGTGCTTACCCGGTAGGTATCTCCATTGCGGTAGGGTAACGAGCTGTGGGAGGATGTTCTGGCGGAGCTCTCTCTGAGTGGGCGAGGTGCTTGTCTCACGTATTTGTGCTGCTCTGGGGCAGTCTCTATAGGCCGGGGCCGCGGAGGGTTCCCTATACTGCATGAAGTCTTTTCGATAACTTCCGGTGTATTTGTAATTATGGGGCTTGGGCTCTAACGTCCTACGTTGGCCGGCGTGGTATGGGGTGTTATCTCCTCCTCTGATGCTACTGAGCGGCTCGGAGAACTCGGACGCCCCGTTGTCCATTGTGGGCAGTGGCTTCTGAGTCTTAGTCCTATTGATAAGGTTTAGGGTGTATTTTGTAATCTACTAAAATGGTCAAGGGTCCTGCCACCAGACACTACTTAGAAATTGTTATGAAGTTGTGAAGTTCGTACAACGATGCTTCTTCTTATCCTTTAAATACAAACGTCAAGTTCAAACCAAAATGCTTGAAATCAGAAATCAAATTCACAATCAATTGGTTAATTCAATTAAAATGCATCAATTAAAATCAACTCGGAGAGCGAAAATCTAATTCAAAGTTAATCAATCAATTCAAATTAAATAATAATAATAATAATAATAATAATAATAATAAATAATTAAAGTTATCAATTAGAATCCAATTAATTAGTCAAAATCAAATCTGGAGTCAGTCCATCAAATTCAAAGTCAATCAAAATCAATTAAAATCGAAATCAGGCGTCCTCTACCAAGCACTCATCGGCCTAATCAAAGGCAGGCCACCCTCATTTAAAGCAATTTATAGCTGTGTTTAAATTAAAGCTATTCATTCTCCTAGTTCGAGTTATTTGGGATGTATTTTTCCTGTATAACTATGACGTAATGGTATACCAAACTGTTATATTCAGGGATTTAGGTTCGGTGAAGCACAACACAGTGGACAACAACCTGTAATGAAATTTGGGAAACAAGTCTATTACACATCAAACAGAGCTCCAGCATGTAGTACACCGCAGCCACCTATAGGGATTTAATCAGACAGTTATCAAAACATCTCCTGGGGGAACACAAGGGTTGTTTATTCAACACTGCCAGAAAGGTCATGGATGGTTAAAACAATTCTGCGTTTATTACAATATTATTCACGCCACCCTGCACATATTCATGCACAATAATGGAGCAATGAGTAAGACGATAGGAAATGGGAATGGGACGTTATAATTCGAAATTATACCATCACTCATTTGTCCCCATCACATCTTAATCGGGCCTAGTTTCTCTCTAGTCTCAGTTCAAACTGCACCTCTCATCCAAATGAAAAGGCTATGATTCCACACACACACACCTCTTGGAATATTTTTAGGGAGCAAAACAAACGTCACTATAGACAACCACGTGCACACACAGCTCGACGGCCGACTTCACAGAACAAATGGTCATTCACTCACGCCGTCATTGATTAGACACACATACAACTCGCGCGGAGCCTAACTCGACGGTTTATGTGTGACGTGGGGGAGCGAGAACGAGCGTTAACCGATGTCCGGAGGGAGCGTGCCGCGAGAAGGGGGAGAGAAGGGGAGCAGGAGCTCCCTCTGAGTTAACGAACGCTCGGGCCCGATGGATGACGCGCGTGCACAGCGACAGCGGAGGCTGCCCTGCTCAGGCGCGCGACACCCCGTGTGGACAAATCTCAGCGGAGAGAACAACTGTTTTTTAATTAAACATTAGGACCATGTCACCCCAACCCATTGAAATGTACAACGCTCGGATAGTGGTCGATATAAAACTCTCATGGAGGACCAGCGGTCTCCCAGTTAATATCTATCTATGCCAGTACAAGTGCCAGTATGTGCGGACGTAGCTCAAACTCACCTGGGTGGCTGGACGGGCTGGTCTGGGTGGAGGAAAGGCGTAAAAAAAAGAAGGTAAAACAAGACGCTCAACAACA
>CM070090.1:14949667-14959667 GCA_036178185.1 Liparis tanakae | reverse complement strand
CGCCGAGTTTGAAATAATGAATACGTAAAATTTTCTAAATTGTTCATGTTTTTACAGATATTTCAATTTAGTCATGGAAATTTGATTTAAAGTCATAGAAATTCATCGGTTAAAATGTGAAAGAACCCTGGAAATATCTAAGCATGTGCTGGATGGATTGGCACATTGTTTGTGGCCCCCTTGAGGATTAACTCTACCGACTCCGGTGAGCCCGCTGACCCCACCGGGAGGTCAACATTTGTGTCATAACAATGTGGCGTACACATTCCTGTCCTCGTGTAACATTTTGGTTTATTTTGTTAAAGTGGCTTTTTAAGTACAGAGCCGTGAACTTGGCCGCAGAACCGTGTTTGTCCTTCAGCGCGACCGCACGGCTATTTTGGTGGAACCGAAGCTCGATTCTCTTCCTCCCACTTAGAGCTTCAGCCACAGAGTTGAGGCCTGGATACTGACACACAACTTTCCCCTTTCTGCTTCCTCTTCCTCTTCCTCCTCCTCCTCCTCCTCCTCCGCACAGGGAGCAGCCCATCTTCAGCACCCGGGCCCACGTCTTCCAAATCGACCCGAGCACCAAGAAGAACTGGGTCCCCACCAGTAAACACGCCGTCACCGTCTCCTACTTCTTCGACAACACCAGGAATGTGTATCGGATCATCAGCCTGGATGGATCCAAGGTGTGTGTGTGTGAGTGTGTGTGTGTGTGTGTGTGTGTGGCTTCCACCTCTCCTCCCTCTGTGCTGAAGCCGTGAAGGAGGCGGTCGGGTCCGTCACATCCATGCGGCGCCGATTATTTTGGTTTCCAGAGAGGTGCATGGGTGGAGTCAGCGGAGTTATGTAACGCCTCTCTGGGTGAAAACTGCTGTTGTTGAACCAGTCAGTTTTTTTTCTTCTTTATTTGAATGTTCTGCTGGAAATAGAGGAGCTGGTGTGGGTTGGAGCCGGAGGACGAACAAGTCAGAGACAAAGAAAGTCTTTTCAGCTGAGAGAAAGAAAACAAGCGAGACAGAAGCCACACGTTTAGGAACAAGACACAAAAAACAATCTTTTCTTTTCTATTCAAAGTCTAGAAAACTTCAAAACATTCTTTTTTTGAAAATTCCTCTGGATTTTCCGAAACCAAAATAAAACAAAACAATCTCCGTCATTACGGGTGGGGTTGTCCTGGCTTGACCATGATCTGTTTTTCCAAGGAAGTAAAGGTTACAAGACAAAAGCACGAGACAAAGGGCTTGGTGTTGCATTAACGCGTTCTCACGTTTACGGTCTCGCCTCACACTTCATCTCTAATTCACCGTGTGACCTTTTCCTTTTTTAAATCACATCGTTACATATTAAACAAACATGAGGCGTTGACCTCGGGGCGGTTAACCCAGAGCTGCTGTACAGTATGACATCGACAAGCTCGCTTCCACTCGTTCAAAGTCTCTCTTTTGGAACCAGTTTTCCCTTTTTGCTATTTGCTAACTCCTTACAGCCTGTGTTCTGTCAAACTGCTGAGTCAGCTTATCATGACTCACAGTGTCCAGTTTCTCACATCGTAAAGCCCCACTATGTAGTTTTCCCTTGTAGCGCTCGCTTCGGGTATTTAACGTTTACTTCAGTGTGGTAAATACCCAGTTACGATAGATCAGGTGTCTGAACCTCTGGCTCTGAGCCATATATGGCTCTTCTGGTGACGCATATGGCTCTTTTGAGTTTGAGTTTAAAAAAAAAAGAAACTCCGCCCGCCCCCCTGTAACTTTCTCTATCCTCCAGATTACAGCAGAAGTAATATAATAATAATAATAATAATAATAATAATAATAATGTAATAACTTTATTTATATAGCACTTTTAAAAACAAGGTTTACAAAGTGCTCTGCAGATAAACAAAGCATAAACACAACTTAAATGGCGGCAACAAAAAAGACCATACCATAAAAGCATTGAATACAACTAAAACCAAACAAATAGGAAATTAAAACAAAAACATAAAAGGACGACATCACTTAAAAGCAGTTCTATAAAAGTGGGTTTTAAGAAGTGATTTAAAAGAAGTTATTGATTCTGCCAGCCTTATTTCAGGTAATGTCAGGTCCCTTTCTTAAAGACGTCTTTGTTCTTTTATTAAACTAAAGGTCTGTTATTGGTCGTCTCCACAGCAGCATGTCTCTCTGTCTCTACGTCGCGTAGCGGAGACAATAAAAAGTCCCCTGTGAGGTGGACTGGACTATGTGACGCTGGTCATCATGACAGAAAGCAGGTCCAAGGACCGGGCGCTACAACATGTTACATAGAGGAGTTTTCTCCCCACAGACCCTGATGGCCGTGGAGGAGACATCAACATATTAAAAGGCATTGGAGCGGCACCATTTAAAAAAAAACTGTTATTTTAAGATAGGAATTGCTACATAGTGTCGCTTTAACTTACATGTAAAGAGTGACGTGACGTCAGGCTGAGAAGCCGTGGTTTAGGCCACGCCCAGCAGTGATGTCACACCTGAACGTCGCTGCGTTACAGCTCCATTACTTCTGTTTCCTGACTCTGATGTATTCGATTTGTTCCGTTTGCCCTGGTCTTCCCCGACAGGCGGTCATCAACAGCACCATCACGCCCAACATGACCTTCACCAAGACCTCGCAGAAGTTCGGCCAGTGGGCCGACAGCCGGGCCAACACCGTGTACGGCCTCGGCTTCTCCTCCGAGAGCAACCTGGCCAAGGTGAGCGCCCCGAGGCCGGCAAGGTCACGACGGGCGGGCGCGAAACACGGACACTGCCCCTCCTGCTGTTGTTGTTGTTGTTGTTGTTGTTGTTGTTGTTGTACTCGCTCCTGCTGCTTCTAGTTTGCAGAAAAGTTTGCAGAGTTCAAGGAGGCGGCGAGGTTAGCGAAGGAGAAGTCTCAGGAGAAGATGGAGCTCACCAGCTCTCCCTCCCAGGTAACACACACACACACACACACACCACACACACACACAGACATACACACATAGACAGACATTATAGTTTAGAATAAAACCATAAAATACAACAAAGTATGTGAAAGAAACACCAATGGATGGATGTGTAAATGAAAACTAAATTCCATGTTTTTACAAGAGGAAAGCATAGAGAGTTACGGATGGAAATAATCCTGATAGCTCATATATGTGGATATTTTTGGGGCTATATTTGCACGTTAACCACACGGCTCACGTCTGTCGGTTCTCGCTGGTCGACGAGTAGAGAAAAGTCTGCTGGAGACACCCGGGACACATGTCCTGTCTCACAGACCTCAGGTCAGGCATCGGGTGCAGGAGGTCGAAAAGCAGATTAAAGTTTCATCTATGTCCAGTTTCCTTCCTGGAAAACGTCTGTGATTTGGATCCCGTTCATTCTGGCTTTATCGGTGTGGTAGTGGAGTGTTTCCAGAACACCGTTTCAATGATACCGCGTTTACGCTGGTGACTCGCGTCGCCCTGTCTGACCTCCTCTGCTCTCCCTCAAGCATCCTCAGGGGGGCGCTGTAAAAAGGAATGTGTTGTCAGTCAACACTGCTGGTAAACAGAAGGTAAACAATAAGTGGAAGGAATCATGTTCATGACTCCGATGCCCCCCCCACGACCCCCCTTCCCCTCACCCAGTTGCTGATGCATCAAAGCGTGTTGCTTCCCAGAAGAACCCCGTGTCCTCGGTGTTTGAAACCCTCGTCTCTCACCCCGATGTCAGACTAACAACCCGAGGAGCCCTCGTCTCTGAATCCATCCCACAGAAACCCTCCGCTTCTCCTCTCTTGCTCCCGGAGAGCGACAGTCGGCTCCGGCTGGGGGACGTTGGAGCAGCTGCCAATCAAAAGTGACAAATAAATTAAAAATAAGTCTAATTCGGTCTAAAACGTGTGTGCAGATATTTGCGAGCGCCACAGAAATGACGGTGAACTAGAGGTCAACAGGGGCTCCGGTTCATTTCTGAGAGCACGGAATCATTCCTACTGATTTAATTAGTTTTGTCCAAATTGCAAAAGGTCGATATCCCTCATGTCCGTGGGATCAATATACATCTGCAGCCGCTCGGCATCGAGACCGGAAACAGCCCGTGTGGATCAATGAGCTCAATATGAACATGTTCTATGCTTCTGGTTTACTCTGGGAGGAGTGAGTGACCTTTACTGGAGAGCCAGGCTAGCTGTTTCCACCCGTTTCCAGTCTCTATGCTAAGCTAAGCTAACCTCCTCCTGGCTCGAGTCTCATGTTTATCATTCAGATGCAAAACTCTCTGAATAAATAATATATATATTATATATATAATATATTTATATATATATAATATCTATATATATTATATATATATTTATATTTATATATATATAGTATCTATATATATTATATATATTATATATAAATATATATAATATCTATATATAATATATATAGATATTATATATTTATATTATCTAAGCAAAAGGTCCATATATGTATTTTCTGCTAATATATATTTAAATATTGTTTGATATGCAACCAGGAGTCGGTGGCAGGTGACCTGCTGTCACCTTTGACCCCGGAGAGCATCAACGGCACAGACGACGGGAGGGCCTCGCCGCAGCACGCCGAACCCCGAGCAACGCCTTCCCAGAATGCACTGTGCTTCTCTCACAGGTGAGCCAGGCATGAAGCTATCACATTCTCGAGAGCCACTTCTCTGGAGTGGCAAATTAAAATTAAATCGGCACACAGCGCCGCTCGTTAATTTATTATGAACCTGCTCCCTCTGGACGGCGTTACATTAAAACACCGCGAGCGCTTCCTGTTAATTACACAGAATAAACGAGTGGAGATAGATTTGTCCGCTGTGCTTCAGGGGATATTAATGCAGCGGTAATGTTATAATCACCTAGAAGTTTTAAGTTGTGTTGAAGGAACGATGGTAACGAATGGGGACCGCCCCTTTTTTTTAAGCGTCCACTAAGAGCGCTTGTTTTTGTCATTATGAAGTCTGAATATCCGTACGCTCCAATATACCTCAATTCAGTTTTTATTTTTTTATAAAGTAACACAAATTTCTACATGTCTGTTTTTTTTCTGTGAAGATGGGGTGCTGAGTGAACATTAAGGAGAAATAAAATTAAGTTTTTTGATTTTCGCTGCAATGAAACAGAGTGAACATTTTAAAGGGGTTTGAATACTTTCCCACTGAACATGTAGAATAACAACAAGCGCTCCCGGCGGGTGGAGTTAACCGCGCCCCTCTCGGTGCCGGACCGGTTCTCACACGCAGACCCGGGTCCGGGTCTCGGCTCCTCCTAACGCTCTCCTCCGTCCGTCCCAGTTCGTCCCACGTCAACAAGCACTGGGAGGCGGAGCTGGCGGCGCTCAAGGGGAACAACGCCAAGCTGACGGCGGCGCTGCTGGAGTCCACGGCCAACGTGAAGCAGTGGAAGCAGCAGCTGGCGGCGTACCAGGAGGAGGCGGAGCGGCTGCACAAGCGGGTATGGCTGGTCTCCTCGGCGGGATCCTCCTCCTCCTCCTCCTCCTCGTCTGTCGGCGTGGAGCGACGGATCGCTGAGGGTTCGTCTTTCTTTCCCCAGGTGACGGAGCTGGAGTGTGTGAGCGACCAAACCCCGGTGATCAAATCCCAGAAGACGGAACTCAACCAGACGATAGAGGAGCTGGAGGCGGCCCTGAGGGCCAAGGAGGAGGTGCGAGGAGCGGGGTCCGCGTGCCGAGGAGCGCCACGCGCCTCGCTCGATCTTTTCTAACGAGTGTTTTTCCTTCTTCATCTCTTCCAGGAGCTGGAGAGGCTGAAGGTGGAGGTGGAGAGCGCCAACGAGTTCCAGACTCAGAGGGACTGCCTGGCGCAGAAGCTGCAGGTGAGCGAAACATTAAACTATTTCATCTCTCCTCTGCCCTCCCTCCTTTTATTTCTCCTCTCCTCCTCATCTCCTCTGTCCTCTCCTTTCCTATCAATCTCCTCTCCTTTCTCCTCCCCTCCTTTCCTCTCATCTCCTCCTGTCCTCCTCTCCCCTCCTCACTTCTCCTCTCCTCACTTCTCCCCTCCTCACTTCTCATCTCCTCTTCTCCTCTCTCCCCTCCCCTCCTCATCTCCTCTCCTCTCCTCCATGTTCAGCATCCTGTTTCAGTCCAAGTTTCCCAGCATGTTTGTCACGTTAGTTTCAGTTGAGTCGATCACGGCTTCCCAGTCTGATGAAACATCATTTTAATCCTAGTTTGGGTTGTTTTATGTCTGTTTTATATTTGTATTTGTCATTCTGAAGATTTCCCTTCAGCTGGCTGCATGAAGCCCGATGGGAAGACGTTCCTTCAGTCAAACACCTTTTACACTTTACTCTTCTAAGACGGTCGTTGGTTCATAGTTCTTAGTTCTGAGCTGAATGATTTGGGCCTCCAGGACACGGAGTCCATGAACCAGGCGCTGGAGGCGCGGCTCGGCGAGCTGGAGCAGCGGCTGCGGAGCGAGCGGCGGGAGCGGGAGGCGTTCCGCCAGAGCCTCGGAACGCTGCTGCAGCTGCTGGACGGGAAGCTGTTCGAGATGACGGAGCTGCGGGACGCGCTGGGAAAGCTCCTGGACAGCAGCTAGGGCGGAGGAGGAGACGCAGCTAGGGTGGAGGAGACGTGGCTAGGGCAGACGGAGGAGACGCAGTTGGGGTGGAGGAGACGTGACTAGGGCGGAGGAAATGCAGCTAGGGCGGTGGAGGAACTCATCTGGGGCGGAGGAAACACTGCTAGGGCGGAGGAGGAAACGCAGCTAGGGCAGAGGAAACGAAATTGAGTGCTTCGTCACCGACATGCAACTCAAATTAAATTTTGTTTTCTTCACATTTATACGTGTAAAAGGTGACACACAACTTTATGCATTATTTTGAGAGAGAGAGAGAGCGAGAGAGAGAGAGAGAGACAAAAAACTGTGTTGTTTCTTTGATTTCACGCCGTTTGCTGGGATTTGTTGTTGTTGTTGACTGAGTCGGTGGTTTCGAGACGAGCTGCGCGTCACCGGACCGACTGATTGTTCGCTTCCCTCCATCGTCTCTCTTCACTCGCGGGTCGGAGGAGACGGACTCGAGCTCGGTCGACCTCTGGAGGCTGAAGACGAAGATGGAAAGAGACGAAGAGACTGAAGGTTCCTCCTGTGACTGAACTCCACCGAGGGACTGCCAAAAAAAAAGACTCACACTTTGTTTTTGTTTCTTAAAGGGCCGGTAGGACATCGGTCTGATCTTCTTAAACCACACATGAGCAATATAAATAAGAAGGGAGCATCGGAGGTAAACAAACGGTTCCCACGCTCACGTTCAGGTACTTTACTCCTCGTTACTTTAGACCACAAGCGAGATGTTATTCACTTTCTAGAATATACACTTTTTTTTTCAAGAATATATATAAATTCATAGTGCACTTGTAAAGATGGAGTTTGTGTGTGTGAGTGAATCTTTGCGATTGAATCCTTTTTAGTTTTGTTAATTTATTACTAAATATTTCTGAAGATGAAAATCAAACACATGCAAAGATCTTTATTTGAATTTTTTGTTTTCACTTTTTTAAATGTCTGGTTTGTTGGTTGTTGAGGTAGCTTTGTTGTTTTGGAAAAACTGGCAATATTTTTGAACTATTTATGAAAATGAAATTAATATAAATTATATAAAGAAGGCGGTTGCCGGTCGGATTTGCAGAGAATCTTCTTTCTTTTGCCAAATAGTTTTTTTCTTGTACAGAATTGAACGGCTGCCGTTGCCTTCGGTCCGGGGGGAGACGACGAGCGCTACTTTATTTTTTGTGGGATTTACTATTGCCAAAAATTAGTATAAGAATAGTACACACACACACACACACACACACACACACACACACACACACATACACACACCTGAAGAACACTATTTAAGGGCTTGTTGTTGGTTCGGGTTCATTTGGGAGACTTGAAATGATTTTAGCGGCGGCTTTATCATGTTAAAAACTATGAATATTACAAAAACATTCGAATAAAGACTTTTAAATGTTGATTATACCACATGCTTAAAAAACAAATTGTAATTTTGAGTTTATAGTAAAAAAAAACAAATGCAAATGGGGCTGTCGTGTCATTCTTTCGCAAACCGGTTTCATCCGGTATTCACGTGTTTTACTTCAGTAAAAGTACAAATTATGAAATATGAACAATGCAATAAATAGTCCAGACAAATCTCAAATGCACCAAAATGAAAGCAGTCCAACAATAATAATGCATTAGTTTCCTCTTGTTTTTAGGAATGTAGCAATTCATATTTTGTATTAATCTACAAGGGGAGGAGCTACATTTAATATGTCATCATGTCAACTGCTTAAAAATACTAGATAATGGTTTAAAGTAACAGATAAAGTATTCTAAGACAACGTGTTGGTGCTTCATTTTATTTTGAAAAGGGAATATATATATATATATATATATATATATATATATATATATATTTCATTTTTTAAGGACATAGAAAGCAGAGGAATGTCATGATAGGAACCAAAAAGAGCAACAACAAAAAAAAGGTAGTAAAGTACATTTGTATGCTTTTAAAAATCATTTTAAAATATGAAGTTTCAATAAATACTTCAATACATTTAGGCATGCGGATATCATTTTACATTTCATACACTTTAATTCATAAAAATGACTTTTCTTCTTAATTATTGCACTTACGTTGTGATGGGTTCGTTCTAAAAGCCAGTGACATGCACAAGGTCAGACTAGTCGGCTCAGGGGACAGAGCAAATACCTGCCGTCGATTTCTTCATGATGTCAAAAACTAAAAAACCTGAAGTCGCGTTAAAGATCTCGGCTTGAGCCACGACGTCGCCGCGCTGCATGCAAACATGTTCAAGACTCACGAGGCTTTTACACACTTGGCAACAGTTTCTCTATTTAAATGTCGGCTGTGACTCCGTTATGTCGACAGTGAACAGCTCAACAGACTCTGGGAAACTACACCTTTGGGCTTTTCCGAGATTTAACGAGAATATGAGGTATCTCTATCTATATATATATATATATATATATATATATATATATATATATATATATATATATATATATATATATATGATTCGCTCAGCATAAAGAATGTTATTTTTCATTTGTTTAATACATTTGATCATCAAATAGTCCAATAAATATAATTCTGACTAAGTTTCAATATGTGCTCGTTACTGCCCCCGTGTGGCCAGACAGCAGAACGCACACACTCCTCCAGTCGGTGTTTTCACCTCGTGTAAACAAAGCGAGGATGGCGGTTTCCCCCCCGTTTCCACTCTTTAAGCATAATCTAATCTTATTTAACTTCATCTTCCCGTCAAACTGTCGGCCAGAAAAAAAGTCAAACAGTTCCTTTTAAATGTAACCGTGGTGCTCAGTGCGTTACTCGTTAAATACAGGAGGGTGAGTTTCTGTTAATGACATGTTTGACACACAATAAGGAGACTGGTATAAAAATCACACACACACGCACACACACACACAACTCAGTCTGGAAACAGATGTTTGCAGGCAGTGGGCCGAGAGGAGACCCCCCTCTCTCTCTTTTGGGTTCATAAAATGAAATATAATAAATATAATCACCGCGTGATGTAAATGTTGTCTGCCGACCAGCAGAGGGCGCTGCAGCTTGAAGGGTCCAATCAGCTGCAAGGAAAGGTCCGAGTATCTAAACTAGAAATATCCTTCTTTTTTTTTTAGGTATACATAGAAATAGGGGGGGGCGTCAACTACTCCTCAGCACTAATAAAGCTGCAGGTTATTTTCTCAAGTAATCAATTAATCGTTGAGTCTATAATAGTGAAAAACAACGTTTTCAAATGGCTTGTTTTGTCCGAAGAAAAACAGAAAGTGACGGAAAACGGAAAAAAAGCAGCAAATCACGTTTAAGAAGCGACGACCAGAGAGACGGGCGACTTTCTGCTGTCAGAGAAATCAGGGGGAAAATATTTTTTTAAATAACAATTCCTCCAGCAAAGTTTTTGTTTCGGATGTTTTTGGGTTGAACTGCAAGTCATTGGTGTAAATAT
>CM070090.1:14879667-14947167 GCA_036178185.1 Liparis tanakae | reverse complement strand
CGCATTAATATTAACAAAGGGCCTTTACATCCTTTTTCATGCGAATCGTTCGCTATTTTAAAAAAAATATGTTTACACGAAGAAAACTCAAAACTAAAGATGTTTTACACATTTTGACTAATGGATTTCCATGACTTTAAACCAAATGTCCATGACCAAACTGAAATCTCGGTAAAAACCTGAAAAACTTAGAAACTTGTGTGTATGCCGGCTTATATTTTGAGCATCTTTCTTTAAAAAAAACATACCAATTATTTCAAACTCAGTGTAAATGAACATGTGATCATAGCAAATTTTCATGACTTTTCTCAAACTTTTATGATTTAAGTTTTTTCCATGACTTTTCCAGGCCTGGAAATGACCATTTTTAAATTCCGTGACTTTTCCAGGTTTTCCATGACCGTACGAACCCTGTTTACAAGAGAGCTTCAGTTTAAAGCCATTGGTCCAAACTGAAAGACAATGTGTTTTCCCCACCGCTAATGGATAACCTCCATTTATTCCACCACAACTCATAAACCTGAATAAGCTGATGACCTGTCCGTGGTCTCACCTGTTGCAGCGCCTGCAGGGGAACGGGGCCGCCTCGTCGCTGCTCGATCTTTTGGTTGTGACTGACGATACAGATTTCCTGTTCAAGAAAAACAACGGATGTAAATGAAGCTCTAAACAGACTTCAGAGTCGTCGTCTTCATCATCTTCGTCGCTGACCTTCTTGTTCTTGAGGTAGACTCTCTTGGCGGTGATGCGCCCCCTGCGGGCCTCCAGCTGCCGCGTCCTCTGCTGCAGGACCACGATCTCCTCGTCCCTGAGGGGGGGCGTCGGCGCGGCGGGACCCTCCTCCCCCTTCATGGCGTCGGGGCTCTCGAAGGCGTCGTAGTAAACGACCTCATCCTGTCGCTCTGGTACAACATCAGAACAGACCCAACAGAACGCCGTTATAAACACCGCTTCGCAGGCAAAGGGTGTCGTCAGGCGCTTTAATCCAGCTCCATAAACGTGTTTAAGTTACAAATAAAATGTTTTGTTACTAGGAGCTAAATGTGGTTCAAGACATCGTATGTCCTTAAATGAGATTAAAGGAATACTTGTGTTGATGGGTTACTTCTCTCATGGTGCCTCAATCTTTTAAAGAAAACGTAGTTTCCACCTCCACAGTGAACAGAAGCAGAAAACTACAAAATCCCTGATGAACTCAAGTCAATGTCCGAAATCGACCCGTTTAAACTGACGTTACTCTCGTTTATGCAAGAGGAAATCATAGTTTTAGCGAAGATGCGTGTTTGGGAAGTGGTGAACATACAGCAGGACTAATGAGATGCACATGTACCTGTGAATTCTGTGAGAGTTTAGAAACAGACGTTTTGTTTTGCTACTTTTATCCGTTTCTGAATTCTTCAAGAAGTCTAACGGACACACACAGTGTTGTTTTATTTCGTCCCGATGATCCCCGATGGATAAAATGTGAACATCCGGAACCCGATGCTCACCTGTCGTCTGCCTGCGCAGGCTCTGCAGCTGCGCGGTGAGCAGCAGCTCCTCGCAGCGCAGCACCTCGGCCTGCACGCCGTACAGCTGCAGCTGCAGCTCGTAGCACAGCTCCTCCAGCTGGTCCAGGCGCAGCATGGCGTCCTCGCCGCCGCGCAGACTCTGCATCTGGAAGCAGACGCACAGTTGATGAGCCCAAAAGGGGGGGGGGGGGGGGGGTGTCTGTCACAGGCCTCGGGACTTTATACTACTTCCTGTCTGCGCACTTGTTTTTCACACACGTTCTTTCCTCCTCGTGTTTTCACCCTGTGCAGCCAGAGTCTGACACTCGATTCCAATGAGTCATTTCCACTGCTGCACAGCAGGATGTTATTCACTCTGCAGGATGTCTGAGCCATGAGGTCACGCTTCAAACGCGCCCACCATCATCATCTTCATCATCTTCATCTCTCGTGTTTCTGTCCCTCACTGTTGTTATTGACATTTACTCAACGACTGCACTGATGTACAAGTTGGAGGAACTTGTCCTAAATATTTCCATTTTATAATAATAATAATAATAATTCATACTTGGACAATATAGTTTGAACTGATTTATTTGCCGACATTTGTTTACTTATTAGCCGTTGCTTAGCAGATTCAGATTAGTAACACACAAATATGAAGCAAATTTATGAATTAGGATTTATAATTAGAGATTAAACTCCCCAGCAGAATATGAAGTCGTTAGAAAGACCTTCAATAATGCATCAATAACTATAATCCAGTAAAATTATCTAGATTATTCTGACATGGGCCCCTCTGCATAATTAGGACTTTAGGTACGTCAAGTATTTGATGCTAATATTTTTACCCGCGTAATACTTCTACGGAGTATCTCTCCGCTGTGGTACTGCCCCGATGGAAGAGATCAGAGTACTTCATCCATCACTGGTCATCGTGACTTCTGACTAACTCACCGAGTATGACAAGCTTTTTAAAGAACACACACACACACACACACACACACACACCCACACACACACACACACACACACACACACACACACACACACACACACACACACACACACACACACACACACACACACACACACACACACACACACACACACACACACACACACACCCCTCGGTGAACCGTACCTCCTCCTTCAAGCCGTGTTTCCTCTGCTCCAGGCAGACCTCCTTGGCCCTCATCAGCTGCAGCGTCTCCTTGGAGACGGCGTACTGCAGCCGCTCCATGCGCTCCACCGCCGCCGCCCACGCAGAGTTGCCAAACTTTTTCTGGTCGGCGCGCATCCGCTCGTGCAAAGCTGCAGCGCGAATAACACCGTCGTCAGAAAAAAATGGTGATTAACAGTTTATTTTATATTTTACATTTTCCTGTCCGTTTCGCCAATGAGAGAATCTTTCTCTCCGTCTGTTTTATATTTTTGTAAACAGAATATTTTTGGTTTTCGTACAATTTAGTCAGAAAGAACAGACCATTTGAAGAGGCCACCGTCATATTTGACTGTATCTTTCGTTATTTTCTAATGTCCTACAAACTGAACCCGAGTTCAACTAATCAGAGACCAATCGACCAATTAGTCAAAAGGAAATCACTGTTAGTTGACGTCCTTAAACGGAAAATAAAAGCAGTGTTTAGTGCACGTGTGAAACCGGCGAAACAGAAATATGTCGCCACATTAACGAGCATTTCATAGCCGAGATGTTTTTAGGGATTAAAATACTTCAGAGGAAGGGGGGGGGGGGGGGGATCTCTTCGGTGTGCATGAGGTTGGAGATCTGAGACGGGAGTGTCGTTTTTAAACCATAGTTGGAGCGTTATCTTCACGGAGATCAGAAGGTCACAGCGAAGGCGGCAGACTGGTTGTGGACGCCTCCTCTCACGCGCGCTCTTACCTTTCTGGGCCCGCGTCGTGGTCTCAAAGAACTTGACGGTCAGGTCTTGTATGGAGAGCACGGCGGCGTGAGCCTTCCTCTGCCACTCCTCGTCTTCCTTCCTCAGGCCCTCCACTCGACGGGGGCCCAGACGCTCCGTCTCCAGGGAGATCTGATGGGGGTCACAGAAGGTCATTAAAGCCGATCAGCGGTACCCAGGGTTCGCACACATGTTGACCGATGGATTTCCACGACTTTTGACCAGATTTCCATGCCCAAAACTGAAATCTCGGTATAAACATTTTTGAAAATGTTGCGTATTGAGAGCGTCCGCCGGCTTGTATTTTGAGAGTCTTGCTTTAAAAAAATGTATTGCCGTAAATGAACATGTGATAACACATTTCCATGACTTTTTCCAAAGTTTTATGATTTTATTTATTTTATGACCATTTAAAAATTCCATAACTTTTCCAGGTTTTCCATGACCGCACGAACCCTGATTACCAACACCACATTAACACACGTTATAGAGCTATACTGCAATATGACAGTTTGGATTCATAGTTTTCTTCCCCTCCTATTATTATTATTATTAATATTTTCTTACATTGCTCTGGTGGATCGTGACGTTTTGAGGAATGTAAACAGGAAGTAAAATGTTGCCATGGATTCAGTGAGTTAGCTGTGGACATGTTAGTACCAAATACTGCCTCAAATAGATGATCAGGTATCTGATACATTCTGTACATGTATACCCTGATGTTTATACGCGTTACACTTTGTAAATACAGCAGGTGGCGGTAGAGTGTGACAGTAACCCAGTGTCCTGCTGGACAATCAATAAATAAACACAAACCAAATCCCTGATGACAAACAACTCTGAACGCACTCTGGCAGGAGTTCATGTCACGCAACATCACAGGTCAACCAGAGGTCAGCCCGGGTCAGACCACGTGGAGAAAGAGTTTGAAGGAGGGGGGGAGAGAGAGAGAGAGAGCAGTGCCACGTGGAGTCCTGAACCCCCTCAAGGAATAAACCACGGACCTAAATGTACATAAGCAGATTCACTCCTTGTGAGGGCCTCGTGCAATTAAAGTTAAATACCAATATCTCAATGTGAAACAGATGTGTGTGTGTGTGTGTGTGTGTGTGTGTGTGTTCAAACTAGAACCCAAATGCCTTGATGTCAGTTAGCATATGTGCTTTTTACACTGTATGTATGTATGTATGTATGTATGTATGTATGTATGTATGTATGTATGTATGTATGTATGTATGTATGTATGTATGTATGTATGTATGTATGTATGTGTGTGTGTGTGTGTGTGTGTGTGTGTGTGTCTGAAGAACAGGGAGTGGTTTTGGGGTGAACCTTGGAGCAAAACGGAGAGGATGGATTACGTCAGAGACCAGAAAGTCTGTAAATTAGGAACGAGTGGAGTAGAAAAGAAAGAAAAAAGAAAAGAAAATATAAACTCAAAAACCTTGCGAGTGAGCTCGGCGTACGGTACCAACGACACATGCACACGTGTGAGGAGGAGAAGCTCCCAGAGGAGGAGACTCAGGAGTCGGTGAGGATCAGAGCGGTGACGCGTCACACCGACACACTAAAGGCTTCGGCTGGTTAACTTCCTCGTGTTGTTGACACTACGGTTTGTTCTGAGTTTTCACAATAAAGGTCCAGGAGCTTATTCAACCCAACATGACTGATAGAAGAATTCAGGGTTTCTTTTAACCCTACTTTGTGAATGTAGGCCTTTTATGGACCTGCACTCCTTGATCTTAACACATCCTCATCACTTTTACTTACAATGCTCTGAAAAAGGGAGAAAAAAAAAAAGGTTTAAAATATCACATCTACACCAGTCTGAAGAGAAAAAAGATGATGGAATATCTCTGAAGGCATTTAACCTCTCACCTGTGGCCTCCTGCTGTGACTCAGATCCTGCCTCACGAATAACACACAATGTGAGCGCCGTTAATTTATTAACTCAGTCGTGTCGCTGAGGACAGAAACCCACGCCTGTTGACCTACATTTTGATTTGAACTCAAATAAACTCTCAATAGTTTCTATTGTGGCGGCTTTGAGGGGCGTTGGAGCAAATGCTTTGTTACTGTGAGGTTGTCTGTAAATACAAAGTAAACAAACCACATTATTAAACACCTGTTTAGTCAGCCTACAACTCGTGTACAAAACAAGCAGGAGGCGACCGGGGGAAGCTGCCACGGTGAGTCATTTCCATCAACACCTCCGGCGACAAAACACAGACGTGTCAAACGCTCCCAAAATAGAAGTGAGGCCGCTTCCCGCCGCGGAGCGCTGGGATCACGCCGCGGTCCCGGCGGCGCCTTATCGTCTGGTTAAAACAATGTGAGATACTAGGTAGTGTTCATCAGGCATCTGTGTGTGTGTGTGTGGGGGGGGGGGGGGTGTTGGTAGCAGGATGGCCAGCAGATTGTTTCAATATTTTCTCTCTTGAAAGTCCAAAACAAAACAATGGAGTTCTGTCCGCGTCTCCAACCGCTGATACACATCTCCCCCATCTGCGCCTGAGAGTTCCATTGTTGTCCGAAAAAGATTAAAAGCACATCAATGAGCCTCAGTGTTGTGACCCCCCCCCCCTCCCTCGTTAACATGAGCGCACGCTGTGGCGTAGTCGGGCCGTCCAGCTGATGCCAACAAACGCTCCATTATGTCTCGTCTCAGTGACGTTGGCTAAACGCTGCGGGGTTTAGCTTTTATGAGGTCTTCAAGAAATGAGACGACACGTTTGAGAGAGTCGTGTGTTCAGAGGAAGGTTTTGACACGTTGTCTTTTCATGATGTGTGAAAATATAGAAAAGCATTCTTCTCCTTTAAAGACACAAGACCTCTGGACCCGTCTCACCTCCACCTCTCATTCATGAAACCTTTGTATTCATATTTAGAAATGTCGTGGTTGAGTTTGTTACATCATGTGATAACTCTACATTACACATTAAAATACACAAACAATTCAGATTTATAAGCAGTCCGAGTTATTTATTTGATGATTAGAGCTAGGAAAATGGATCAAATATAGTAGAATCTGCTTTTTAATGGTCTTACATCCTCGTAAACTGAATATCTCTATTTTAATTGCCGGTCACACTGAACAAGATATTGAAGATATCAGCTTTGGCTTTAGACAATTGTATGTTTCATTATTTGAGATAAAAGGTTGACTGATAATAATAATGTGTTGTTACCCTAGAGAAATTATTTTATCAATTGAGTCATTGTTTATTCTATAAGAGAAGCTTATCAAAAGGAAAACTGTGACTCAGACAATAGAGCTGACGGCGCCTCATGAGTCATAACTGTGGAGGTAAACACAGCAGGTGCCATGACGATGGTCGCCGTGTAACAACTGCAGCTGCAACAGTAACTGGAGCTCGCTGCGAGACAAAAGAATCCCAGACGCTCCGCCGAGAAACGGCATTTTTAATTCATGGCCGCCCTCTGACCCCACAGGACACCAGAGAGCCGACAGCCGCCCGACGACGCCCCGTCCACCATGGACTCGGCGCCCTTTGTCGAGGATTCGTTCAGGTGAGCGTTCATCCACGGCTCCATCTGCTCTCTGATTCAGTTTAACTTCTAGTCGGAAAGAGAAGAATAAAGACGCTGAAACGACGAGTCATTAAATCGTCGATTCATTTGTCGAGCAACAATCTCAAGTTTCCGCTCATCCTTGTACGTTATAATAATAATAATAATAATAAAAGTTACCAAGTGATGTACATGTTGGACCGAGGATTAAAAGGACAGCAATAGAGCAAATAAAATAAAAGAACAAAATGAAATAAAACAACCAACAACAACGTGTGATTTTATGTGACATCAAACAAGTTTGACGTTTAAAAACAAGAACCGTGAAGATTTGGATGGAAACGTCTCTATTTTTAGATATTCTATAGTTCATATAAATAACCAAGACAATAAAAGATCACTCGATAATTAACTTAATCGTTAGTTATAGCTCTAATTCACTGCAACGCTCCACCTGTGCAGCACACGATGCCACAGCTAACAAACCCGACATCACCCCATCTCACCTCCTGGGCAACGGTTACTCAACAGTTCGTCTCAGATTTGAATCTCTGAATCTCTTTGTCTTGGGCACTTTGTCTCCTTTCCAGCTTCCTCGCGCGTTTCCACGTCTATTCACACGTGCAAATCAGGTGAGCGTGGCCTGCAGGGCCGTCAGCCAACGAGGGGGCCTTCTCGCCTCGACACTGACATTACCCAGGATGCAAACTGTATGTAAACGACAGTCGCAAAAAGACGCCGCGCTCCCTGGGCTCGTCAGCTCGGGAGAAACCAACCGCCTCTGCCGGCATCGAGGGCTCATTTGCATGCAGCTTTGTTTTCAGCCGTTGGATCGCCCCGGGGCAGCAGCTGGGAGGACTGGAAACTTCTCCACCGCAGAGCGAGGCCTGAACAAGCCGGACCGGACGGGGGTCGCACGCCTCGGGTCTTCCGGTCTACGAGATTTGAGCAGTTTCTAGCAGCTCTAGTCCGTGCTAGAGCTACTACAATTCCCATAATGCAACTGTAAAGTATCTTTTATCAGATGCTCTGTGGCCCCTGAATATCCACTTCTTTCAAGACTCACGTCTCCAGTTTGTAATGACGGCTGCATATAGTCGTCTCTCTGGGACAGCTTTACATTCCTGAACACGTGTACATTATGAAATATAGATTTCCAACACGTCTTTTACAATGTCAGCAATATTGGGGTTGCTGGGGTCGATCAAATCGGCAACTATATCCAAGAAACTTCGGAGCACATCTGATAAAGAGTGGGATTCTTTGTGGAGAAACTCAGTTTTATAGATTTGTCAATAAAATCAACTCAGAGGAAAATCCTTTTTCCATATCTTTGGCTGTCAATTTAATATTTGTGGTCGCACAAAACAATAGATAATATGACAGGAGGAAGTTAAATCTTAAATATACACACACTCTACTTGTTAGTAAATACAAGTATTGCTTTTTTTAGGACTGATCCTTGAAGAAGAGGCGCTCCATACGTCTCTAAATGTAGAGCAGCACCCACCCAACAGTCTAAATACCATCATACTGCAACACACACGAAAACACACACTCGGGAAACACACCCAGTCACACAGACACTTGTGTGTGTTGGTGGCGACACGAGGCTGGGCGAGCGAGCTTTGAGGAATGTAGTCGAGACGGGAAGGTTCTCACAACACTGCAGAGGCCTCAGAGAGACGGCGTGTGTCCAGCTACCCAGCATGCAACGCTCTTAAAACACACAACATCAAAGTCACGCGCTCCGCTCTTGTTGTTTCACGCCGTGCGATACGCTTGTTGTCTTTGCCGCTCTCTCCTCCGTTGTGTGTTTTTTCTGAGCGTCTGGATTGGACTCCACCTTGAACGGACACACCTGAACGCAGCGGGGCTACTGGGGTAACAGAAGCCGCGTCTGAGATCAATTAGGGCTGCAACAAACGATTAATTTGATAATCGATTGATTATTTTTTCGATTAGTCGGATAAAAAAGAAAATGTAATTTTTAACCCTTTATTCAAAACAGGATCCGTAGAGTCATGGAAAACCTGGAAATGTCATGGAATTTTAAATGGCTATTAGCAGGCCTAGAAAAGTAATTTGAAAAAAATAAAATACCAAAATATTTGGAAAAGTAATACAAATGTGTTATATTGAAATGTTAATTTACATGGAATATATACTGTATGCTTTGGAATGATCATTGTTAGTTTAAATACTACATCTTCTCACTTGGTCACGTATAGACGGAGTTTTCACAAAATGTTTAATCATGGAAACTTCTTTTATACTTGGCGACTTATTGAGCGCCGTAATAGTCGCGCGACACAACGAATCGACAATGAAATTCGTTGCCAAGTATTTTAATAATCTATTTCTATTGATTCGTTGTTGCAGCCCTGAAATCAATCACTTCGTAGTGCGCGACATCTAGTCACTTAAATTGAATCTCTAACTTCTGTTCAAAGGTGTAATAGTGTCATGTACGTTACTTTCTGCTGACAATCCCATGACGCAAAAGCATTTTATAGGATGTTATCGCCCGTTTGTGATAAACTTTCAAAATTCTGTTATTTGCTGCCCACTGTAGAGCTCAGACTGTGGGAGAGAAGTAGAGTAAAGATGTGGAGTGAGGTGAAAGGTGCATGTTGGTGATCTGACGACAACAGGAAGTAGTTCCGTCATAACTGCGTCTAGTGAACACACAGAATTTCAGATTCAGAGGGATTTATATCAATAAAAACATCCGTAAATCAGGAAATTCTAGGAAAAAAAAAAGGACAGTTCTGAAAAAAATCAGAACTGCAGATCATGGGAGGAAATTAAAGCAGATTCCTGCTGTTCGAGTCAACATGGTCCTCCTCCACAGAGTCATAACCCAGTCAAACCTGAGCACACGGGCGTGACACTTGTGTGTCGTGCGACTTTCTGAGGACAACATTTCGACGTGCACCACAGATTAACTCCATAAATCTGCTCAGGAGTCGGAAAAAAAGACTGCAAGACACTGCAGAACTCGCCCCGGTATCATCACGATTTTAGTTGTTCTTCCTCATCAAAGTGAACCAATAATAGAGTCCGCTAAATAAAATTCCGCTGTTGCATTTCAATATTACCGAATGCATTTCAGCGTCAACGAGTTACCCGTACGAGTGCGACTATCGACACGACCGGGCACGTGGCGGGACTAAACCACGCTCGGCGAGACGGCGGAGATCAACCTGCGGATTTACTTCCCCCTTCAATCCTCGAACGAACAACAAAGATGGAGTGAAGAAAGAGTGTAGAACACAGAAGAGTGTGCCGAGGCTGCAGAGTCACCGAGTGGTTTAGTGGCTGCTGTCATAATACTTATGCTGGTTGGTAAGCCGCTCTGGGTGGAGGGGAAAGCCTCTCTGGCTGATCCCCTTCCCTCCACACAGCCTACAGATGCACAGCTACTACACCACCATCATCATCATCACCATCATCATCATCACGGCAACTAATGTCATTGCAGTGGGTTTAGGGGGCTGAATAGAGGGCATTACCATGCAATGCTGCAGGGCTGGTTTCACATCGCTACGCATTGCATTTAAAACCACAAGAGCAGCATAGTAGGTGGCGGAGCGTACTGCAGTAGATGGGCGGTCAGCGTGTCCTCCAGGACCGACCAGCTAACCATCCACAGCTTAAATCAAGCTGAAAACAGATGGTATGTGCATCAGTCTGTGTGCATTACCTTAATCTGCTGTCTGCGCAACATTGCCAGTTCCCTCATGTCCCTGAACGGCTGCAGCAGGTAGTGGTAGAGCTGAGTCGTCGCCTCCAGCAGCTCCCCGTACGCCTCGTCCTCCTCGGGGTACACCTGCAGCAGCTCCACCATGCTGTCCATGGCTCTGTGTTTCTCCAACACCTGGGACAAAGAAACAACGACAAGCACGTTGTGATGAAAAGACAATGGGATGGGCAATGGGAGCAGAGATCCAACGCGTACTCCACTCACTGTAGATGTTAAAGGACAAGGATGGAGGTGCATTAGGGTTTTCTTAGTCAGTAAATCCCCAAACCAGGCCCAAACCATCGATGTGTTAGGATGTGTCTCAATACGTTCTGACTTCCCTACTCCAACGGTGGCTTTTGGTTCACACTGAAGACGTATGTATGTATTTTAAAGAAATAAAGAATAGAGACCTTTATGTAAACCCCCTTTTTTCCTTTGAAAAGGCGACATCATTCCTTTAAACAGCAGCGCACTGTGTTTAAGTATTTTCTTTAAAAAGCAAAGATGCCATTTGCCAAGCCATGTGCTCTGGCTCCAGGTTCTAAAATGAATCTTCTATGTTGTAAACTGAATATTTTTTTAGGTTTTGGACTGTTGGTCGCAGGGGAAAAAATACTTCTAAAAGTGTTATAACCGAAGCAACAAATAATCAAAATAAGTGTTAGTTGCAGCTCTAGTTTTGAACGAGTCCTTTGTTGACAATAAAAAAAATAAAAGACCATCAGCAGAATTTTCCTCCAAACACAGCCAACCGAGAATAAATTCAATATATTGAACAAACCAAAGAGCCTATTTAATGCGGTTATGCATAAGACCGTGCTGCGACGCTAGCTCTGATAACATCAAGAGAAAAACTGGGTTTTATTGTCCAGTGAATCAAACTTATCATTACAATCCTAAAAAAAAGAATCAAATCAAAACCTAATCTATGAAAGTTGGAGTCATAAAATATATATGAGTGTAGCCCAATGAGATGATTGGTGCCACATGTCGTGCGGTCCACAGGCTGCTCATTGTACCCGAGATAAACGCTCAAAAAAAAAAAAAAACTCTATTGTACACAAACACAATCCATCTCCAGCTCTTAGAAACCAGTGGCTCCGATTCACACGGACACAATGCGTCCGCTTCGCTTCGGCCCTCAGACGATATTGAAATGTGCCCCCGCCCAATATTCGTGCAAAGCGGCGGATAAAGTGCTCTTCTCTCCGCGAGGAGCAACAGATATGAATAGAGACTCTTATATTTACTCCAGGCTGCTTTTTTCCAAAAGCCCTCCACGTTGGGGATGGACACTGCCCGATTCAGCTGCAAACACTGCGCCTACTGTTTACCTTGGCCCTGCGTTTCCCTGGTAACCACTGACCGACTCTGTGCCCCTGCAGTCGCTGCTCGCCAGGAAGCCCCCTGGGCGAAAGCAGCAGATTGCTGCCTGGGAACGAGCCACGCAAAACTACAAAGTTTGAGCATTTATAGTCCGTGGAACCCTCAAATACACGTGCAGGAATAAAGACATCTCCGACACTGGAGTCTCTTTTACCACTTCCTTTGAAGACGGAGACGTTTGTTTTTGCATGATGCCATATGTTGTTGATGAAGGGAAACCTGAGGGCCTGTGATTGCTTGATGAGTCAGCACTTCAGAAAGGCAGCAGCAGGGCTACTCGTCTCGATTAGAGCCACAACTATTATTTCCCTACTTGATTAACTAAGTGAGCTTCAGCTGTTTTAAAATATCTTTTCAAACAGAAAATGCATGTCAAGTTGACCCCAAAGGTAACAGGAGGGTTAAAATACGCCAATCGAATATACGTGACCACGCAGAGCACTCCACAGTGCGATGCGTCTGTAATTACAAAGCAGGGATTGAAGCTGCATTATTACACTTGACTACAGACACGTAAGCATCCTCATTAGTACCGACTCTTCCAGTTGGTCCGCACTGAATCGGCTCCGTCTCGCTGGAGTACTTTCCTCTTTTAATTGAAGTCTCTCACAGGAGGAACACGCCTCGATGCCGTTTAGTAGCTCACAGTGAACCGGATGCAAAAGGGGAATCGCAGTTATCTTAAGAGACGCAATCGCACGGAACAGCAGACGCCATTACGGCTTTCGGCTCAAAGATAAATAAACGTGTCGGCGCGATGTAAACAAACAGAGCTTAAATGTTGTCCCGCAAAGCCACAGTACGGCAGACTAATCCCACAGCGGCGTCAGCGGCTCGCTCACCGTGACTAAACTCAAACCGCGGCCACTTCGACAGCATGTTATCCTTTATTAGGGGCAAAAGATGTGTAAAGAGCGAGAAATTAAGTCTGAGATACATAAGGATTGGTCGGTAAACACTGAACTGTGTAAAACAACACATGCCCAAAATGTTGTGGTTCCAGCTCTATAAATATGACTGAGCTTGTTTTCCTTGTTGTTGTTTTTCTAACAGTAAACGGATATCGTTTGGTTTGGTTTCACAAGACATTTAAAAATAGTTCAACTTAAAAAAAAAGGGTGTGGAAACTAATCAGCAGAATAATTGATAATGAAAGTAATTGCTGCAGTCTTAATGTACGAGCTATTCATACACTGTTGGATTCATTGAATGCATTTTAACTCTAAATCCGTCCTTCTGGTCACATGACATCTATTGTTCTGTCCATCCTGGAGAGGGATCCTCCTGTTCTCTCCTGAAGGGTTCTTCACTTTTCCCCCCCTGAAGGGTTAATTGGGAGTTTTTCCTGATCCTGAGGTCAAAGGTCAGGGATGTCTATGCGTACAGATTGTAAAGCACAGAGAATTTGTAATTTGTGAAATTGGGCTATACAAATAAACTGAATTGAATTAATGTGCATTAAGAGCTTTATATGCCAGGTGCCTCCTCACCAGACTCTCCATTAGTGTTACGTCCCATCGCAGTTACTTTAAAGCTATATCTGTACATTTGATTCTTCCCGTCACGCCTGGCTCTTGGATTTTCAACCACCGGTTTGTCTCTGTGTGTATTTGGTCCAGTTATCATCACGAACAGGACTCAGACCCACCATGCGACTCTCCATCGGCTCCGTACTCGCCAAACCACCAGGATCCCAAAAATACACCATCGCTAGGAGAAGCATCTTCAAGTAATGATCTCCTTTTACTTTTCTCTCATGACATAATATTTTAATCCAATTATGTCATCTAAAGTCAAGATTTATTTAGTAGGAGGGAAATGGAAACACGTGCGATCCAATCAAACCATCCTGTGCTAACTACTACCACTGTTCTCAGACAGTCATTGTGAGGCTGAGGCTCTGGATTGCATTATCTTCTGAAATGTTTTTTAATTTAATGTTTCTTGGAACAAAGTAGACACGAGGATAAGGTTTTCTGTCTGCAACTAATGATTATTTCCCATTATTGAGTCATCGGCTAATGTTTTTCCCAGAAGATAATGAAAATCATCTCTTTATATATATATATATATATATATATATATATATTTTCCGTTTTAGTCTGTCATATATTTATATCTCACCATTACTCAGAGCCCACGTTGACGTCCTTACATTTTTTGTTTTGTCTGACCCTTGAAAACAAAAGAGATTTTAACTTCACGATGAAAGAAAAGAGAATACTTTTTTTTTTTAATATGCAACTAGAGGGAAATGTTGCTTTAAAAACAGCTGCAAGCCGTAATAAACAATCAGAAAGTAGCATATCCATTTTCTGTCCATCTACAAATCTTTGAAATCAATAAACGGTCCGTTATGCGTGCCTCTGTTATCATCCTCGAACAGCAACACAGAAATACTCCATCCCTCTTTTTAAAAAATAGAGAATCAATTACACGCACCACATCCAGTACAAAAACAGATTTTTGTGGTCCAAAGAACCGACAGTGGGAAGAAAAACTGGCATCTATTTGTTGGACAACCTTTTATGCAATACATGATGCTAAACTTTGGATTTTGGGCTAATTTTTTACTTTAATAAAACCAGGTGCAACAACATTGCCCACCAGCTGTTTCTGAGCCGTCATTAAGTGTCATTAAATCATTTCTTCCTGGTTAGGCCGAGTCCTGAATCATTCAGCTGAACAAAACAACACGGGAGGTGGAAGACTCTCCCTGAGGCTTCGTCTCCTCTAAAAATAGCCACTGTGATCATAACATTATGGGTTGAGAAAATCCTCCTACTCCTTCAGCTAAATAAACTCTAAAAAGATTCATTGATGAGCTGGAAAAAGCCTTGTCGCAAAGCTGAATATGACACAAGGCTGTAGATTAAACTAGCAAACCGGATAGAAAAGGAGTTAGAGAGACTTTTACTTGTAAGGGGTAGTTTCACGATGTATTAGTATTTTTACTTGACTAAAGGATCTGAATACTTCCTCTACCACTTACTATTTGGCACATTCGCTACAGACATATATAAAAGATACTTCAGGATCTTGATACTTTTACAGCTGCCTTTAACACTTAAATATCCACAGCTGTGACCCACCATGCCTTTAACTCCGCCTCTAGCTGTTCTCCCATTTGTATTTTTTTTTATTGTAGAGACTCCCTTTAAACTGGATTGTGATGTCTGGCCAGAGCAGATCATATTACAAGGTCTGTGACTGTGCAGCAACAGATGGTAGATCACATGGGGGGGAGGGGGGACAAAGGAAGAGGAGGAGTGTAAACGGACTATGAAGCACAATTATACTGGGAAAAAACTATGAGTTTGACCTCCTGTTACCTTCAAATGTACTAACATCTTTTACCCTTTTTGACCACAGCAGTTAAAATCTACAGAAAATGATTGGAATTAATATCGTTTCCCAATTGTAAGTGTCAGGTACATTATGTTTGTTTGTTGACTACCTAAATAGCCCTTTAACTAAATAAAAAAGTAGATATTTCTTATATGTTGTACACAGTGAAAAACAGCCTGGGGTCAAATTGACCCTCAAAGAACACCGATGCGTACAAGTTCTGTACAGGACAGTGAAAACATGTCATCATGTGAATTGTATGTTTTCCTAGTTGTCCCCAATAAATTAGGAAAAGTCATGAAATAGGAAGCAACAAAAATGATGTCAATAGTCTTTTTAGAGACGTCAACCATTGCAAACCCCAAAGGTAATATAGGAGGGTTAAAAACACCCTTCACGTGTGATCTAGAGCTGTACAATGTGGTGTTATGGACATGAAGCATCTCATTCAAACTCAATGAAAACACACGTACCTCCAGCATGCTTCTCTTGGCCCTCCCCACCGCCTCCTCGTAGCCGTTCCGCCTCAGCTCGCTCAGGCTCTCGTAGTACTCATCCGTGTCCTCGCTCCCGGAGAACAGCACCTCGGAGAGGATCTTCCAGCCGCAGGTGTCCAGGGCGTGACCCAGGTACACCTGCAGCTGGTAGCACAGGGCTTCGGTCTCCCCCTGCGACACCCCGGCGACGACGCCCCCGAAGAGCAGCGACCACACGCCGGACTGCTCCTCGGGGAAGGAGGGCAAACACGGCTCCAGGTCCGAGTTGACGGCGCACAGCTGATGGTGGGCCGCCCTCAGGTCCTGGAAGGAGAACAGCCCGGCCCAGCTGAAGTCCTCAAGCCCGCTGCCGTCGCCGTCCTCTTGGTCTCCATCATCCGTAGAGAGGAGGACGTCCACGTGGTCCAGGAGCTCCATATCCATCACCTTGGGGGTCACGACATCCCAGGAGCCCAACGTGGGGCTGACGCACTCGGACGACTTTGAACCGCCGGGGTTTAAAGCATGTTTATCCCCGACAGTAGTCTTTGTCGTGGGCTTTCCTTTCGGGACAGAGTGCGGTCTAACTTTAACCGCGTCTTCATCTTTCCTACTTTTCGCGTGTTTTTCTACCGCGGGGGCTCCGGGCGGCGGAAGGAGCGGGTCCAGGAGAAAAGTAGTCCGCCTCTGGACGGTTCTGTTGTGGCAGGTTATGGCGAACTTTCCCTCGACAACGTTCCAGGCCACGATGAAGACAAATTTGTGCCTCTCTTTTTCGTCGAAGACCCTTGGCCGGACGGACACCCACTCGGCCTCTAAATTATCCTCCATTGTGAATGACATCTAAAATAACACCCTCCCCCCCACCCCTAAACAAGATTATCGCGAGCTATAAAAAAAAAAAAAATGAATCTGACGTCACGGCTAACGGCTCTATTACTAGCTAGCTGACGTCATCCATAAAAGTGAGATTTGTTTACAACAACAAAAAGTAAAAACTACCGACGAAATACATTTAACGGTGACACAAAGGAGGTCCGGCTTTGTGGTAAACCGTTGCCAGTCGCGCGCGCGCAGTGAGCGTCGTTTCTCGGATCTCGGGGTATCCGGACGTGAAGAAGTTCAGTTGGCTGCACGCGCGCGGATACAGCGGCGGGAAGTCGACTCCGTAATGTCGGTTGTTGTCATCGTGTCACATGCCCGTTAACCTGTTCACTCGCCCCCCCTCACGACGCTCGTTCTCGGCTGAGACGAGCGCGGACTGTGTCGCTCTTTGTCCACGAGCAGACAATGCGGTCGTGCGGCTCTGGCTCTGTGTCACGTGTGAGCTTCTGTTTACAAGCAGCGAAGGTGCGTGTTGTCAAATCCGGGGAGGGATTTAACTGGTGCACGGTGTTGCGTTCAGAATCCGTAGTGAGAATGGGAAATAACAGTGATAAAAAACACGCTCAGAAATACTTTTAAAGAAGTAAAAGAAATTGCACGAAATGCAACTTCGCATTCTGCCATACGTCTCCCATTTTTGTATTTAAGTTATTTTTAAGTATTACTTTGGTATTTTGCTCATATATATATATATATATATAATTTGTATTTTTGCTCGTTTTACTTTAAACTATTACTATACATACAAACTATTACACCAGTTGTGATATTTTGTATATATATATATATATATATATAGTAGTAATACTATAGTAGTAATACTACTATATATAGAAACTATTACTATATGTGTTCTGTACATTTAAAAAATAAATGATCCCCTTTAGAAGCATGAGGAAAAACATGTTTCCCATGTTACCTGAAGGCAGCACAACAGTCCCTTTAAAAAGGAGTTTATTAAACAAAGCGAAATGCAAAGGCTTACAACACATCTGCAACAATGTGTTTTATTATTCTATAATTTCGTGTTTTTAATAATAGAAAATGTTTCAGTTTTCCTCAATCAATCCTTCGCTTTCTTCAAATCGTTCTCTCTGTTAGCTGCAGACGTGCACGAGGAGCAAAAACATCCGCACGTGGGAAAATCCATGACGCAAGGCCGCAGAGAACACGATTATTACTGATACGGCAAGTCAACTAGGACAAAATACATTTGATAAAAACAACCTAGAGATGTCCATTTAGAACGAGCAAATCGATTAAATAAAAGAGAAAATAATCTTTCTTTGGACTTCATGGTGAAACAATCCCTCACTTGCTTATTATATATCCCTCCAGATAGTTTCATTGTAACATCTCAGCTCGTTGTGGTGTTTGTGTGCCTAATTATCTGCTCACCATAATTTCAGATGACATACATGTATACATATATACAACACTCTTAAAATAATAATAATTCATAAAGGATATAAGATTATTATCCATTTTTCATTTTATGTTTACCCGATATATTCTACTCTAACATATTTAGAATTGGTTGGTCCTGACATATATCACAGGTAGGTTTATCTATAATTATTTGAGGCTTTTTCACACCAGGATATATGTTTTAAATGTGGTACCCTGGCTGAAGGTTATCCATTATATCTATTTTAAAAGTAAGGAATACTACATCCTAATATTTCCACATCGCTCTGCAGACAAACACAGGAAATCACAACTCCCTTTGGACATCCAGTTCAACACACACACACACACACACACACACACACACACACACACACACACACACACACAGCATACCTTTATTAAATGTTATGTGGTTCAAAAATACGAGCACTACTAATGTCCGTAGATCATTTTTAATCATTTTTTTAAAGCTTTGTTGATCATAAACAGTTTAGATTCTCCTAATAGTGTTTTTTCATCCGCTAGATGGCAGCAACGGGTTTGTATATTGTTGTTACTCTCCAGAGAGATTAACGCTGCCATCGTTTCCATTGGTTTGATACCAATAACACTCTAAATACATGCAGCCATTAGATAAAATAGACCTCTGCATAAAACACACGTAAAGACCTCCAGAACTGACACATTTCAAAATGATTTTTCTTAGAGTTCAATACACAAGACCAATACACATGGCCTAGTAGCTGTATTAATGTCTGTATGTAGTCAACAAATGACTCAAAAAAAGAAAATTCAATTGAATACGATCAACAAAATGTAGTTTTCAAATTGAACTGGATGAATTGTAATTACATACTTTAATAATAAATGCATGTTCTTCTCTCATTTCAATTAAAATTAATGGATGCGTTTACAAAATAAAACAAAAAAGGAAGCTTTTAAAAAAAATGTGTACCTACTTAAGTGAACCCTTGTCGCTAAATGAAGTTAATTCAGATGTGATGTATACGGTAAACAAGCAACTTTGATGTGGAGCTAAGGGGCTCCTTCACTTTATTTATAACATTAACCAAGAAACCAACTAAAAAGGCATGACATGCATATAGAAGTGTAGACACTACAATAGTTACCACTGAAATGAAGCAGACAACCCCTCAGTACTTATTCCTCCACAGCATCTATAAACCAAGACTTGATCATAAAAACTCAGTTGTCCACTCATTTGAAGCAAAACTTCAAAAAATATGATATATATATATTATTTTTTTAAAAGATAGAAATATATAAACTACAGAACACAGGCAGAGTTTGTTCAATTTGAATTTTATTGCTACACATCATTCAATTATTTTGTAAGAAAACATCGGGCACAGTTGGAGTGTTAAGGCATTTCTTTTAGTGCATTCACAGTTGCTGCTTTTGGATTTTTGCAGCCTCTGCAATTCACAGTTGTGATTTTCTTGTTGCTTTAGGCTTGACAGCCCATTAAAAAAGTGTCAGCATTATGATGACAGTCTTCCACATACTGTAAAAATGGTCCTAAAAGAGAGAAAGATGTCAACGTAAACTTCAGGAGGCAGCGTGAACACGTCTCCTCTCCTCTTCACTGGATTTTATTGGCCTTCTCAAAGAGAGCATTCAGCTGATCCTGGGAGGTGGGCTCCTTCTGCTGCATCAGGTCAGCGTGACCTTTGGTGACCCCCCAGCCGTCGGGCGAGGCCATCGAGGGGCAGAGGGGGCGGCCGGAGGCGGGCTTCAGCGTCTCCCAGTAGTCACGACGGGCCCTGCACAGAGGAACACCTCCTATTTCAAACCAAACTGGAGGTATTTGGAGAGTAAACGTGCGGTTGAGAGAAAGAAGCCCGTCCAGTACCTGGCTCTGACCCAAGGCTTCGTGTGCATCTCCAGACCGGCGCCCCAGGTGCCGTGCTTCTCGGAGCCGGCGGGCAGGAAACCCCTCTCGGTGGCCAGCTCCTCAGCCAGGGCACGGATGTGATAGGGCTCGAAGCCACAGCAGCCCCCGATGTAGCGGATGCCGGCATTGTAGGCCTCCCGGGCGTATTTCTGCATGTCCCACCGGGTCAGGATCCTGGGCTCCAGACCTGTCGGAGGAGACGCAGTGGGGCGTTAGTCGGGTTTAGGGCGAGGCGTTAAGGAGCAGCGGGTGTCGAGCAAGGACGCGTACCGAAAGGGAACTCGGGCAGATCAATGAAACCCTGGCAGTTGCAGTCAGGAGTGTGGTAAGCCAGCGGCTGGCATATGTAGTGAGCCTTCAGCCCGGCCTTCTCCACGCCCTCCTTCATCAGCTTCACAGTCTTCACGCAGGTCTCCGGGTCAAAGTGGCAGTTGATGCCCACAATTTGAGCGCCTACGGAGGGGGGACATGCAGACTTTAGAGGAACGAATGACAATCCAGGTGAGAACTACGGAGCATCTACTGTGTTGCCCTCTGTAGCAGTGTTATTTAGTCTGCCGTGGTGGTAGACGGCCACTAGATGGCGCCAAACTCGAATAGCAAATCCTCCACACACTGAAACTGTAGTTTGAAAAGTTGATATATTAGATTGTTTAATCAAAAAGCTCCATTGCATATCATTTATAAATGGTAAAAATGTGCATATTCCAATCTCTTTTAAAACATTGAACAGATATTTTCATTTTAAACACCTGGCATGATGTAGTTAGTAGTCTCATTTAGCCACCCGTTGTTTTAAAAGTAACAAAAGTTTTAAAATTCCCAAGTGGTTTATTCATCAATCAATTGTATAACATTAAAATCTCCCCAGCGTGCATTCACCAACAACTTTATTTAAGGCATCTGAACGAGAAAAAAACATCTACTTTGGGACGAGCGTTCCTATATTGCAGGGCTCATTCCTGTATTTGAGGGCTCATTCCTGTATTTGAGGGCTCATTCCTGTATTTGAGGGCTCATTCCTGTATCTGAGGGCTCATACCTGCAGCAAATTGTGCAATACAACATTTTAAAAAACTAATTCCTGCAGCAGATGTAACTAAACGTCGTCATACCAGCTTTGACGAGTCTGACGGCACAGTCTCCGGGGCTGACTCCGTTCAGGTCTCCCTCCGGCCCGATGCACAGACTTGCAGCCACGGGCTTCCCGGTGCTCTTCAGAACCTGCACGGCCCACTCGGCCTCTTCCACGTGCTCAAAGTACTGCGAGCAAAAGCACACGAAGCATAAAGAACATTGAATTACTTTAAATGGGAATGATTTTATTCACAATATTAAAATAGTCACCGCAGCTAAATATATTTAATATTAAAGCCCTATTTCCTGACGCAGACATTTTCTAAGCTGCTATATTAATGACACGTAATGTAAAGCTACTGCGCTGCACCTGCTGGTCAGCAACGCCATTCAACAGACCAGCTGGTGAGATATGTCCATCAGAAGACCAATATAAATGTTGCTCTGCAACAGCTGCAGGAATACACCGTCAGCCAGCAAGTTCTGCACGTCAACTCAAAGAGAGGTCAAGTCCAGTGAGAAGTTCCTTTCTACTGTGGTTCTGCAGGTTGTTTAAATGCATTCCAAGGCAACGACGACCAGTCGCCGTCAATCAGCAGCAACACGCGGCGTTGTGGGCGTCGTGGCAGGAAATGAATGCAGTTATCGTAGAGCATGGACGTGAAGATTGACATTTACCTTGTGGTGGCGGATTTAAAAGACTTGATGAGTTTACGACGAGGCGTCACTCTTCAAAGATACTCAACGGATTATTATAAATAAAAATGCCATAAAGTTCTCTACGAGAGAATGTTGTTGTTTTTAATCTCTGTGGCCCTGGACTTTTTCTACAGTCTGAGAAAATTAAACCTGAACAATGAGCAGAGGGGATCTAATGAAAATGTCCCTGGTTGCATGATGGGAAGTGTAGGGTCCAGTGTTGGTTTATTTACAGCTTTATGAGAGTGCAATGCTAAAATAAATCGAATTCCCCTAGACTTCTCCTCCCCGTTGCACATTGAACTCACCAACGCAGCTCACCACGTACCTCTGCAAGCAACACGTCCACGTTCTTCTGGACGAAGACGTCAATCTGTTTCTTGAAGATGGCCTTGACGTCGTCCTCGCTCTTGCAGCTGAGGTACGCGGGGGTCTGAGAGACGCCTCCCGCCACCAGAGCGTCGCCCTCGTCGGCCACCTCCCTGGCCAGGTCACACGCGGCCTCGTTGATTTGCTGCCCCTAAAGTTTAAAAGAGGTATGTACACACTACCGTTCAAAAGTAACCCAAACAATATTGTGTTTTCCATGAAAACTCACTTTTATTCATCAAATGAGTTGCAAAATGAAGAGAAAATATAGTTGATAAGGTTGGAAATAATGATTTTTATTTGAAATATTAATGTTGTTCTTAATATTAAACTTGTAGTTCAAAGGTAGGACAGTTTTATAGCTTCTCTCCAGCTGTGCTAATTTAAAAGGTTTTTCTACCCCTCCGCTAGTCATCTAAGGCGATAACACAATGTGCCATTAGAACACTGGAGATGGGCCTCTACACACCTATGGAGATATTTAATTCAAAACCAGATGTCTCCACCAACAATAGTCATTTACCACATTAACAATATATAGAGTGTATTTCTGAATGTTATTTTCATTTAAAAAAAGAGCTTTTCTTAGAAAAATAAAGACATTTCTAAGTGATGACAAGCTTTTGAACGGAAGTGTACATTACAAAACAAAAAGTAAAACCCATGCATGCTGCAGGTAGCAGACCAGAGCTCTACTCACAGTGAAGCGCTGCGTGTGGCCCCTGTTCTCCAGCTTGTCGTCACTTGCATAGAACGTGAAGGTCTGCATGACACTGGATCCGGCCCTCAGGAACTCTCTGTGCAGCTGACGCACTGAAACGACCACATGACGTCAGTCACCGTGTGCAGGTTCAGTGAAAGCAACAACAGAAAAAGAAAAGGAGAAAGGAAACGCAACAACCACCAGCGGCAGCGCAGCATTACCTGCTTCTGGGTGCTCGGCTGCGGCCTCGGGGGTCCACGGTCCCGCCTTGACGTAGCCCCTCTTCTCGAGGGCGAAGACGAAGCCTCCGTCCCCGATGACGATCTCTCCTGCATCCAGACGCTCCAAGATTCCCTGAGACGAGTCACACGCGTGCAGGATGCACAGAAAACGACATCAATAAATGTAAAAAAAAAAAAAAAAGTATAGGTTGCTCTTAACTGATGAACACTTGGTTCAACACGATGTTGTGACGCATCCTTTCTGCCCACCTTCTTTGCTCCTGGTGCCATGGTTCTCGCAGCAGTGGCCGGCCCTCTCTTCTCGGCTGCAGAGTCCCTGTGAGTTCGGAAGGGTCTCGATGCACGCGGCATTTATAATCCGAGGAGGGCGTGGTGCCTGCGCTGTCACTCAGGAGGAACCGCCTTCCTCCTCACGGCTCATCTGCTTTTCTTTTCTTTTTTTCCGGGAGGTATGCACAAGACAAGAAGTTGTTCATGTAGGGTGACCATATCCATAACACCAAAAAGGAGGACACTATGCGGTATTTTGTGAGACTGAATAATTGCATAGGACGTTGGCGTGCTCCCCTCTACAACACAACGTTGTGTGATTCTACATGTGTGTGTGTGTAACAGAAGTCTTGAAGAGTCAAAAAGTGTTTGTTCACAGTATTTGTATTTGTTTAATACATTGTGGTGTTCAAAAACTGACCATTGAGATGAAAAGTGCCGAGTGCCACAAGGCATAACATTTGTGTTATTCATTAAATTAATGTTTTAAAAGCATAAATAAAAACAAACATTTGGTTTACATTTAAAGGCTCAAAAAGTAAAGCATTTCTAAAGTGATTCAGTCTTTTGGGGACTTGTGTGCAGCGTCTTTATCCGTGTGCAGCAAGCCACCTGTATTCCAGCACACTGTTCATCTCCTGCAGGGACACATATTAAAGCGACACTATGTAACTTTTCCCCTGTAGCGCCCCCTTCAGGTATTTAACGTCTGGTCTCGAGCCATATATGGCTCTTCCGGCTCGTCTGCTCCCAGCTGATCGCGACCGGCGGCAGCCCGGTGTTCTCCACAGCAGCATGTCACTCCGTTTCTACGAGTCGCATAGCGGAGCAAATAAAAAGTCACCTGCGAGCGTGGACTGGCACTATAAGACGTTGCGTAAAGCTGCCAGACAGCAAGTTGAACTACTTCCGCCGGAAGTACCGGGTCGGCTTTAAAGTCGGCTTTAATTGCCGGGTCGGCTTTAAAGTTACATAGTGGGGCTTTAAAGTCCCACTATGTAACTTTTTCACCTTAAAATAACAGCTTGAAAAAAATTGTGCCGCTACAATGACTTTTAATATGTTGATTTGCGCCTCCGCCACTACCATCAGGGGTCTGTGGCCAGAAAACTGCTGAATGTAAGATGGTTGGTAATGACCCGGTACTTCCGGTTGAGGAACAGGAAGTACTTAAACTTGCTGTCTGTAAGTGATTACCAACGTCATATAGTGCCAGTACACCTCACAGGTGACTTTTTATTTGCTCCGCTACGAAACGAGTACAAACAGAATGACATGAACGGCTCGCTGCGGCTGCTGAGACGCGCTGCTGGTAGCATGCATTGATCAGCTGTTCGATCAGTGAAGAGCCATATATCGCTCGAGAGCCAGACGTTAAATACCTGAAGGGGGCGCTACAGGGGAAAAGTTACATAGTGTCGCTTTAACAATACTGTTATCCGCATTTAAAGATCTGTATGGTTTTAAACCCAATGAATATTCATATTACATGTAACACATTCATACAATCAAAATGCTGCATTATAAATCAATTTAGCTTAAGAGCTTCCTACAGGAAATTAGTAGCCTATATTTGCTCAATTAAATACACAGCAATGAAAAAGTACAAAAGTAATGAAAAGTACAAAAGTAATGAAAAGTACAAAAGTAATAAAAAGTAAAAAAGTAATGAAAAGGTACAAAAGTAATGAAAAGTACAAAAGTAATGAAAAAGTATAAATGTAATAAAAAGTACTAAAGTAATAAAAAAGTACAAAAGTAATGAAAAGTACAAAAGTAATGAAAAGTACAAAAGTAATGAAAAAGTATAAATGTAATAAAAAGTACAAAAGTAATGATAAATTACAAAAGTAATGAAAAGTACAAAAGTAATGAAAAGTACAAAAGTAATGAAAAATACAAAAGTAATGAAAAATACAAAAGTAATCAAAAGTACAAAAGTAATCAAAAGTACAAAAGTAATCAAAAGTACAAAAGTAATGAAAATTTAATAAATAGTAAAAAAGTAATAAAACGTTTAAACTATTTAAAGTTATAAAAAAATTTAAAGTCATACAAAAATATTAAAAAGTAATAAAAAGTTTTTTAAAGTACTAAAACCTATAAAAAAGTTTAAAAGTTATAAAAAATTATAAAAAAGTTAAAAGTTATAAAAAGTTATAAAAAAATGTAAAAGTTAGAAAAAAGTTTAAAAAGTACTAAAAACATAAAAAGTTTAAAAGTTAATTTTTTTATTAAAAAGTAAAAAAGTTATAAAAAGTTTCAAAGTTATACAAAATTATTAAAAAGTACTAAAAAGTTATATATATATTTTTTAACGTTTTTAAAACTTTTTGAAAATTTAAAAAGTACTAAAAAGTCATAAAGAAAGTAAAGAAAGTTATAAAAAAGTAATTAAAGTTTAAAAAAGTTATAAACAATTAAAAAAGTAATAAAGTAATATAAAGAAGGGAACTAAGTTATACAGTAGCGAGGTTCATTCTTAACTAATATGGAAAAAAAATACGGTTACTAACCAAGTAATTTAGTTGGCATGAGTCTGCATTCATTTTTAGTCAGTAATCCATAAGGATAGACGAGATCTAAACACTGAGTGGATTTTCTACAAAAGCACTTTTTTAAACCCTGTCAAAAAAACAAAATCAAAATAGTAGAATCAATAGAGAGGAAAGATTCAGCCGAACGTGCCGATATGTTTGTAATTTTTGTGGGTTAAATGTGACCCGAGAAACGCTGAAGATGGTTCTCCTGATATCTCCATTCAAAGAAATGCACACAGGGCCTTACACTCGCGCACAAACGTTGGTCTGTGTGTGACGTTTACGTGTCCTTAAATATTTTTTAGGTTAAGAAATGAGAGTTTAATCCAGGGGTCAGGAACCTTTTTGACTGGGAGAGCCATAAAAGGCAAATATTTCAAAATATATATTTCATTGAGAGCCATATGGTATTTTCAACGTATAATTTTAATGCAACTTCTGGTGCTGCATGATGCTGGGGGGGGGGGGGGGGTGCAGGCAGTGGCGGTTTTGATGGGCGCCAAAAAATGTGCCCATCAAAAAATGTATAAATATGTTAAGTTTTTTTTTTGTTACTGCCAGGTTTTGAACTCAGCACCCGTCACCAAGAAGGCATCTCTACTCACTAAGCCATAGTGCCTACATGGAAAAAAAATTCTTCACTTCTTTACCAAAAGTACAAAACCATAAGATTGTTTATTTATTTTTAATTAGGGGGAGCGGGGGAGGCGCCACGAGTGAAGCTTGCCTAGAGCGCCAAATGTGCAAGGGCCATCCCTGGGTGCAGGTGACGGTGACTTTTTCTTTGCCCCTCCTCGATGCGCGCGCAGACCCCGGAGCTCGTCTCTGCAGCGTGCGAGCCGAGAGCCGAGAAATGTTACACTTAGACAGAAGTGACATGCTGCTGGTTAGATACGATTAATAACAGACGGCTGTTTAGTTTAATAAAAGAACAAAGACGTGCTCTTTAAGAAAAGGGACCTTAAATTACTTCTGCTGTAATCTGGCACGATAGAGATTTTTTTTGTTTTAACTCAAACTCAAAAGAGCCATATGCCGTCACCGAAAGAGCCATAGGTTCCCGACCCCTGGTTTAATCGCAGTTCAGAAAATGTTCCCGTTTCCTTAAAAAAAGTTAAAATGTCGTCAGGTTTTCAGTGGAGATGACTGAGGAGAAAGCCGGACTTCTCCCCTCGTTAAGGCTTCTCTAGAAAAATCTGGGAAACTGTTGGATTCCACAGTCGCGTGTCTACGACAAGCACAAGATTCTCTACTACTTTATCAAAAAGTGATGCCTAAAGAGTAAGAATTGTGGCCGTAGTGACGATATACACATCTTTTTTTCGCAAGATTCTGAAGCAGCACTGCACTCTAGCGATGACATCACAGCTCTAGACTTCCCCACACACACACTCAGTGAAAACTCCAGGAGGAGCAAAAACGGCGGAGGTCGACGCAGAGAGGCCACCTTTCTATATCCGTTTGACACTAAATGGACTATGATTTACTAAAAGATCATTAAAATAGAGATTGAGACCATAAACTTATGTTTTCAATGTTTACTGAGGGAATAAATCAAGAGAGAAGTAGAATCATTTCCCCATAGATGTCTATACAACCAGAGGAGTCGCCCCCTGGTGGCTAAGAGAGAGAATGCAGGTTTAAGACACTTCATCATTGGCTTACATTTTCAGAACCGGAAGTTAATTAATACCTGTAAAAATAACTACATTTCCATCAGCTCAGTTGCTTTTAGTGCAAATATTAGCATTGGGAGTGAGAACGGGTTGAATGTGTACACAAAAGATGATACAACAAATACATCTAGTAGCTGTGGACCAAAGCTGGTGAACCATCCCTGGAGTGATGACACAATTTACTTAGATTTACAGTTTTATTAATCCAGTAAAATGTATGGGGCAAAAAACTCAGTTTCAAATAATCTGCACATATTTTTTTTATTAATAGTTTTAAATATCCAGAGTCCAGAATATTTAATTTAGTGTCATTTACAGTCATTTGAATCCTTATATATATATATATATATATATATATATATATATATATATATATATATATATATATTGATACTATATCTTTTTTAAATAAGATTACATATTATACTGTATTAAAAAAAAAAATACGGAAAAAAGTGCAACTTGAACTATGCACCTTACAGGTGAAAACTATTTACAAAATACAAACTAATGCAGACATAGAAAGAGAGGCTTTGCCTTGGGACCAGCTAAAAGCAAACAGTCCAGCATGTCACCGTAAACACCAGAGATAGTGGCCGCCTCTGGGCCGCATGATGTTGCGTAACTTCACAGTTAAAGTCTGGTGCACCATGTTCGCCTGAAACACTTACTATTTAACTCCAAGTTCTCTTGTAAATCAACCCAATACTGTTCGATAAACTGGGCACACGTTCACATCATTTGCAGTCGGTCCATAAATACATTTGCTTCTGCACATCGGTGTTCATGTGTGACGATACACGTCCGGTTCAAACCTGCCGCAGCCGTTCCAGGTGGGTTGGAGTAAGCCGTGTTGCAATAAAAGTCTCAAGGACCTCTTGGAGATCAATGTGTCGGTATCTAATAGAGGTCGACTCTGATGAGCGTTCACGGTTTAAAAACGTTACATAAGATGCAGATAACCAGAGCAAAGCCATTCTTAGATAGAGTTGAGTGTTGATTAGCTGCACTGATGCTTTAAATGGTTTGATGCAACAATACATGTTTCAGAATGTAAAAGGTTTGAGGATTTTGACTCTTGCTTTTAATTACGGTTTTAATTTAAATAATAGAGAAAATGTTAAATTTTATAAAAAATAACTGCCTCAATTATTAGATATATTTGCATCAGAGGATGAATCCCATGACTTCATAAATCCTCAGATGTATATTAGTTTGACAGTGTTGACGGTCGGTTGAACATTATTTTCCCTTCAGGATAAATCACAATGGGTGTTGTCATAATTTGTTGTTTAGTGCCATCATCAGGTCAACATTTAAAAGTTTTCAATACTTTGGGTTTTAAATATTATAAGTAAGAGGTGGACGTGACGCCACACATTAGTTTGTGGACATTTTGAAGCCTCAAGTTTGGCCTTTTGGCCATCTCCATCTTGGCTTTAGTGAAGTGACCATATTTGGACTGAGGAGGGTTGACGCAGAGACCCCTGATACCTGTCAATCACCTTGAAGCCCCGCCCCATATGCTTTATGGTCTATTTGATTCGAAATGTACCATAATTTATTAAATGAACATCATGCTGTATTGAAGAAAACTTAAAACTAGAGATCGAGACCATAAACTCATGTTTACAATGTTTACTGATGGAATAAATCAAGAGAGAAGTAGAGTCATTTCTATAGACTTCTATACAACCAGAAGATGGAGATCAGAAATAATGCAAGCTGAAGGCACTTCAGCGTTGGCTTCACGTTGCCGCCTGATAAGTATCTGAACAACGAATGACATTTAAATTCAAGAAATAAATAAAAATCATTCACATATATTCGGATCTCAGTCACCTACATTTTGTTGTTTTGGCACTCAACGTGTTAACCCGCTTGAAGGTTGTTCCGGGTAAAGTTTCGGACTTGGTCCTCGACCTGTGGGCGTGCCAACGCGCCAGTCAGGGACAGGTTGCAGCGGGGATATTCGTTACCAGGGCAGTGAAGGGTTCCAGTGAGAGAGAGGAGGGGGGGCTGGTTAGGCTTTAACTTGCATGTATAGTTTAAATACACTAATATCACCTCAGTTATGTCTCGTATATTAAACCTAATCAACTTTCATTTGCGGAGAGATTTCGCGGCGTGTGGCGGGGGAGCGCGCCTTCCTTTGAGAACCATCTGCTGCACCTCGAGAAAACAGGCAGAGGAGAGGTGAGACGTTCACGTGCGCGCTGCTGGACATTTCTATTGAACACGTTTGTGATGGATGAGGATGTATTACATAGAACCTGCCGTGCGTAAAATACGCGTAAAGTTGCACACACAGCTTTGCGCAGAAATGTTAAAGCAGTTATGGTGCATCATTTGTATCTTTCTTTTTGGTTTATTTGATAAGCGACAGTGCACATTAATAAAAGAAATCCTGTAAATGTGACAGAGTTATAGCCAAGGGGATCATTTTCATCTGTAGTCCCGAGAGATAGATATAAAACAAACCTAAAAACATAAGATTATATAAATACAATGTGTGTACAATATTTACGCTTTCCAAAAAGTGCACAAACAATTAATAGTACGAATAGTGAATATACTCTTATATATTCTCAAGTACTAACAAGACATGCAACAAGAAGACTCACAAATTCAAAACAGACAAAGCTCATACAATAATGCCGCACATGGTGGTAACTTCAATAATATCTCCGCTCTGGTTGCAGGTGGGACGCATTGTAAACAGACTAGCGAGGGGTGCATGTTGTAAAGCTGCAATGATTCACCTGTAACATCTCTGTCTTTCTGCAGTGATGCGACCTCAGCTCTCAGAAAGAGGTGGAAGGACACCGCCGACACGGTCATCATCGGCGGGGGATGCGTGGGGGTCAGCGTGGCCTATCACCTGGCCAAAGGTGGCGTGAAGGATGTGGTGCTGCTGGAGAAATCCGAGCTGACGGCTGGGTCCACCTGGCACGCTGTAGGTCAAAGTCTATGTATCCATACAGAGAATGAGAAGGTGGACACACGTGAGATGTTTCTTGGATGTGATGTGTCACACAGCATGAGCACATTGTCACACATCATACAATACACGCTTCCATTTTTGGTTTGCAACTTACTTATTTAGGATTTTTCCTCAATAAAAGTCATAAAATAGTCACAATAATCACAATTTACTTAGATTTACAGTTTTATTAATCCAGTAAAATGTATGGGGCAAAAAACTCAGTTTCAAATAATCTGCACATATTTTTTTATTAATAGTTTTAAATATCCAGAGTCCAGAATTACAGAATATTTAATTTAGTGTCATTTACAGTCATTTAAATCCTAATATATATATATATATATATATATATATATATTTTTTTTTTTTTTTGATACTATATCTTTTTTAAATAAGATTACATATTATACTGTATTAAAAAAAATATTAAACAGTAACTGAATCGATTATGGAAATAGTTTCAGATAAAACATTTTCAGATTGACAAATTAATAAATCCTCCCATGTTAGGCTCTGGAATTTGGAAATATTTGGGATTTTTTTTTTAAATTACATAATATAAACGTTGACGCTTGTGAAACATGGATTTAAAAAAAAAGCTCAACTTGGATTGTATTTACAGTATATGACAGGACATTTTATTAATATAGAATTAATATAATTCCTCTGAATTCCAGGAGAGAGCTTTCTTCCTCGACAGCCTCACTTAGTGAAGATGTTTACAGACTTTTATGTTCCACGGCAGCCGTTCCACATTTTCCAGTCATCTGAGGTCTCGACCCACTTACCGACCCCGCCGCTCATTCCCTTCACTGCAATGCTATTAATACACGCTCGACATGTCAGACACGGGGAACGTACACTTATGTTACTCTCTTTAAATCTGGGGGGGGTGGGGGTCGAGAGCCTATCCCAGCATGCATTTGTGTGAGTGGCAGGGAACTCCTTCTATGAGTTATAGTCAGTTTAACTAAAACTGCTATAAATCAATACATTTACATTAACAACATAATTGTGATTTTTGAAATTTCCCCACTGTGAGACAAAAAGGAATATCAACTCAAACCAATAAACAAATGACTAATGACAAATAGGTTGTGAGGAAGACTTTGCAGCTCTGCGGAGTGTTTTAGCATCTTTAAATCTCACTGTTTTGATTTTAACGTTCACTCACACAGCTCTCGTTAGCGTCGTTAGAACCTAAACCAGAGCTAAATTGACTAGATCAAGAAGACAGGGACGCATTTAGCTGCTAAGGAGACACATATTTGCCTCAGGAAGTGGTGGGAATCAAAAGAGAGGTTTGCAAACATATGAATTAAATACGTTGTCAGTGTTGTGTTCCCAGTCTTTAATCTCTGGGTTAATGCAGCGGTGAGTGCTGTGGATGTGTTTTCTCACCCAGGTTTTGTATTCCAGGCTGGCTTGACAACATATTACCACCCAGGCATCAACGTCAAAAAAGTCCACTATGACAGCCTTAAATTATACGAGAAGCTGGAGGCTGAAACTGGACAGGTGAGCCACCTCTCTCCTCACTTTGATGCGTCGATGAGCGTTTTTTATCTGAGTGCTCACGTGTCGTTGGTTTTCGTCTTTTCCTCCGCAGGCAGTGGGCTTCCATCAGCCCGGCAGCGTCCGCATCGCCGGAACGGCGGCTCGAGTGGACGAGATGAAGTACCAGATGACACGCACACATTGGAATTGTACCGAGCAGTACTTCATCGGACCGGAGAAAGTCCTGGAACTTTTCCCTCTCCTCGATATAAACAAGGTTTGTACGATCCATGGAAATATTGGTGGATTTAACACCTCATAGTGAACGTGATTCCGATGGATTAATGATATTGATTTCTGGTGATTCATTCACAATACCATAATACAACATAATCTCTAGAAGGCGTTTGAAATTCTGCATTCTCGTCCTCGTTGTGCAGCTTGCTAAGAGTTATTTTAGAGGATCAATACCACTCTCTTATTTGTCTGTTGGAAATATGAAGCTACAGACAGGCAAAAGCAGTGAGGTCACACAAAGGTCAAATCTAGTATTATGATTATGTGTGGACACATAGGCATATTTCTATAAAAAGAGTAAACAGTTAAACTTGGGAAAGTCTGTTCGGTCCGTTTTGGTAAATAATCTCAAGATTTTTTCAACAATTATGGGCCAGATTTCCATGAATTTTGCTATGAATATTCATGATCCCCAGAAGATTATTCACTTTGATTTTGAGTGATCTTATATTTTGGTCTGGCAGCATCATAAGACAGAAATTACCTTTTGTGCACAGGAATTTCCATAAAACATAGCAGCAGCGTCACGGGACAATTAGCATGAACTCAATAGCACAACTGAAGCAGAACTGCCAATAATGATCTTTACTCAGAATATCATCAGGAACAGAACACTAAGAAATATGTGGACATCATGTGGAACACACAAGACAACCTGGCAGAGGATAAGAGCAAGTGAGGGGACCTCAGTAGACAGAGACTAACGAGGGAATGGGCAACAGGTGAGACGGGCATGAGGACCAGGTGAAGGTAATGAGGGACTAACGAGGGCGTGGCCAGAGGCAGGTGAGAGAACAGGTGAAGGGAGTTGGATTAACGAGATGGGAAGCAGGATCTGGAATGACGTGATACATCGTGAAACAGGCAGACAGGATGAAAACAACTAATAAAACAAAGGTGTGGAACTAAATGGTTACAAGCACATTCTTGCGTTCGTGCTCCTCAGAGGAAGAACCTTTTTTTCAAATAGGCTTCCAGTTTTCCTGTTACATCATCATCAGTCGGCTAAAACGTTAACTTTGCCACACAAACATCAAATATTTGTTAGGTCAGAAGATAATGAGCCCCTTTCCTTTTGTCTGGCACGCCCACAAGAACAAAATCAGTGTTTTGGCAGAAAAATGGTCCAAATCTAATTCGAAAGATTATAATTAAATTGCCAAGCACATTATCAGAGAAGAAGAAGAAGAAGAGCCCTTTCCCTTTAGTATCTTTCATCATCTTCAGGAGGCCAACGTGTCGACTCGTATTCAAATCATGAAATATTGTCAGGTTGCCGCCACAAAGACAAATGGCCAACAGGCCAACATGTAAATTGGAGTCTCTCTCTCTCTCTCTCTCTCTCTCTCTCTCTCTCTCTCTCTCTCTCTCTCTCTCTCTCTCTCTCTCTCTCTCTCTCTCTCTCTCTCTGTCCAGGTGTTGGCCGGCCTGTACACCCCAGGAGACGGCCACATCGACCCCTACTCCCTGACTATGGCCCTGGCTGCCGGCGCTCGCATGTACGGAGCCCAGATCTACAACCCGGCCCCGGTCACCGGCCTCACGCCGACCGCTGACGGCAAGTGGGACGTCCAGACTCCTCACGGGACCATCCGCGCCAACCGCATCGTCAACGCAACAGGTCTGTACCTCACTCTCGATCTAGAGACGGCATGTCGATGCTTTCTGCTTTTGCTGTTTTCGGGCCTTGGATGTCTCTTTTGCGTCAAAGTCTGCTTTAGATACAATATGTTTCAGATAAAATACCATTCAAAAGTTTGGGGTCACTTAGAAATGTCTTTATTTTTCAAAGAAAAGCATGTTTTTTGAATGAAGATAACATTAAATTATAAAGAAATGCACTCTATACATTATTAACGTGGTAAATGACTATTCTAGGTTGAAACACCTGTTTAAAAAAAATAAATCTCTACACGGTTGTATAGAGGCCCATCTCCAGTGTTCTACTTGTACATTGTGTTATTGCCTTAGAAGACTAAAGGAGGGGTAGAATTTTGGAAAACCCTTTTGTTATGTTAGCACAGCTGAAAACAGTTATGCTGGTCAGCGAAGCTTTTCAACTGGCCTTCCTTTTGAGCTTGAAGTCTGAAGAACACAATTCATATTTAAAATAAAAATAATTAACCTTGTCAATGTATTTACTATATTTTCTATTAATTTTGCAATTCATTGGATAAATAAAAGTGAGTTTTCATGGAAAACACAAAATTGTCTTGTTGGGTGACCCCAAACTTTTGAACGGTAGTGTAAATACAACGTGAGGCTCATATATACAACAGTTCATACACTAAGCTCTGGTCTATGCATTACATTTAGTACATACACTTTCTATGTGTGAACACAAATTTGAATTTGACTTGAATGCCCTTTTTTATTTTCTTTGCACGCATTGAAAAATGGAAAAGTATGACGATGAAATGTAACACTGGTGAGAATATCTGCTGATGAAGACACAAAGCAGAACATCCCACAGTGGCTGCTCTACGTTATCTGTGGACGCTGTTCAGGAGGAGACCTTTGCCCACACAGACCACCGCTCGCCCAGATCAGCGTGTTTAGACTTTGGCTGGAACCGGGTCAAACCAGTTCTGGGGGGATTGTGTTGGCAAGGACTCCTTTAATCCCGGCTGCTGTTGTTTGTTTATCAGGAATGTGCTTCAGTAGAAGACATATAATATATACATATAAACTTTGGAGCGGTCTGGAAAGCAGCTCCACTGGTACCTACCAGTTAGACATTAGAGACCTTTAATTAAGGTCAAAGGTTGCCTAGAATGTGACCCGATAGGATCAGTTTCAACAGGTCAGCCTTGTTTTGGCCTTTTATGTGAAGAGGACAGCGACACTTTTCAAACTGGAAAGTGTTCTCAATAATAGGATTAAACACTGGACGTTGATGTTGTGCAACACTGTTGATTATATAACTTTTTTGCAGGCTTGCAAACTAGATTTCAAACTCTGTGTTACAAGTTACAGCTGATTTGTTATGTGTATCTTTAAAAAAATGTAATTGTAATTTGTGTCCTCACAACATTTCCACATTGTATTCATCCTGTGACCTTCTGAGCTGATTATTATACGTTTTATATTCATGAATGGAGAAACAAACCGAGCTCAGCAGCTGATAGCAGAACTGGTTTCAAAGGTTGTTTTATTTTGGCGAGCTTGTTGACTCCGCTCTCCGCTCTTCTCCTGGGGAACCCAGTGAATCGGCCCTGCAGTATGCAGGCGTCTGGTAAACACGGCCCTCTTGCATAAACCTCCCCAGACCTTATCTGGATGTTGTGTGCATGCCCCCCGTCCCCCCCTGTCCCCCAACCCCGTCCCCTCACCATGAGAAAGAGTCCACATGTGGTGCTCACGCAGAGCGTAAAGAGTAATTAATGCAGATTATTTAAATAAATTTACCCTGTTGGAAATATAATGTAATTTAAGTGGATTTTAATTTAATTATTGGTTTATAGATCTCACTTTTCAAGGTCCACATTGGTCTTTGTTTGGTGGACATCTGCTACACACAGACGCACAATCATAAGCGGGCACCTCTACATATGCCTAGCTTTAAGCCTCAAGATCTTTAAAATATGTGAGTTAAATTAGCTTTAAAGACTGTATTTATACTGGGCTGTCAACATGTTTATTTCTGCTGTAAAGTTGGACATTTTAACATGGAGGTCTACGGGGATCGACTCGCTTTCTGACGTCTCTAGTGGCCATTTGAGGAACTTCCGGTTTTGGCACGTCTCACTTTCTCAGCAACAGAGGTTGCCACTTGTTCACAGCACAGCATGTTGTTGTGTTGGGCTGTTGGTATAAGAACCAGCTGGTGAACAGAGGGCAACATTTAGATGGCTGTAACACACTGTGTGTGTGTGTGTGTGTGTGTGTGTGTGTGTGTGTGTGTGTGTGTGTGTGTGTGTGTGTGTGTGTGTGTGTGTGTGTGTGTGTGTGTGTGTGTGTGTGTGTGTGTGTGTGTGTGCGCCTTGGATACACCTGTTGTGTCAAGAACCACCAGGTTTTGAGTACTTTGGCAGGTGCTATGTGGATATATTTTGTCCCAGAGACAAAGTCACAACCATGTGACTTCCATGTGTACGAAGATGAGTGTGGTCCAAAGACGGGCTCTGGAAGTCGGGGGCTAGGAAATAGGAAAGGGGACATTTTATGCCCGTGGCCTGATCTTTGCAGAGCGGCATAACGTGCAGGATGGTCTCTCGCTCCCTCTGTGTCTGCTGAATGAGCTGCTGAGAAGTTGCAGTTACATAGCGTTCATGACTGTAACCCCTGAGGCTGAGTGCTGCTGTGAAACTACGATGTCCTGGGTCCTCACACACGGCTCTGGGGTCTTTTAGAAAATTTTAAATATTGGCAGTTAGTCGTCGTCAATGCAGCCGAATGTGCAGAATGTGAGGGTTTGAGCTGATCAGGTCCCGCTGCACATTTAACTACACACATGCATCACTCTGTTGTGTTTTTATAAATGACAGGATGTTAAAACAGGTGATCCTTTATTTGATCACAAGAATTCCTTCTCTTCAAATAGCTTTAATTCCTCGCCGCTTTTTTTTTTGTCGTTATCGGTTCGTCTGTTTCGCCGCCCGGTGTCTATTATTTTGTTAATTGTTGTGTTTGTGCTCTCAATGTTTGCATTTTTCCACCTTTAAAGTTTCATGATGTTGCATTAGCCCAGTCTTGTTATAAAAACATTCTTAATATAGGGTTAGTTCACCTAAATTACAAAATAAAATCACCCCTTTTATCCCCGTCCTAAAGCAGCTTCATGGTCTGTTTGCCTCTTAAAGAACCTCATTTACTAAATGAAGACATCATGCCGTTTTGAAGAAGACCTGAAACTAGATATTGAGACATAAACTCATGTTTACAATGTTTACTGAGGGAATAAGTCGAGTCATTTCCTCATAGACTTCTATAGGATTTGCCTAAATAGGAAATATTTTAATTGATCATTCATTCTCACTCATTCAAATGCGGCCCGCAAAGTGGAGCCGACTTAATATTGTAACTTGATTTGACCCCATCTCTGTTTATTTTTTTATTTTTTAAAGGTTTCTGGGCCCGGGAGGTGGGCAAGATGATTGGATTCGAACACCCCACCATCCCGGTGCACCACCAGTACGTCGTGACGGCAACGGTTCCAGAGGTCAAGGCCCTGAAGAAGGAGCTGGTCGTCATCCGGGACCTGGAGGCCTCCTACTACATGCGTCAGGAAAGGGATGGCCTGCTGTTCGGCCCGTACGAAAAGATGGAGAAGATGGTGCTGCAGGACTCCTGGGTCCGAGACGGCGTGCCCGCAGGTCGGCCCGCCGCGCAAAACACATTTAGTCTTTTTAACGTTTGATTTCCTTTAGCTCACTTCCCGCGTGGCTGCTGCAGGTTTCGGTAAGGAGCTGTTTGAGTCGGACCTGGACAGGATAATGGAGCATGTCGAGATGGCCATGGAGATGGTCCCCGTGCTGAAGGAGGCTGACATCATCAACACGGTGTCCGGACCAATCACGTACACCCCTGACCTGCTGCCCATGGTCGGGCCGCACCAAGGAGTCCGCAACTACTGGACGGCCATTGGCTTCGGGTGTGTGTTGGGGGCTGGGGACTGGGGAGCGGATGGGGGCTGATTGGTGACACTCAAAGCTTTGGACTGGTTTCAGGTACGGAGTCATCCACGCCGGCGGGATCGGTAAGTTCCTGAGCGACTGGATCCGGAACGGGGAGCCCCCCTACGACCTGATCGAATGCGACCCCAACCGCTACGGCAGATGGTCGGACGTGTCTTTCCTGTGCGCCAAAGCTCGGGAATCGTACGGCTTCAACAATGTGGGTAAGAAGAAGATGATCGCTCGCTCACCGGACGGGAAAAAACATTCTCTTTTAACTGTCGCCGAGCGGTAACGCCCTCCCCCCTCTTGTCGGCCTCGCCAGTCGGGTACCCGAAGGAGGAGCGGTTCGCCGGGCGACCGACCAAACGGACGAGCGGCGTTTACGAGCTGCTGAAGGACAAAGCTTCCATGGGCTTTCACTCCGGATGGGAACAACCGCACTGGTTCTACAAACCTGGGGATGACGTTGAATACAAGTAAGGCATCGAGACGCCGGTCTAAAATATTACTTTCATGTACTTGTTCTTTAAAAATATCTGATATTGGCTTTTTTTAGGCACACTTATTGGTAAATACTTAGATATCTCAGCAACTGGTGGATGTATTGACATGAAACTGTATGCAGACATTGTTTTTTTTTAGAGGATGAATATCGCAAATTAGTGTTGTGATCCTGTGACTTTTCCTCGGGAGACACCATCATGTCAAAAATGATGAACTTTATACCTGCTAAACAGTGTAAAGGCTACATTTAGCTCTCAGTGCAGCCTCACAGGCCACTGACATGCCTGTTGACTCAATATACTATCCAAGTCAACGGGAAATACCTTCAACTATGTTCATTCATAATACTTCCACATTCATTGTTTTGCATTCTGCAATGTAGCCCTTAAAAACAGATGTTTGTATTAATTATAGAGAACCATTATAACAAGGTTTCCGTGCTGTCTTCAGGCCCAGTTTCCGACGCACAAACTGGTTCGGACCGGTTGGCAGGGAGTGCAAGCTGGTGATGGAGAAGGTGGGAGTGATCGACCTGACGCCCTTCGGAAAGTTCCTGGTGAAGGGGAAGGACTCGCACAAGCTCCTGGACCGCCTGTTCGCCAACACCCTGCCCAAGGTACGGCGCCTTGCTCATACCAGGTGAGAGTCCTCTCTCTCTCTCTCACTCGTCATCCTCATCATCCTCTTCATCCTCTTGGTCTTCAGGTGGGCCTCACGAACATCAGCCACATGCTGACACCCACGGGGAAAGTCTTCGCCGAGGTCACCATCACCCAGCTGTCACCGGGGGAGTTCCTACTCATCACGGGCGCGGGGTCGGAGGGACATGACCTCAGGTGAAACCGCTTCAACAGTTTAGCTCAATGTGTTTTTAATCCTACCTGAATAATGAAGCAAGCAGAACATAACAAGGTTATAGATTATATAATGAGATGTTTTCATAACAGCCAAATATGGTCAATACCGCTAATATCAAAATGCTGAACTTAAAAACCGCCGTTCACAAACCAGTGAGTGACGTCACGATGACGAGGTCCACCTCTTATAGACAGTCTGTGCTCTAAACACTACGATACCCATGAGCGTCGGCCACCGTTGCCACGGAGAATCTACAACAAGATATATTTTCCAGGTATTTTTTATTTATTTATTATTTATATTTGATTAGTGTTCAGAATCTCACATACACATATTTCAATTTTTAGTAAAAAACTAAAAACTAAACAACAATCCAGGTATTTTCTAACTCTGAATTGCCTATTACTGTTTATAAATAAATTAATGAAGCATTTACTTCCACCAGAGACGCCCGTAAATATGAATTAATTTATTGTTTTATGCTTAAAAGATGCCGCCAGTCCATTTTCTTTAAATGAAAATACAATCCTAGCTCCTTCCACTTTGCAACTTGTAGTCATTGTAGTTTTAGTACTTCTGATAAAACTACACTCATGCATCTCAGCAGGATGGCCCAATCAACAAAGGCCACATGCACAAACCCTGACACGCACTCACACACCTATGTACACAAGTAGACTAAAAATATTCATTTAGCAGAGTACACAATGTGGGTTCTCGCTCCCTGACCGGAGCTGCTCCCCAAACTGTGCTGAAGAGAACTCTCTGAGTCTGTTTTATACGGCAGAAACCTAAAACCTCAGAGCAGCTGTCAACACGACTCCCCTCCGTTCGCTCCAATCAGGAGGCACGCGAGAGAGGGAAGGACAGGTTGTAGTGCTCAGTAGCGCCCTCTACTGGTGAAGACGATGGATGAAGAGTTCAACCAGTTCACGTCAGCCACGTGGCTGCGATGTCAAATACTGAGTGGAAGATAAATGTTATTATAGTCACGTCTACATTCAGTTTGACTCCCTTTGAGGTCTATTTGTACAGCATCATGTTTTTTTTAAAGGAACAGTGTGAAATTTAGAAGCATCTACAATTTCTTTACAATTAGTTTTTTTCTTTTTCTTTGTGTATTTTTACTTTCTCCAGGTGGATAGAGGCAGAAGCTGAAGACGGAGGGTATGACGTGGACATCAAGAATGTGACGGAGGATATGGGCGTGCTGGGCATCGCCGGGCCAAACTCGAGGAAAGTTCTTCAGAAGCTGACGGAGGAGGATCTGAGCGACGCCGGGTTCAAGTTTCTACACTGCAAGGTCATCCAGTTGGCCGGCGTTCCCGTCCGGGCCATCAGGATCTCCTACACAGGTGCTGCACACGCTGTGAAGTACTTCCTGTTTTAAAGAGGCCTTTTTATTGGTGTTTTCAAAACAAATACAATATTTTACCAGAAGAGCAAAATGTTTCTCTTGACTCCAGGGGAATTATCTCTAATATAGTTAAATACAATACCTGCATTAGTCTCTTATTATCACCTTGATCTCCATAAGTGATGTCATTCTTTTAAAACTAGAGAGAATAAGGCAAATAAACAAATCATCAAATTTACCTTGGAAACCAATTACTAGTGCATTTTCTATTGTTGTGTAGCTGAAAGAATAAGTCGAGTAATTTCTTAACTGCTTAAAAAGTCAATTGTTTAAGTATTTTTGCAAACAAAACCTGTCAAATGTTTAAAAGAATTCTGCTTTTCCTTTTTTTAATAACGTTCGTAGCTTTGGCTTTTGGACTCTGATTAGTATTATTACTTGTATACAGTTCTGTAATAGGTGTGCTCAAGAATAAATGCTTAGTTTTTATCATTTTAAATTAAGTTCACTAAATACTGAGAAACTCTTCTTCTAAACTACACAAACTAAAGTCTGCTGAAGGCCTCTGGCCAGTAGACGGCCGTGCAAATGACACTTTTTACCACTGACACAGTGGTCAGTGACACTAAACTTGCGTGTGTGTGTGTTTTTGTGTCTGTGTGTTTAGGTGAGCTTGGGTGGGAGATGTACATCGAGCAGAAACACATGGCGACTGTGTACGAGGCCATGATGAAAGCAGGAAAAGACGAGGGCATCGACGATTTCGGCACCTACGCCATGTCCTCCCTCAGACTGGAAAAGGGCTTCAGAGGCTGGGGAGCCGAGGTACGCACGCACACACACACACACGCACACGCACACGCACACACACACACACACACATTATATAACATGTTAATCATTGAGCTTTAAAGGTGCAGTTGTATATATTTTGTTCACTTTAAAAGAGCTAGGCTAGCGGTTTCTCCCTGTTTCCAGTCTTTATGCTAAGCTAAACTAACTGGCTGTAGCTTCATATTCATGTTGATTTTTACAGATGAACTGTGACACAAATCCACTGGAGGCTGGATTGGATTATTTCATCAAAATGAACAAGGTAACCATCCATCAGAAATCTAGTTTTATAATTTATTTCCTCTATAAGCCAAATCAATTGTGAATCCCACTGTTTTCTGTTCTCCAGCCCGCTGACTTTATTGGCAAAGCGGCCATTCAGGAGATCAAAGCCAAGGGCCTGAAGAGGAAGCTCTCCTACATCTCGCTGGATACGGACGACATCGACCCCGAAGGCAACGAGACCATCTGGCTTAACGGCAAGGTCGGCAACGGCGGAAGTGGTCCAGTGAGAAAGCTTTATTATTCTGTGGTTATTTTCTCACACAAGCCGATGTCTCTTCCCCCCCAATGCCAGGTGGTCGGCAACACAACGTCCGGCGCCTACAGCTACAGCAGCCAGCAGAGCCTGGCGTTCGCCTACCTGCCCGTGGAGCTGTGCTCGGTGGGCCAGAAGCTGGAGGTGGAGCTGCTGGGGAGGAAATACCGCGCCATGGTCATCCAGGAGCCCCTGGCCCTCACCGAGCCCACGCGGACCCGGCTGCAGAAGAAGGCGAAGGGGAAAGCATAAGCCGTCCTCCATCAGTCCCTCACCAGCTGATGAAGAACGAGTTTATTGTGACGCGTCAACGAGAGTCTTATGTATCCGTGGCCGACTGTTTGTGGACGGTTCGGGGGGGGAAAGAAACTCTGTCTTCCTGTTTTGTCTCTTCCCGGGGGCGACGTTGAAAATTGCGAGTGTGCTTTATGAATACAGGGAAATAAAAATGTTTAATGTTGCTGCATCAAAATGTCTAAAAGTAGTGAGTAATTTCCTTTTTTTATTTTTTTGAATGAATGTAAATGTTTTGTAGTTCAAACGTTTTGTGAAGGATGCTTGATTCTTGAGATTTCAACTGGAGGGGTTGAATGAAAAGAACATGTTTGAAGAATCACATTTAGCACTAAATGTGACAAAGTGTATAAACACTAATAACCACGAGAAACAGAAGGATCGTCCACTTGTACAAACATTGTTTTTTAAATCTGTTATTTTTTACAAATATGTAATTCAATTGGTTTATATTAATACCTTGATAATTAAATCAAAAGCACTCACTGTCTTATATAAGGTGTGTTGTGTCTTAACTCCTTTTCCCTCTTTTTGTGTGTAAGTCTTCATTCAGACTTAAAACATGAATAATATATGTTATATAATAATATATGTTTTACTTTTAAATGCTTGTATTGCCTAATGTACCCGACTGAATAGCATTAATAGGAAGACCACTTGTGTAAAGTTACATCCATGCAACAGCGGCCCCTGCTTGTGTACTACAGTATAGTTTATTGTGTTTGTAATGTATACTGTGTTGTATACAGTACATTGAACAGTAATATTACAATATTATGAGTTATGTACTGTAAAATATAAATCGAAGAATGCCATGATGTATAATTTGATAAAATGCATATAAAGCACAATAGTGATATAGTATTATACAGCATTATGCGTAAAATAATCTAATGGGAAATGTAATGATGGTGGATATAGTTTAATACGTTAGTTAATAAGAAACTTTATTTGAAATACATCAGCATTTATACATACAAGTAAATAAATATTAATATATAAATGCACGATATATGTACAAACAATTATAGAATAATAACAGTGGAGAGATGTAAACAAACACAAACAACAGTGTGACAGTGTTATGGTTGAGTGATTTTGTGAATTTATTAGATTGATATATTTAGATTATATTTGTCTACATCTTCATTACATCCAAATGAGGTCTCCTGCTATCAATTAATTTAATTATCAATAATTCTGATAATTTTGTTCTCCCTTAATCGATTAATTTGTATTCCTCTAAGAAAATTGTGACATTTCTCGTTTTTTCTCAACAGATCAAAACCCAAAGATATTAATTTAAAGTGACGTTAAAATTGCCAATTCTAGAGATATTTTTACTTGGAAAGTGACTCAAATGATCTATTATCAAATTATTATATTTATTGAGTAATTATTTGTTGATCAGCTAATCGATTAATCAACAAATGTCTTCAGCTCTTTATCCCAGATGCGTCGTTGATTTCGACTGCTGTTCTCACCGACGCGAAGCGTATGTATATTTACTCATGTCGGCTTCCATACTTTCACTTGATTGGCTGTTTTTCCAGGCATCTGATTGGCCGCCGCAGACGATGTGCGTTTTCAACCTGCATAATACGGAAGTGACATCTGGATGGGGTTGTAACCTTTATATTTCAGTGATTTGATTCTTATATCATTGCAATGAAGGGACTCACCAGTTAACGCAGCCACGTTTACGTCTTTCTTCAACCGACACATAAAACCCAACGGACGCTCCCGACAAACTATTTCGACTAACGAGGCTCAGACCTTGAAACTATAGCGATGGACTTTTCGCTTTTCTTAAGTGTGTTTTGTGCAAGTTTCCCGGTGTCTTTAGCCGCTCGGCCGCCTCACATCGTCTTCATCCTGGCGGATGACTTCGGTTGGAACGATGTGGGCTATCACAACTCTGAGATCATCACCCCGAACCTGGACAAACTGTCTGCAGGAGGAGTCCGGCTGGAGAACTACTACGTCCAGCCCCTGTGCACACCGTCCAGGAACCAGCTCATGACCGGGAGGTACCAGGTGAGGCCCGCACCTCGCTGCCTGCTGCGCCCCGTTTCTAGGCTTGGTCACATCGTCCTGCAGGGCGTGTGGCACTGCTCTATGGGCAGGTGTGGACAGTACTCATTGTGCAGTAACTGTCATATCTGGATTATTATGCCTCCTGCATTAATGTGCATGTTTAAAAACTGCTTTAATCCTCCTGTTGCCTTCAAATGTACTACATTTTTTTTACCCCTAGGCTCAATTTGACCCCAGCAATTGAAACCGAGAGAAAATTCTTAGAATTAATATTGTTTCCCAAGTTTAAGTCTGAGGTACTTTATGTTTGTTTGTTGACGACCTAAATAACCTTTTAAATAAATAAAAAGGCTGACATTTCTTATATGTTTTACACAGTGAAAAGTAGCTTGGGGTCAAATTGACCCCAAAGTTTTGTTCAGGACATTAAAAACATGTCATCATGTGAATTTGATGTTTTCCCAGTTGTCCCCAATAAATTAGGAAACGTCATGAAATATGAAGCCCAAAAAATAATGTTAATAATTTTTTAGAGACGTTAAACATTGAATGGGGTCAAATTGATCCCAAAGGTAACAGGAGGGTTAACCTACATGAATGCATCTTCTTTGCAAATATGCATTTTTCCAGCTACTCCTTTTTTTATAATAAGTGTATTTATTTAACAAACTGTGAGGATTTTTCTCAACACAAAAGGAAACCCTTCAGTTTACACAGTGTAACTAAACCTGTCAGACGAATTTACAGAGTGGACATACTGGACTACCGACTATTTGGTTCTTGTTTGAACACGAAGCAAATCATGTCACATTCAAGGAGCCTTTTCCTTTGTGCACTTGTAGAAGAACAACAATATAATTTAAACGCCGTTGGAAAAAAGAACAAAAGGACAAAATCCTTATTTGGAAACTTCTCTCTGCTTCACTCCCCCACTGCTTCCCCTTTCTGCTATTCTTACGTGTTCCGTTGTGGTATTTTCAACACGAGGACTATACATTTCCTAACAATGTCATGTTGTATTAACCTCCTCAGATAAACACAGGCATGCAGCATCAGATCATCTGGCCCTGTCAGCCCTACTGTGTGCCTCTGGAGGAGAAGCTGCTGCCTCAGCGCATGAAGGAGGTGGGCTACGACACCCACATGGTGGGCAAGTGGCACCTGGGCATGTACAAGAAGGAGTGTCTGCCCACGCGCCGCGGCTTCGACACATACTTTGGTATATCTCATTAATAACAGACACTCTGATGTAACTACGGGGGCCGTTGTGTTTCTAACGTTACTAAGATGAATGCTGTGTGCTCCAGGCTACCTGACGGGCAGCGAGGATTACTTCACTCATGTCTCCTGCACGCGCATCGCGGCTCTGAACACGACTCGCTGTGCGTTGGACCTGCGGGATGGAGAAGAGGTCGCCACGGGATACCTGGGAGCTTATTCCACTGAGATGTTCAGCGAGAGGGCAACCGGAATTATTGAAAATCACAACCCTGACAAGGTGACACATACATACATACACACATGCATGCACACACGCATGGATGCATACACACACGCAGGCACAAAGTCAATTCTAATTTCAGTCATCTAATGACATTTGCCACCTAGAAATAGAATAGAAGAATAGAAATATACTTTATTAATCTCCAAGGGGAAATTTGTTGACACAGTAGCACCAATAAACTAAACACAATGAAAATATAAATATAAGAAAGAAAGTGACTGTGCATAAAGTATACAAAGTGAAATATAAAATACAAAATCAAATAAAATATATATATATACACAACATGTATGTAAATAAAATATATATACACAACATATATGTAAATACAATAGAAATAGAGAAATAGGATACAGCCATGGACCTTAGAGAACTTATTTCACCTTATTATTTAGATATACTCACTTTTGTGTGATATATACTGATTTTCATAGTAAATGTTCTTTTTCTGTGAAACATTAAAGACATTTGTGTACTTTGTCATTTTGTAGCATTAAGAAAAGATTAGTTGCAAGCCGACTGACGTCAATAACTGCAAGAGGCCGACACGGTTCGAGGCCAGCTGGCGAACATAGAGGAGTGTTTAGCAGCTAGTGAGACAGACGTGTCCTTCAGGAGTTGGTGGAGACCAGAAAATGAGCTAAAAGAGAGAATATTGGACTCAGATTATCAGAAGCAAGACTCTAAATTAAGCATTTTGTTGCACTTTAACTGTTTGCAAAGAAATGTATTAATTAATGTGCAAAACAACCACTTTTCCTCCTGATAATTGCTGTACATTTCACTGATAACATGACTGTACTTTCAGGTAAGCAGAATGTTGAATAGAGAATTTGTAAGAGAGTCCAGCCAGTCTGTCTGATGTAGCAACACGTTACGATCGCAGGGTGAGTCTTCACGTGGCGCTCTCTTCCGTCCCGCAGCCGCTCTTCCTCTACGTGGCGCTGCAGGCCGTCCACAGCCCCCTGCAGGTGCCCGAGCGCTACCTGGCCCCCTACGGTTTCATCGAGGACCCCCACCGCAGGCTGTACGCCGGCATGGTGTCCGCCATGGACGAGGCGGTGGGCAACATCACCCGGTCTCTGCAGGAGCGAGGCCTTTGGGACGACACGGTGCTGGTGTTCTCAACCGGTACGTGTTTGTACCGAGGAACAGATCACCCTCTGTTTTTTTTAAGATGTAAGCAAATGCTCCGCATCTCCGACGCACCGGATCGTCTTACTTCATTAGAGTTCACCTCTGACATTTCAGTTTTATTTACACATAAATAGGATAATCAGGTGGACGCCTCCTGGGAATGCGAATATACTTTCCGCTGCTTTTATTGTCCGTCTCTGTCTAACTCTTTTTTTTTCATAGCGTGCCAGAATGGAAACTAAAGCAGTGAGTGCTCAGCAAAGAGCCAATTACATCTGAAGTCAGCAGACTCCAAACCACATCTACTCTTTGTGCGCCGATGCCAGCTCTCCAAAGGTTGAGAGGAGTTCAGGCGACGGGCTTATCGAGTTAACGCATCAAATGGATTGATTATACATGTTATTACACATGTAAACGGATATCCTTCCACATTTGGTGTTTGCAAAAGAAAAGGAAAGCGATCGTGTAATCCACCAAATGTCCACTAGGGGGCAGTGTTTGGTTTTATTTGTCCCGTTGGGATTCTGGTCAAGCTGCATGTGGACGTTTACAGGACGCTTTCATCGGCTTCCACACACACCACGCAGTCCGGTTGACTCTTGAAACAATCATTATTGATTTTTTTTTTTTTTTTTTTTTAATGGAGAACACACCGGGAAATACGTTAAAGAGGCGCGATGATCCCAACGTGCGCCTGCTCGGGCGCATTCCAACGGATCACGTCTGAAGGAGGTAACTCCCTTTGAGGATTATTGTTAGTTTTTTTTTTTTTAAAGGGTAATTAGGAGACGAGAACAATGCTGTGAAAGCAAAGTGCAACGGTTTTTCCCTCCCCTCCTTCTTTCCCTTCATGCCTGCGGTAGGTGGCCTGTTTCATTGTTCCCCCTCCGCACATCGGGGTGGAAGGACTCAGCCGGCCATGTGCCGGGCAGACACTGAGGGGGAGAAACCTCTCCAAATACTTCCTCCTACCTTCTGTGTCAATGCGATGCACGGGTGTTATGTAATACACAGGATATAGTTCCAAAACGCATAAACATCCCGTCGTCGGGTCCGTCAACTGCTTTCATTCGTCACATCTACAAGTCATGTTCAAGATGTTGTTATTGGGCCACGTGTGCTTCAGGCTCGAGCTCTAACCTTGAAGTTCCTTCGTGATGACACTTTCTGCCTCACCGGGACTTTACTGTAAGTAAATTAGGCGAGAGAGCTTGAGGGGAAACTGGAGGGGGAGAAAGAGAGAGAGAGAGAATCGACCTTAAGGGAGCCGGAGCAGCTTGGAAAGGCATTAAGAGAGCAGACGGTCGTTTCCAGAACAGGTCGGGAATCGGCACGGACTACTTCCTGGACTCGCATGGCACGGGGAGCCCCGCCTGGATGTGATTGGTCATGTGTGTTATAGCTGGACCGGCTCATTGGGACGATGACGGTGGTCAAAGGCTCTGTTGATCCAGACGGAAATCTCTGTGTCCAATGATTACCGTTACATATTATACAGATGAGTTTCACATTCATGTCACTCCTCATGACTTTGGTGATCCTCCGACTTTTCCTCCAGCGCCACCTCGAGGATCAGGTGTGTCGGCTTTGACTGAAAAGCCTCCGCAATCCCCTCACCGCCATCGGGTCGACGTTTATATTTGATACCTTCGAAACTCAGTCTCACATAAACTATTGTTTTTTATCCTTTGGCCCATTTTACTACGTCTCTATTTTATTCTGCACATGGTGTTCTCTCCACAAGCCTCGGAGGAAATTACCACTTTACGATTTGTTTATTTACTATTTCTACTTTTTTTCTGGATAACATATTTGGGAAAAAAAGCCATATTTCCACTCTGCTCTTAATACTGCATATACAAGTTTGGGTTAGGCTCTCCTTGAGCATTTCACTGTGTCACTGGATCTCATTCACTTATTTATATATATATATATATATTCAATTTTTTTATCTCCTCTTGACATTTCGACCCCCAGATAACGGCGGTCAGACGCTGAGCGGCGGCAGCAACTGGCCTCTGCGAGGGAGGAAGTGGTCTCTGTGGGAAGGCGGGATCCGGGGAGTCGGCTTCGTGGCGAGCCCGCTGCTCAAGAGACCCGGGACCGTCTGCCGGGAACTCATCCACGTCTCCGATTGGCTGCCGACCCTCGTCGGCCTGGCGGGAGGGTGCAACTCCTCCAGGCCGCTGGACGGGTTCAACGTGTGGAACGCAATCAGGTGAGTGTGTGTGTGTGTGTGTGAGAGAGAGTTTGTGTGTGTGTGTGTGTGTGTGTGTGAATTGGCAGGTCAGAGTTTACCAGTGTGAGCAATACCGTGCTCTTAACGTTTGACAGCCTGCCCTCTCTGGGTGCCTCTTTTGCTACCCCCCCCCCCCCCCCCCCCTCCTTGTGATCTCCCTCTGCCCGTCTCCCTGACCCCACGTCTTTTCTCCTTGTCGGAGCCCCAGCTCCTTCAATAAGCCCTTTGTTACTGGGCCAATGGGAGCTCAAAGAGAAGGAAATTCCATCAGTCATTCTCACACAAGTCTGCAGTCGTCTTCCCCTCCACCCCTCCCCCCCCTCTTCTCTCGCCTCTCCCCTCTCTCCATCCCCACCGAGCCAGCCTGCTATTGGATGAGCTAATTAGTCTAGCTGCCAATCCCTTCATGTGGCAGCACACCTGAGAAGTTGTAATTTTTTTTATTAGGTAATATACATTTTAATTATTGCTTTTGAAGATCTTCTGCAAACAGTTTGCGACTCGCCACAGATGCACTTTGCCCTTTTCCACGTGCCGATCGTCACGCCGACTGACACGTTATATTTGTAAACTTAAATGTGGACGCAACGAAAAGGAGGTGAAATTGAGGGCTGCAGCAGAAAATCAAGGCTCAGCCAGGACCGCTAACTACTACTCCCGGCCTTCTCTGCGTCTCGATTGGCCGACGCGCGTCAGCTGACGGCCGCCTCGCTGCAGCAGAACACAAACTTTCTGCTTTTGTTTTTCCGCCGCTTTGCAGTTTTAATTTCTGTTTTTTATTTTTATTTTCATTGGCTCGGCTTGTTAAAAAAAAAAAAAAAAAAGAGGAAAAGCAGCAAATGGAGAATATAAAAGGCCCGGAACAGTAGTTAGGCAGAAGATAGTTATTTTAGGTGTGTTATCACACACACCGTGGTCAGTGGGAGTGTGTATGCTCTGTGGTGCAGTGCGGTCAGAGCACACGAACAACAGCCAGCTGGTTTACATTTACAGATCCCAGTGGATTTTACGGTGCATGAGACATGCTCTTGTGTGTGTGTGTGTGTGTGTGTGTGTGTGTGTGTGTGTGTGTGTGTGTGTGTGTGTCCATATGTTCTGCTTATGTTATCTTACAGCAAAGGATTTGCCTCTCCCCGTCTGGAGCTGCTGCACAACATTGACCCTCTGTATGTCGACGTCGCTCAATGTAAGTTCCCGTGTTTCTCTGTAAGTCTGCACTGCTCTGTGCATCCCAACATATCGAATCCACCCCCCCCCTCCCTCGTCCCCCCAGAGGGTTTCATTTAAGGATTTGGGCCCCAGTGGGGGGTTTCCTCTCCTCCATCTGCTGCGTCAGAGCGAGTGAACAGTGGACACGTCCGTCCGGTGAGAGTTCTGACGTTTTTGAAACGCGATCTCGTGAACTACAGACGTTGGCCGACGGGCTGAGATCACCTCGCCCGGCTGTTTCATACCGATGCGGCTGTACGTCTTCTCCCTGGCAAACGGAAATGAGGAAAATCCTCCCAGTCGTCCATCACTTGCTTTCATAAAAAATAAAAGAAGGAGTTTGGAGGAGCAGCAAAGCGACGTCCTGCTGTGGACGTGTTGGACGTAAACGTAAAGCATCTGCTGAAGTCCACGCTATATTTAAAATGTTTTCACCACTTCAGTTAGCTGCTGGACGGACCTTTCCAACGGGGAACTGAAGCCAGGATCTATATTCTCTCCAAAGACTCTCCACCAGTCTGCATTGGGGGAAAACAGCAGTTGGTTTGTGTTGCTTTAAAGCAGCACTATGTAACAATTCCCACCTTGAAATAACAGCTTGAAAAAGATTGTGCCGCTCCAATGCCTTTTAATATGTTGATGTCTCCTCCTCCACGGCCATCGGGGTCTGTGGGGAGAAAACTCCACTATGTAACATGTTGTAGCGCCCGGTCCTTGGACCTGCTTTCTGTCATGATGACCAGCGTCACATAGTCCAGTCCACCTCACAGGGGACTTTTTATTGTCTCCGCTACGCGACGTAGAGACAGAGAGACATGCTGCTGTGGAGACGACCAATAACAGACCTTTAGTTTAATAAAAGAACAAAGACGTCTTTAAGAAAGGGACCTGACATTACTGCTGCTGTCATCTGGAGGAGAGAGAAAGTTACAGGGGGCGGAGGAGATTATATTTTTTTAACTCAAACTCAAAAGAGACATATGCGTCACCAGAAGAGCCATATATGGCTCAGAGCCAGAGGTTCAGACACCTGATCTATCGTAACTGGGTATTTACCACACTGAAGTAAACATTAAATACCTGAAGGGGGCGCTACAAGGGAAAACTACATAGTGTTGCTTTAAGGCGAGGCGAGGCAAGGCGTCCGGCGGTTGAACATCTCTCGGCGCTCTCCTTCTTCCTTCTTGACACGACGACTCGAGAGCTCCTTCATCTGGATGACAGACTTCAACACGTCTCGTCTTCCACCAGACCGTCCCGACACGTGTCCCGTTGCTACAAACGATCGCAGCAGTCCGACTCCGAAAAATCAAACCGGGGAACATTAGGTGACGTTCGTGCACAAGTAGAAGATGTTTCATCTGAATCCAAGACAGTTTACTCAAATAAAAGCTGCTTTTGATCATCGTAATCTAAATATTACACTCACTGAAATTAACATGCGTCTATATTTCCTGACGCTGATGAGATTAAGGGACGTCCACTGATCATAATCCAGACGCCATGCGAGGTTCCCCTCCAGCCAGGCTCCTCATCAACTCTCTTCATCCATTCAAACCCTCATAATAAACACACGGTTGGTTATTAGGAGCCGTTCTTGTTTCTAAAGGTTCCTTCTGGGAGGAGTCTGAAGCTGCTCCAGTAGTTTGATAATCCGGTGATCTCTGCAGCGATTCTCCGTCAATAAATCCTGAGTCTTTTCCCAGCTCCCACTGGGAGGGAGGACTGGTCACCAGTCACAGGGCGGACCGATATAGATTTGCTCTTACGGGGAAATTGAGTTACATGTTAGTCACCTGACGACGCAGAACGTCTCTTTAACCGCTCTCATGTGCCAGAAAACTATTTGATAAAGTGTGTCGAGGGGATGGACTATGTGACCTCCTCCTCCTCCTCCTCCTCTTCCTCCTGGTGTTCACCCTTCCCCCTTCCTTCCACCCCTATAGAATAGCTCGGCCTGACGTGACGCTGCCTGAACACGATGAAGACGGCGTGTTTGTTATGAGGGTTTGAAAAAGTTTGAGTGGATTGAGAGTTTACGAGGAACCCGGCCGGAGGGGAATCCTGCACGGTGTCTGGATTATTATCAGTGGATGTCCCCTAATCTGGGCCGTGTGTGTGTGTGTGTGTGTGTGTGTGTGTGTGTGTGTGTGTGTGTGTGTGTGTGTGTGTGTGTGTGTGTGTGTGTGTGTGTGTGTGTGTGTGTGTGTGTGTGTGTGTGTGTGTGTGTGTGTGTGTGTGTGTGTGTGTGTGTGTGTGTGTGTGTGTGTGTGTGTGTGTGTGTGTGTGTGTGTGTCTCTGTGGACCATTGAGTGTGTGAGTGTGTGTGTCTCACCATTAGGTGGTCCTGGTCTTGAAGCCACTATTTCTGACTTTGTGGTGAATGCTGCACCTTTTGGTTACACGTTTTAAAAATAGAGGTGGAGGAGGAGGATGTTTTTTTTTTTTTGTGTTTTTTTGCTGAAATGTTTCACAGATGTGCCGTAACGGGCACATCATGGCTCCTCATGAGGATAGACGCATACCGGTGTAGTCATCTCTGAACGGAGCAGTTCTTCTAAAGACTCTTCGATTCATAATCTACGATCTGCCTAGCAACTGAATTCACAGATAAAGCCGCATGCGGCCGCCACAGGTCCAGGTTCATGAGGGATCATGTCCCGACGTCATCTCCATCTTTGACTGAGGGAACACAAACATGTGTAGGAACTGGTTCTGTACAGCGAGGGTCAATTCAACCTCTCCTTCATTCTAAAGCGTTCATTTATTTATTTGAGCCTCTCGGCTGCAGCCTAACGAGCTGTAACCACAACATCGGCATCGTATCTCTTTTAAAAAAAAGTCTTCATAAGGGCTGAATGGGAACAATGTCGATGGCCGCCGTGAGACCAAAACATTATAAATTTTCGGGCTATAAAAACAAAACAATGAGCTGAAATGTGTTAAAACGCTCCGTGTGGCGGATGTTTTGTCGTGCGACTCTTTTAACATCCCGTCTGAAACGACGTCAACAAGAGCTGCTGGAAGAAGACCCAAATGGTTTTAAATTAATGCACTTTTTTTACAATCCAATCATGGATTCATCCGATTTTCTGGAAGCCCGTTCTCCTCCGAGTTTACCGCCGGTCATCTCCATCCGACTGCTGCCTCGCAGGCGTCCGTGTTTTATGTTCCCGTCTTTATTGTCGGCCTCCACAGCGACGAGCGGCTCCTCCCGATGCATTCCAGGCCCGGATTCCTCTTTTCCTATTAACCCCTCTTTGAGGACCCGGCTTTCTCCCCGTTTTTTTTAATTCTTTATAGCTCATGAAAGAGCTTTGTCCCCCTTTTTCTTTTTTCTTTTTTTTTATACACTTCCTCCTTTTCAAGTCCCCCGTTCTTTGCGCTCGAAGAGGGATCCCGACGACTAAATGGGTCACAGAGGGGTCCCTGAACTCCTCGCTGAGAAACCCTGGACTTGGCCCAGGCCTTAAATCCCCCCCCCCTCACCTCCTCTCCACCCTCCCCCTCCCCGCCCACACACTTTGCCTCCGTCATTTTTGTGTGGATTGTCCCGTGGATCCAGAGGAGCGAGGCCTCTCTGTGAGGCCCTCCTGCAAAGGCATCAATGTGAGGCGTGCCGGGGGTTCGAGAGCCCCCCCCCCCCCCCGTTCTTAAAGAAGCAAGCGGAAGAAGAGGTCGAAAATGAAAAAATCCAACCCACTACCGACAATTTTCACCCTTCCTCCTCTGCACGCCTCGTTGTTTACGCGGATCCGGTCGGGGCCGGGCCCTCGGCGTAGTCGGCGCATGTGCGAACAATTAGGATACCCACACGGCGTTCTGCACGGCCGTCGGTGAAGAAATGGACGCGGAGGCTTCTGTCATGTGGCGGCAGAAAAACGCTGAGATCGGACATGTTTGAATTCTCCAGTGATGTCGCTGCGGTCGAGTCGACGAGTTAGAAAAAGCGAGTCGGCCTTGCGTGGGCGGGGATTCGTCTATATGCTGAGGATGAGGGTGGGATGCTCGTTTTTAACAGCGTCGGGTCGTCGAGAATACTCTCAGATCGGTGTAATCGGGACCGAGAACGCTCTCAAGCACAGGTGTCAAACACAAGGCCCGCGGGCCGAATGCGGCCCACCGCGTCATTTTATGCGGCCCCTGGCGACTTGAAAGGCCTACGATCACCTTTTATATCCTGTGCTTTTATTTTGAAGGTTACAAATTATAATATAATATTAGATAAATGTTGTTATGAGCAATATTTCTACTCTTGACTAACCAATAGTCGAATGCAAAGAGAGTTTAACAATATGTTCGAGTGGTAGTTTATACACTGCTTTAGTTACGCCGGCCCTTTAAGAGGCGGCCATGATGCTGATGTGGCCCACGGTGAACAGGAGTTTGACTCTCCTTAAAAAATTTTAAAAGCCTTGAAGCCTTTAGAGTCAAAAGGCTTCAAGGCTTTTTAAATTCTTATTTTTTATTTGTTTTAAAGGTGTGCGCTCTGGGAGACGTTCCCGTAAGAGCAGGAGCGGCTGGAGGCTGCAGACGTCCCTCTCAAAGATGAATGATTTTTCTTTATGAAAGCGGTGAATTGGTGCCAGTTCGGTCGTTTTCTTACTGCTTAAATCCGCCCAACGGCAGGAATGGCAGATTATTCATTGTGCTTGGCCGAGAAGAAGAGACCGGCGCCGTCCACCACGTTTCCACCGTATTTGTCAAATTCCTCCGAACCCTAAAAGTTCCACGTGTTTTTTTTTTGTTGAGGAAATTCATACGTGCAATAATTTCTGTTCTCTTAAGGAAATGATTACTTTGAAGTGCTCAATTCCTGCTGTGTTTTTTTTAAAGATTTTTTTTTCCGTTTTAAAAGCACAAAAAGAGGGCTTTTTCTCATTGCCCGTATTTATTTTGACACCTTCACTCGATCCCCAGGTATGCGCGGCCACTCGGAGTGTGGTTTACATAGCCGTCCGCAGAGTTTGAATATCGGCCTGATCGGCGTTTTCTAGCGCTGTGCATGTTGTTGGAGAGAAGATGACCTCCGCCATCCGCTCCTGTCCTCTCAGGTCCTGGTGGGCGGAGTCGGCGTTCTCCGGCTCAGGCGGTCAGCGGACGCCTCCGGCCCGACGCCGGCTTCAACGTGTCCATTCACGCCGCCATCCGATCCACCCACTGGAAGCTGCTGACCGGCTACCCGGGTCAGTGACCTCCGCCTCCCTCTGGGCCGCGTCGAGTCTCAGCGGGAAGTCAAACGCACACACGTCCATTTAGTTGTTATCTCTGAAGTAACACCACAACGCTTTAATGTACTTCAAGTTACTGGGAGGAACTGGTTATGAGGCGTTTCCACTGAGCCTCTTTGTGAGCAATAAAATTGGCTATTTTTTGGCAGAGCTAGTTTGACCTACTTTATACTTCTTAACTTTATATAGTTGGTTAAGTTCAGTGATAATCTAAGAGGTGTGAGATGATTAATGGGATAGGATAGAAGGCTAAAGACATTTGTTTTATCAACTTTTTAATATAGTGGACATCCTGAGGAAGTCCTGAGTGGAAGTCCTGAGGGGGCACCAAAGAATAGGCAACTAACAAAATCATCATAGTTATAATAATTCTAATGCCATTTATTATTTCAGTATAGAAATGTTAGGCACCTTTTAGGCATGTATATCACAAAACAGGCAGAACAAGAGATATATTTATAAAAGTCACAATGGTTAAGAAGGAGTTATGCTTAGGGCACCAACATAGCACTGAAAGTGGATATACACACACAATATTAATTTCAAATATACTTTAAATACAATAGAAATATAATTTAAGTGAACTATTTGCATGAATCTTTGCCAACACACAGTCATGTACTTATATTTTAAGTATAAAAGTATACTTTAAGTTGTTCCAATTTAGCAAAAAAATCTATATACTCTAGTCTATATAGTACTTAATATATTTAAGTTGTGATTAAATAGTATTTAAGTACAAAATGAGTTGATCCAAAATAACAAACTTTAAGTATACTTATGATTAGTAGGGCTTCAAGTATGATAAGTTGAAATATACTTCTCATATTTATTTTTCACCCGAGTACTTTTACCTGATGATGCTGAGCAATTCGCTCCGTCATGCAGTGCATTGAATGGACACACTAAAGTGCACCACCTGCGTGCCCCACCTGCATACCTGCCTCTGAGCTGCTCCTCCTCCACCCGTCCCCTGCAGGTTGTGACGTGTGGTTCCCGCGGCCCGGCCACAACGGCTCCGAGTCCGACGGCCCCCGGGATCCTCTGAAGTCCGTGATGCTGTTCAACATCGAGAAGGACCCGCAGGAGAGGGACGAGGTGTCCGCCTCCTTCCCCGGCATCGTGGACAACCTCCTCAGCCGGCTGCACCAGTACCAGCGGAGCGCTCAGCCCATCACCTTCCCCGACGAGGACCCCCGCTGTGATCCGGGCCCCTCCGGAGCCTGGGGCCCCTGGGCTTGAGAGGCGGCGAGCGGGTGAAGGTGGACGCACACGGCGGGTATCACAGGGACGTTTGTTTTACTCTGACGACGTGAAGACGGAGCACAGCCGTCCAAAATCGCTGTTTCTGATTTTTATTTTTTTTATCAGAATTTTTATACACGAGTGACGAGAGCGTCCCGGCTCTGACATGCTTTCCGAGGTTTAGTCGAAGCGATAAACGCTGTCAGCTACACATGTTAGATGATGTGTAGCTGATTAAAGACTATCTCCCCCCCCCCATATCGGTGCTTCAGGTATTTACACTTCATTTATCTACAGTTGACAAGCCTCAGGCTCTTTTGCATGTGGTGTCAAACGTGTTTTAAAACCTGGGAGAAATGGTATACGCTATATTTGTTTAGGTGCAGGCGCTCATAACGTTTTTTATATTTTTTATTTCGATGCGTAACTCGTCTTCAGACGGTGTTGCAGCATCTTTTAGCTCATTGTTTCGGTCGAGTCCCACGGCTCTCATCTGTGTACGTCCCGTCAGCAGCGGGAACCTTTTTTAAGTAAACAAGCTCTGAGAAACAAACGATCCTTCTTTCCCCCCCATCACCAAATAGCAGACGACCAAAGCTTGTATCTTCAAATATATATATTTTTATATTTTTATATATTTAGTCTTCTTGAAATTAAATGACAAATTAAAAAAAAGTTTAAATCCACTTTTTCGCTGGAAGTTTGTGGAAATATTAAATATGGACATCCATCAGATCATGAAAATATATTTTTAAATATGTAGGCAGTAAATATGTAATCGTGCTCCTAACTGCTGGAAGTGTAAATATGCAACTGTTTGCAAACATGATCTTTTATGAGTTGATAATATATTCATGTTTTCGTATTTCCCCCAAAAATATGAATGCAGGGTTAAAATATGTTGCTTTGATTGAACTGCTCTGTACTTTGTTTTTTTAATGAATTGTTTACATCAGGCTATTCATAAGTGCTACTTGTCAAGATGTGTTGCCGAATGTGTGTGTTTTGTCGGGTGAAAAAAACATAATAAAACGAGGTGAGAGTTAAAAGGTTGAGAGTTATGATTCTGGATGCTAACGTCCAGCTAACGACGCGTTCTCTCTCCAGGGGTCTTAGTTCCCCTCCAGTTCTTCACAAGTCGACGCATTTCTAGTTTTAGAGGTTGGAAATGTGAGGAATTTGTTGCGCTCTTCACCTCGTGTTCCGGCTTCGGCACGAACTCCCTCACGGGGAGGGGGGGGGGGGGGGGCGTGATGGTGTGATGGTGTGATGGTGTGATGGTGTGATGGTGGCGCACCTTCAGGAGATAAAGAGTAAACACGTCGAGGGGGACATGCGTACTAAAGAAGGAAAATCTGATGCTTTCAAAAAGGCTAATCTGCATATTTAAAATGTAAGCAGGAGAAACTCATTTCCTTAATACAGCCACGCTCTTTGACCTTTGACCTCTTGGTGATTGACCTCCACTGGCGGCAGCATGCAGAGCGCCACAGGAAATGCCTGCAGGAGTGGGCGGCGCTGTTCTAATGTGGGCTGTGACCCTTAACCTGTCATGGCAGTTGATTGGCGGCTGAGCGGGGAGGCAAACGACAACAACAACAACAACAATGCAGATTAGTGTGGAGAACAGCAAGATGTCACATACTCTCGTTTCCTTTTATAAATGTTTCTTTGAGTGATTGTGAGACATATCGCCATGGAATACAAAGGTTGTTGGTTTTTATAATTTAATTTTTTTCATAAAGAGTGGATACTGCTAGCTTGAGACGAAAGGAAAAATACTTTTCGTTGATCCACTATGTTGATATAAAACATGCAGGTGGGCCTTTACCTTTCTACAGAGCCATGCGAGCCAGATTTAAGTTTGATGGCTAATTATTGAGCGTTTCTTTGAGATTTCAGGTCGTATTTCACTGAATTATTTAATTGGTAACGGTCGCTTCCGAGGTTTCTTTCATTTTTTAAAACTACTTTTTATATCATCTTGCTTTAAAAAAATCTGGTTTCTAATTTAGAGTATTTGATCTAAAGTGTTTACGTGCTTTAAAACAAACAAACAAAAGAAACCCACTAACTTCTACCAAAGCGACCGTTAAATGGACTTTTTAAACTGTGATTTTGGTTATGCCCGACTATCAGAGCGCCACATGGTGATCTGATGTTTCAGAGAAAGCGTTTCTTTCATCGCTGAGGCTACAAATTTGTCACTCGCTTGTTCCGTTAGTTTACTCTACAATCCAGACTCTGCTCTTTAAGACGATGGGATGGCTCTAATTAGACGCTCGTCTAGAAAAAAAAGAAGAAAAAAAACAGAGGCCTGCAAGTTTCAGTCTACATACCACTTTTTCACTTCTCCCGACCGCCCCTCCCTCTCGTCATGGTGAGCGTCGCGGCTCGTCTCCTCGCGCCGGTCCCAAAGTGGTCTCGGTGTGTCTTTCACACTTAATCCTGCACTTCGACTCGGCCCTGTGAAGTCGGCCTCGCGGAGTGACAAACGCACTCTGCTTTGCCTCTGCTGAGTCAACACATGGGATCCCCCCCCCACACACACACACACACACACACACACATCCCGACTCTTCCCTTTCTTTTGTTGTTTTTTCAGCTGTGACGGAGCTAAATGTGCGATGCCCCTGAAAGATATGACAGATATGACAACAGATGTTATGATGGCATGTATTTTAAAAAAAGAAACCGGCTGCCACCCCTGGGTTCCCCTTCGGTCCGTCCGCCATGAGACACCGGAGTGAGGTGGGACTGGAATTCCAAACCAGATTGTGTCTTCGCTGCCTGTGAAAACAGATTAAAATCATATGTGCGGGCAGGAATGTGTTGAACCGTGAGCCTCGGAGGGGGAAACCCAACAGCTCATCACACCTCACAAAGAACAACAGCTCCTCGAGGGGCCGGACCGACCGCCACAGATACCAGATCCCATTCAAGGAGGCCTCATCGGACAGGAAACCCTCAAAGTGTTAGAAAGTGCAACTTATCACACTTCCTCAAGCATGTGATCACTTTTACGAGGAATCACAGACGGAGAAAGGTTGAGAAGATTCAAGCTCGACTCCTCGGTTAAGTGTGGTCTCGGTAAACTTCCCTTTCTTATCCTCAAACAGGCGATGGGTGGGGGGGGGGGGACACTTTAGATTAAATCCAGCAATATACAATGTATACATTTCATTCAATACCTATGAAATACTTAGCTGAGGGGAAAGAAGTACAGGGAATATATATGTTACAAAGTTGTACTTACGCCTTAAACTTTAAAAAAATGTCATTAAATAGGTACAAGGTATGAACTGGGAAATATATCTATCATGTAATTGTGCAATCGCTATGAAATGAAAGTACTTGTGGCTCTTTCACTTAGTAAATAAATGCATGTTAGCATGCAGGCATTTGATAATGATCCCTTGAGTGATGTCCCGTATGAAGTGAATAAGTACTGGTCTTCCCAGTCCAGTTGTATTCTCTCTTATATAAACATACACAGGGAAGGGACATTCTTGGATGCTCATCTTCAGTTAATTCAATTTGAAATATATCGTACTAATATCATAGAAAAGGGACAAACAAATCAAATATAAAATATTAACATTGATTTAAAAACAGTATAAACACACAATATAACATTATGATCTATGTTCTCATTGTTTATTTGGGTCAAAAGTATTTTCATGCAGGATTTTGAATCGGTTTAAACCCGTTCAGATCTCTGATCGGGGAGCTATAACCTCGAAGCTCAAACTACACAACACACAGATAACAATGGGAGTTTCTCTCCTGTGCTTCATGCTGATTGTCAAGCCGGAGGTCAGTCTGGGTCAGCGCCGGTCCCAGGAACTGGATGGATAACATCAGGGATGTTATTATTGACAATAACTGCTGTTTTGACCAGAAACACCCGGGCCGAGTCACGGCCCTCGTCTGGCTTCACTGTAATCAGGCCCGTCTGACCGGGTCTCGGCTCCACTTGTCCCCCGCCCAGTCTCAACGGCCTCAAAATAGTCCATTCACGCTGATGAAGAGTGCATTAATATAGAAAAGTGTGGCACGGTTCCCGCTCGCTGTATTTGACGAGAATGAAAGACGGGGAATGGGAGGTGCGTGCGTATCGATTACATGTAAGATGGAGAGGATGCACGGCTGACATATGGACGTGTCGGACCTTCAGAATGTGATTAATCTGCGGTGATGGCGTGAGCGGTGAGTCTTAAGCTCAGCTGTTGGTCTCCCGGTGAAGGTTAAGACTCGGAGCGATGACAAGGCGACATGGAGACGACCCGGATGTCCACGTGGCGCTGAGCGAGAAGCTCGTCTTCAGGGGGAAGTCGTCAGAGACGCTCGGACGACAACTGCTCCACGACGTGGGTTTTAATTTCCTCTTGAATGCATTTAAAGTGGAAGAAAATAATATGAGAATCAATATTGCAGTTTGTAAATTTGAGCAATTTTTTGCAAACGGCGATCATTTAAATGACTTACTTTCTTGATTAACTGATTCATCATTTAGTTTATACTTTCTTTTTTTTAAAGGTTAAATATGCTCATAATCTCCTAAATCTCAAAGTGGTGTTTTCAATAACCTACATGATTTTAATTTGTTATCAGAGCCGACAATCAAGGGAAGCTGCAGCACATCCTCACAGATGACATCATGAACATCTTTTAACATTCTTGGTAAAAAAAAAAGACTGTATTATCCAAAAAAATGACTATATTATCCAAATAAATGACTGTATTATCCAAATAAAGTTTCTCCATCACTAATTTGCTGTCAACCTAAAGATTGCCCAGTTCTGGCAACTTGTTGCTATCAGATTCACTTTCACACTGTGTCCACTTTGAATGAGTTGCTTTCACTCAGCTTTTGGTTTCTTTATTTAATCTGAAAATAAAAAATATATTTACCCACATGTCTCAGCCTCCAACCGCCCAACCAGGGGTCTCTCCCATAAAGTGACGTTAAATAAATAATGTGTAGGTCCTCGTGAGTCCGGGTGTGAGCAGCTGTGATTGGTGGAGGCGGGCGGGGTGGGGGGGGGCACTCCCGTCCCACCGGGCAGAGGAGGAGGGGGAGGAGGAGGAAGAGGAGCGGAGGAGGAGGAGGAGGAGGAGGAGGAGGAGGAGGAGGAGGAGGAGGAGGAGGAGGAGGAGGAGGAGGAGGAGGAGGGACCATTCATTCTGCTGCGGAGCCCGGAGGAAACGTGGAAGATGAAGAGGAGACAGTGAAAGAAAGAGTCCGGATCAAACCCCGACAACTCCAGAGACAAGACACACACACATACACACACGCACGCGCACACACACACACACACACACACACACACAAACACACACACACACACACACACACACAAGTCCTCAGAGGCGAAACAAAGAAAAGAAGAGAAGAGTCGCAGCAGTTTCGCGTAAGTAGAAAATCTCTTTAAAAAAAGTATTTTTCTACCTCAATAATCTGTGAAGGAGTATTCGTGGAGGTTTTCTCACTCGCGCGTGTTGTGAATTTCAAGAGTTTCCACATTGCTGTTGTTATTGTTGTTGTTGTTATTGTTGTTGTTGTTGTTGTTGTTGTTGTTGTTGTTGTTGTTTTGATTTTATTCTGGCGTTCGCTCACCGGAGCTTTAAAGGGGAAACTCGTGGCAGGAAAGCCGAGCACACTGACGCTCTGCCCGGCCAGGCAGCAGCACAGTGCGACCCCCCCCCCCCCCCCCCCGGTGGTATTATGGGATGTACGTGTGACATTCATCAGACGTGCACTTCCGTCATTATTACGGGTTTTTATTCATAAACGTGTTCAATACAAAGCAACCACAAGCTGTCCCACACAGTATGGATATAAAAGCGGAAATGTTTTTTTAATCCCCAAATAAACAATTTACGATAATGTTAACATCACATGCTCACATCTGAGAAGCCCAAACAAAACAAAGTCTGTTGCAGATTAATTTCTTATTAGCTAATCAACTAATCTTCTGGTGCAATTCATTATTACTTGCAGCTGTTTCAACATACCTTTCCCTTTTATTCATCTGATGTGTTGCTCCATGTGCATTATTACCTCGTAAAAGGGTTAATAAAGATGGAAAGATACACATCAAAACTCTGCTTTAGTCCATAAATGGTGAAAAATGCCCTTTATAATGTCTCCAAAGCGAAAGATAATCTTTCCAAAAGTCCTATTTCGTCCGACTGACAGATCACAATAAAAAAAGACAGAATAGCAACAATTGAGAAGCTGTAATTAGGCTTTGTTTTGTATTTTATCTTGTAAAAGTACAAATGAATCGCCACGGTTAGTTTTCCATCGGAGGTTATATATACCGAACGCATCGCTGACCCCGAGCACCTGACACCTGGCATGGGACACATAATGGAGGTCTATGATGCTGCTGTGGCATCAGGAGGACGTCTGTCAGGGGTCTCGACCAAGTGCGATACGTTCTTGTCTTTGTGTGTGCGTGTGTGTGTGTGTTACAAGTTACAAGTTACAAGTCTTTTATTGTCAGATGCACAGAATGACACAGGGTCAGATTGGGCACTGAAATTCTTAGGACAAGGCACCACACAACAACTACCATAGCATAACAGAATACAACATAACATAACATGACATACACTCTGTACAAGCACTCTGACACATATAATAACCTTACTAAATATGCAAGATAAATATACAATACAACATGCTAAGACATATACCAAACCTATACATATAATACTAACATATATACATAAACATATAATACACATATAGTAACATATAATAAACTAAACTACAGACAATGGGAGTAGCAGTGTGTGTGTGTGTGTGTGTGTGTGTGTGTGTTATGTTTCAACAGTAAACCTGAGAACAGGTCCCACCTGTACGTGTTTGTGTTGGTAATGAGAAAAAGCTCCTGGGATGAAAGCTCTTTTTTATTCATGTGTGAAGTCTTTGGACCATGAGGTGAATAAAGAACACATGCGTATAAAAACAACCATACTTTGCTTTTTTCCTACCAGCAGCGATTTTACATTTTTCCCCCCACGTGTGATGCTCTTTAATTCGATGTTTTAACAGACTCGGTGTTCATGAGGCGCGGCGTGTTTTGGTTCCAAACCCCAGTCACTGATGCATTGTGGTCGGAAACATCATAACTGTCTTTTTCCACGTGGAATCTGCTCCCTCTGCTGCTCGATGAACACGGCCGCGCTCCTAGTTCTGGTATTTAATCGTAAATTGTTGTTTAAATGTATAGTTGTCGCTTTACTACCAGCTGCAGCGTAGCCGGCGTGCGGCGTCGGCCCGCGAGTCAATATTCTGTAATTAGCTCGAGCTCTGTCGTTGTAATTTTATTACATTTTTTAAAATAAGCATTGGATGTTAAGCGAGGCTTCGGGCGTCAAAGACGGCGGTTTGTCGCGGTCGGCTCTCGGCGGATTGCCGGTGGTTTGAGACGCCGTGCCAGGGCCCGGGGTCCCTCAGGGCTCCGCGTCGGGCCGTTAACATAATGCCGGGCTTCGTTCATCACGACCCTCCGCTCAGGCCGCAGAACTGGCAACATGGCAGGGCAGATGCTTTGGAGAAACTCTTCATGGATTTTTAAATACACTATTTTTTACTTTCCTTTCCTGAACTGAAATAGTACACTTTCAAAGCGTGGAAATAACATATTCACCAGACATATTTGTATGTTTTTTTTTTGTTGCCCTGTGGCAGGTGAAGCAGTCGGTGATACTTTTAATGCATGTAAATAATAATAATGATAATGAAAAAATAAAAGATAAACCACCTTACCGTCCATACGGACCACATCATGTGTGTCTGGGGCTTTTCTCCGGGCCTCGGCGGCTGTCAGTCACCAGGATGCCTGGCTGCAGCTTACGGGGGAGGGTCAGCACACGTGTCTCTCTTCCTGTTATGACGACTATTCGTGGACGATTTGATCTTCATCTCCAAAGCATTCGGAGCTGAAACCGAAGCCGGGGCCGCGGCGTCACCGTGACCGGAGTGTGAAATCCACTAATCGAACGGACGCTCACCGGGTCAGAGGTCAAACTGGATGACTCCGGCCGGCTGGGGCTAACATCTGGATTACAGATTGTTCCGGCCCCGCTGTGGCTATCCTCCAGCCGAGGAGATGAATCCCGATAACAAGACTGTTTTATACGGGCCATATCCTCAGACTACTGTTGCACTACTTTAGAGTTCAAATATGCACTTTCACAGCTGTTTTTTTTTTGACGATCAGCACTTTTTTTTGTAGAGGGGGGGGGGGGCATTGTTTCGCCCACAGTATCCTTTTGTTTCTCAACGGGTGCGGTCAATAAAAGTTTATACGGAAGCATCCAGGAAGTGCTGTAATGAAACCAACACATCACAGAGGCTTTAAATACGCGCCTCGTTGCCTTAAAAAATCTTTTATTTGGCCGTAAACTTGACGTCATGCAAAAGGAGGACGCTCTTAAAGATTCTGTCAAATCTTAAACCGGGTCGCATGACGTGACGAGGTTTTCCGTTGCAGGCGGATTGGAGCCGTTCTGAGGGGATTGGAAGCAGCCGCGTGTCCGGGTTGGTTAGAAACGGTCCGTTTCTCACCGGTACTGGGACAGTCTGGGTCTCAGTCGGCGTTCACAGAGGAGCAGAGCGCCGTCCGGACGCTTTGCTCAACGTCACGTCTCCAAAAGCACCTCGGCTCCTCGTCACCTGACCCGGCTGCTCGGGCCGGAGTTGGACCGATGTCTCCTGTCAGTATCCATATCGATAAAAGTCTTCTCTGGATTCACAGATCAGGGACAGAGTGAATGTGATTGTGGCGGTTTGTAGTTTTTCACGGGGGGGAAATAGAAGTTAGTGAGTCACAAGTAAAACCTAAAAGCTAAAACCTAAAAGCTCCCCTTCATGCGGCTGCAGAGAGCTGCCCTTGAGCTCGAACTACGTCACCCCCGTGTGAAGTGTGACGGCAGCGTTCACGCGATGACCTCCGTGGCCCTCTGGATGACACAACACCCCCCCCACACACACACACACACACACATGCTACACCGTGGGGCGGTCATGCTCACTGATCAGATTGGGCAGCGCTGGAGCTAATCATCTCTCCCCGTCCTCTGGGAGCCCCCCCCCCTTTGGCTCCTGGAGATGAGCCTCTCCTGGGGGGGGGGGGGCCTCCAGCGGATCTCCAGCCTGCCTTTTACTGGGAAACCGGCAGGGTAGCCCCCCCACACCACCACCACCACCTTACACTCCATGTATTGAATGTAGACCTGCAAGCATGGCCCCCCCTATAGAAACGGAAAGAGACGTCCAAAGAATGACCCGTTTGAGGGGCAGCCAGGAGGGGGGCCCTCCTGTCGGGTGAAACGAGGAGAAAGAATCCGCGGCGGTTTGTTTTTGTTCCTTTGTGGCGGAGCAGGGGTCTCAGGGAGCGCGCGGCAGACGGACGGCGGGCCGTGCAGCTGCGTGGCCTCCGGCGCTCCACCTCGTCCCCGAGCAGCTGCAGGCTCGTTAAACTCTGACGGTCGTGTTCAGTCCGTTCCCCCCCCCCCCCCCCCCCCCTCGCCGTGTTTTCCCTCTGAGCCGATGTGTCGTACCAGACTTGTCTAGGATGTCGATCGATCCGGAGAATACAAAGACAACGAAGAGATGGATTACTACCTGCAGGCCGTCGCTCATTATCATCTTTCATTGGACAAATAGGAACATATTGGTGTTGCTGTCCCTGAAGCTGGAGCCAGCAGGTGGTCCAGCTGGTCCAGCCCCCCCATAAAAAAAGTCCCCTCTGTCCCCCTGGTCGTTCCCTCAAGTCGACTCCTTTCCTCCTTTCACTTTCACTCACTTTCACTTACAGCTCTCAGCACGGTGGTCCGATCCCCCCGTGTTTGGGTCCCGGTCGCTTTCACCATCGCCATGGAAACACTTTTTTCCCCAGTCAGTCTCCAGCTCATTAGCACCGGGGCACTTCTAGGGGGCAGCAGGAGCGTAACGCGTCTTTCTCTGCGTCCTGCTTTTTAGTTTAATAACGGTGACTCACGCTGGATGTGAAGCGGGTCACTGGTTTCACTGGTTTGTATTCCCAGTATCCTCCATTAACAACTGGTTCTGGGTCAGTCGAGCTTTGATAATCTGGATTTAGAGCATTCGCTGAATTTAGTCCGTTTATCAGATGCTAATATTTATACCGTATGTTAAATGTTTTTTTATTTTTATTATACAGTACAAGCTTGCACCCCTCCACGCTACTCACACACACATCAGGTACAAACAGATATGAGAATATTTTAACGACAATAGATTACAAGCAACTGAATAGAAACAAACTCCCGTGTGATTTTAAATACGTGGCGTATTTTACCCGTGACTCCCTAGTTTTGGGGGAGGGGGTTAAAGGTAAAAACCTTTGGAGGGTTCATGGTGAAACTTTGGGGTTAAACTTTCTG